>LR738714.1:225445277-225524500 GCA_902687465.1 Secale cereale
TGTGTGTATGCAATCCCATCGCACAACACACACGTCTTATTAGCCGCAACCGTCTATGTTATTATTTGTCTTTACACACATTTCTGATTACAGACCTGTTAGCTACGTATCACACACATCTTGTTAAGTTAAACCGTTCCTGTTCTCATGTCTCAATGCAAACAGTTCATCCAAGTGAACCGCATGGCATATATCGCACACACCTTCATCTGGCTGCCCGTTTCTTTTGTGTTGCCTAATCACAAACAGTTCATCCGAGTGAACCGTATGCTGTGTATCGCACACGCCTTCATCTGGCTGCCCGTTTCTTTTGTTCCTCCTCATCGCAAACAGTTAATTGAACTGAACCGTATGCCCTTCATCGCACACGCAACTAAAATCTGAACCGTGTTTGATGCATCTGTCTTCGTAAAAGTTTTACACATTTTTGACGGTTTTCATACACCATCGTTTTACACATTTTTTACGGTCCTGCAGTAGTGGATGAAGAGCAAACTATGGGGAGATTCTTGAATGGACTCAACTATCGTATGAAGAAGATTGCGGACTTCCAACCGTACACGAATCTCCTTGAGCTAGTACACCAAGTAACCAAAGCGGAGCGACAAGTACAAGAAGACTACAAGTACTGCAAGTTCACTTCCATGAACTACGACTCCTACAACCAAGCTTCAACGACTTCGGCACCTCCTACCTGTACCAAACAATTTTCAAGCATAGGTGAAAAGTCAAGCTACAAGACTTTGACTACATAAAGTCGTCCTCCTACTACGATCAATTTCAAGCCAAGAGCTTCATCATCTACAACTCCTACCGAGGATACCTCCAAGACGAGTTCCATCAAGTGTTTCAAATGCCAAGGACGAGGCCACAAGTCATTTGAGTGCACGCCCGTACAGACCATGATCATTAATGACGACGGATCCTATGACTCAATTAACGATGAAGAAATGGAAGCCCTCGAGCATGTGGCAATGCATCGTCAAGTGAATGAGGATGAAGACAACCAAGTCTTTTGTGACAATGACTCGAGTCCCAATCTCGTTGTATCCAAAGTCTTGACACTCCAACATCATCAAGATGAAGACCAACGTTGTCACATCTTCCACTCCAAGGCCGGCATCAATGGACATTCTGTCAAGGTTATCATCGATGGAGGAAGTTGTCACAACTTGGCAAGTGAAGAGCTATGCAACAAGCTTCAATTGGTCAAGATGAACCATCCTCATCCCTACAAGGTACAATGTCTTAGCGATGTTGTAACTATTCGAGTCGAGCACACCGTGCATGTATCCTTCAAGATAGGTGCCTATGAGGACACCTTGGAATGTGACGTGGTACCTATGTCCGTTTGCCACTTCCTTCTTGGAAGGCCATGTCAATTCAATCGCGGAGTCATCCACAATGTACGTACCAATCACTATAGCTTCAAAATGAAGAGCAAATAGTTTGTGCTACGTCCCATGTCGTTAAGTCAAGTGGTCGCCGACAAGCAAGTATCTACACATCGCAGAGAGAATGGTGGGAGAGTGATCCACCAAAAGGAGAGTGAGATCCACAAGCCCAAAGCGAGTGCCTCCACAATGAGCGACAAGAAGCAACTAGTGTTATTTGCCACCAAAAGTGAGATGAGAGGAGTGTGTGAGAACCCATCAAGTGTCTTTCACCTTGTGCTCTTATGCAAAGGAAAAGCGAAACAACCTAACACTTCACCACCTCTACCTTTAGTGTTGTCTCAATAGTTGTAGGAATTCCAAGATGTCTTTCCCGATGAGCTACCTCCAGGACTACCTCCTCTTCGCGGCATCGAGCACCGCATCGACCTCGTCCCTGGAGCGCCCCTTGCTAACAAGGCACCTTACCGCGTGAACCCCGAAGAGACCAAGGAGATCCAACGGCAAGTCCAACAACTTATCGACAATGGTCACGTACGCGAAAGCATGAGCCCTTGTGCCGTTCCGGTAATCCTTGTCCCCAGGAAAGACGGTACATATCGTATGTGTTCTGATTGCCGTCCAATCAATGACATCACCGTAAGATATCGTCACTCGATATCACGCTTAGATGATATGCTTGATGATCTTAGTGGAGCCACAATCTTTTCCAAGATTGATTAAAAGAGTGGCTACTACCAAATCTGCATAAAAGAGGGTGATGAGTGGAAAACCGCTTTCAAAACGAAGTTCGGGTTATACGAATGGCTTGTTATGCCTATGGGTTTATCCGAAGCACCCGACACATTTATGAGAGTGATGCACTATGTTCTTAGGCCTTACATTGGTATCTTTGTAGTAGTCTACTTTGATGACATCCTCGTGTTTGGCAAGTCTCTAAAAGATCATGTGAATCATCTTAGCATCATTTTTCAAACCCTCCGCAAGGAAAAACTTTATGCCAACATGGAAAAGTGCAAATTCGGTGTAGAAAAACTTCTATTCCTAGGATTTGTTGTGTCATCCAAAGGTGTGCATGTAGATGAAACTAAGATTGAAGCCATTAAAACTTGTCCAAACCAACAAACTTGCATCAAGTGCGTAGCTTCTTAGGCCTAGCCGGATTCTATCAACGATTTGTGATGGACTTTAGCACAATTTCTAAGCCTTTGCATACTTTGAGCAAGAAGAACACACCCTTTGTTTGGGGTCTTTCGCAAGACACTGCGTTCAGTGAGCTTAAAAACTTGCTAACACATGCACCTTTACTTGCCTTACCAAATTTTGATAAACCTTTCGGGGTACATTGTGACGCTAGTGGTACTGGCATAGGAGGCATGTTAATGCAAGAAAAGCGCCCAATTGCGTATTTTATTGAAAAATTATCCGGAGCACAACTTAACTACCCCATCTATGACAAAGAGCTTTAGTGAGAGTCTTGCATGTTTGGGAACACTATATTCATCCTCATGAATTCGTTGTTCACGCGGACCATGAAACACTTAAGTATCTTAAGTGTCAGGGATATTACTACCAGGTATAAACTGGCCAGGAGGGTCCGGTTTACGTTATCAAGACTATATTATCAAAAGCCCATCGGAGTATGAAATAGAAGATTGTAGCCCAAGAGGTTTAAAGCCCATGTGTTAGGGCCCATGATTTGTAAACCGTCATACTATGTAACTTGGGATGTAAGATAGAAAGAACAGAGACCGAAGCGGACATGTTTATGACCCGGCCTTGGGACTCTGTAAACCGGACTGGGCGTCACCTCTTATATAAAGGGACGACCCGGCGATGGTTCAGGGACAGAGAACAACAGCTCAAGACACAGGCAAAGCGGATTCGCTCGCTGGTCATCAAAGCCCTAGCAATATCACACCAAACTAGACGTAGGCTTTTACCTTCATCGAAGGGGCCGGACTAGTATAAAATCCCTACGTCCTTCGTCCGCTTTAACCCCTTTAAGCTAACCCGTAGCGATGGCCTCACGACTAAGTCCTTTTGCTAGGACATCTGCCGTGCTAAATCTACGACAGTTGGCGCCCACCGTGGGGCTATCGCACGATGGTTTCGAGTTCTTGAAGGGCAGCTTTGAAGGACTCAAGGGCTACGCAGTGGGCCGGATGACTAAGAGTCGTCGCGGCCGGATCTACATCGACGATGCAGGCTGGGGCCCCGAGGCCGATTCAATCGAATATGGGTACGGGGTCCCCTTCGGCGGCATCCACGTCTTCATCGGCAAGATCGGCGAACCGGGCCCTGGGCCGGACATCTTCCCCAACATCGCCGAGTCGGCTCAGCGTGCGATACCTGCTCGGATTCAGCCCGCTGTGAAGCATGTCTTCGTTGGAGCAGTGCATGGAGTACAAGCCGAGGATGGATCGGACTCTGGCGGCGAGACTGTTGTTTATTCCGGCGATGAATCTTCTTCCGGAGAGACCAAATCTTTGTATCTGCTGCATGATGGCCGGTCTGAGGGTTGTTCCGATGGTGATAGTATTCCGGACCCCCTCGATCCGCCAAACAGGGTTGCTGTCTTCATGGCCGGATCACAACCCGTACAGCAGTCCTCAACAACAGGGGCGTTGATATCAGAGGCAATGGGAGCTAGGGCTGGAGATCCTCCCCTGTCGCTATCTGATACTTTATCTATGTTGGTCGATACTTTGACAACGCTAGTAACGGCAGAGGTAGCACAGGCCAACAAGGAGCAGCATGACGCGGAAGTCGCTCAGGTGAAGAGCCGGATTGAACAAGCCAAGTTGGACCTGGCTGCTGAGAAAGCTAGGATGGATACAAAGCAGGCGGAGCTAGATGCTCAAGTCTATCGACTCAGGTTAGATCAGACCGCTTCACAATAGGTAATGATGAGAAGGCAACGATCTCGCCTGCCGCCAGTTTATGAGGCAAGGAATATCTTTAGCATGCCATGCGCGGGAACTAGTAACCAGCCAGAGGTAAACTGGGGAGGAGCACCAGGAACAGGCGCGTCGGTTCAGCCACCGGCCGTAGAGCCAAACCGCCAAGTTGTGCCGGCCCAACATGTGCCCACCCCTCCTGGTCATTATTCTAATCCGTTGGACAACATAGTTGCTGCCGCTTCACGATTGGCCACCCTTCCTATTGAAGGAACATCCCCCATAGCAGTGGAGGCACGACGGGCCAAGGAGTTGTTGGACACGGCACTAACTCAACAGCAAGCTTATTCCTATAGCCGGGAGAGGATTCATTCGACCCCCCATCTGAGCCGGAGTTATACGAGGCGTCTGGATGAACCGGTCATATCAAGCAGCGCACGGAGGCGTCATCAGCAGAGGCAGGATAATCCGACAGAAGAAGAGGCACATGCTCAGGAGGTGGTGGATCAGGCCAGACAGCGCCGGGAGGCCAAGGTAACAGCACAGTACGAAGCCCGTCAGGCGACGCCGGTTCGTTCCACCACCACAATTGAACCAGGGGTCATGTCCAGTTCCCTGGGCTTGCCGTGTCTCATCCCCACTTTACGGAACGTGAAACTACCCAAAGATTTTAAAGGTCCGCGCAAGGTGCCCAACTACACGGCTGATCTTGCTCGAGGCATGGGTTGAGAGTTATGAGATGGCAATGGAGATGCTCGACGTGGATGAGGCAGCATGCGCCAAATATTTCACAATGATGCTCGAGGGAACGGCCCGGATGTGGTTGAAGGGTTTACCACCTAATTCAAACGGATCATGGGCTGAGCTACGGAGCCGGTTTATCAAAAATTTCAAAGACACGTGCAAGCAGCCAATGTCTGTCGTCGACTTAGCGGCCTGCGTCCAAGGAGACCAGGAGTCCACAAGCAGTTGGGTACGCCGAGTGTCAAAAATCTTTCACTCCTCTAATAGCATCAACCCAAGTACAACAGTTGTAACTTTGGAAGGTTATTGCCGGTTTGAGCCTTTGAGGCAGAAGTTGGGACGGCTTAAGCGTGATTGTAATGATATGGCAGCTCAGATTTTGTGGCCAACACCAACGCTCAGGAGGATTGGCAACGCCGCAAGGGTAGACCGCCCCCGCGTAATGGAAGGTCGCCTATTAATCTGGAGCGCCAGTTAAACGTGCCTTGCCCAAAGCACGGTACGCCGGAAAAACCAGCTACACATCTCTAGAAGGATTGTTTCATCATGCAGGAGTTCATGAACCGGAACAGGTATGATCACGGGCCCCCCGGCGGACCAAGCCCTGGCTTCCAAGGCCAGGTTATCAAGGTGGTGGGTCCGGTTCAGGACATAAAGGCAATAACAATAACCACAATGGGCACAATCAGCATAACCAGCAGCATGCTCAGGGCGGATACAATAACCAAGGGAATCAACAGCGTCAACAGCAGCAGCAATCCGGATAACAGAATAATTCGAAGGAGCTGAGCAGTGGGCAGTATCACGTCTTCACCACGAGTTTGTGCAAATGGGATCAGAAGGTTTTGAAGAGGGCGGTGCATTCTGTTGAACCGGCGATACCACGTTTTCTGCGTTGGTCTGAGCAGCCCATTGTGTGGAGAAGAGAGGATCATCCACCCCGGGTTGATAATCCGGGTCAGTTGGCTCTGGTGGTGGCACCATAGGTGGGTGGTTACAAGTTCACCAAAGTGCTTATGGATGGCGACAGCAACATCAACATCCTGTATTATGAGACTTTTCGGCGTATGGGGCTGACAGATAAGAAGCTTCGACAGTCCAACACAGTGTTCCATGGGGTGGTACCCGGTAAATCGGCCTATACAGTTGGCAAGATTGATTTGGAGGTCACCTTTGGAGATGAGCATGACTCCAGGTCAGAGACTGTGACCTACGAGGTGGTAAAGATCAAAAGCCCGTACCACGCCTTGTTTGGGCGGCCGGTTTATGCCAAGTTCATTGTTAGGCCGTGTTATGTTTATCTACAGCTCAAGATGCCAGGCCACAAGGGAACTATTACGGTTCATGGGAGCCGCAAAATTGCATTGGAGTGCGAGGAAGGTGATGCAGCTTATGCTGAGGCGGTTTGTGCAACTAAGGAGCTGAAGTTCTATAAGGACAATGTTGATCCGGTAGATATGTCTCTGCTGAAGAAACCGACCACAGAGCATGATCTGGCATTGAAGTTCAAATCAGCCGAAGAGACTAAGCAGGTGGACTTTGTTCTGGGCGATTCATCCAAGCAGTTCACTATCACCGCTAACTTAGATCCGAAATAGGAAAGCGCGCTCATCGAGTTCATCCGTGAGAACCGGGATATCTTTGCGTGGAAGCCTTCTGACAAGCCAGGTATACCGAGGGAACTCGCTGAGCACAATCTTAATATCGATCCTAAGTTTAAACCGGTCAAGCAGTATCTGCGCCGCTTCAATGAGGAGAGGCACAAGGCTATTGGAGAAGAGGTGGCTAGGCTCTTGGCTGCAGGCTTTATAGTTGAAGTGTTTCATCTAGAATGGTTGGCTAATCCGGTGCTAGTACTTAAAAAAATGGAACTTAGAGAATGTGTGTTGATTACACAGATCTGAACAAGGCTTGCCCAACTGATCCTTTTGCTCTCCCCCGTATTGATCAAATTATTGATGCTACGGCAGGATGTGAGCGGCTAAGTTTTTTGGATGCATACTCAGGTTATCATCAGATCAAGATGGCAGTCAAGGACCAGGAGAAGACAACTTTTATAACTCCCTTTGGAGCCTTCTGTTATGTATCTATGCCATTTGGGCTTAAGAGTGCCCAGGCGACCTACCAGCGTTGTGTGCAGAACTGCCTGCAATGGCAGATTGGGCGGAATGTTCATGCATATGTCGATGACATTGTGGTAAAATCTAGGAAGGAGGAGACATTGATAGAGGATTTGAAGGAAACTTTTGACAACCTCCGAGTCTACAAAATGATGCTTAATCCGGAGAAGTGCGTTTTTGGTGTTCCGGCAGGCAAGCTCCTGGGGTTCTTGGTGTCAAACAGAGGAATTGAAGCTAATCCGGAGAAGATCAAGGCGATAACGTCCCTGGCTAAACCGGTGTGCATCAACGATGTCCAACGCGTGGCGGGCCGTATCGCAGCACTCGGCCGGTTTATCAGCCGTTCGGGGGTGAAGGCATTCCCGCTTTCTCAAATGATGAAGAAGACATACCGTTTCGTCTGGAGTGATGCTGCTAATGCTGTGTTTGAGGATTTGAAGAGGCAATTGGCAGAGCCGCCGGTCCTTGCTGCCCCAGTTGATAATGAGCCGCTGTTGTTATACGGGGCTGCTAATGCCTGTGCAGTAAGTGTTGCCATTGTGGTAGAACGCAAGGAGGCAGGCAAAGAATATCCGGTTCAGTGGCCGGTTTACTACATCAGTGAGGTGCTCACTGAGTCAAAACAGAGATATCCACATTGGCAGAAACTGGTGTATGGAGTGTTCATGGCAAACCGGAAGCTAAAGCACTATTTTCAGGGCCACCCAATCACCGTTGTCAGTTCAGCTCCGTTAGGGGATATAATCCAGAACAGAGAAGCTACTGGTCGGGTTGCAAAGTGGGCCATTGAGCTTAGCCCGCACGGATTAAAGTATGTGCCCCGTACTGATAAAGTCCCAAGCACTGGTGGATTTCATCAACGATTGGACAGAGTTGCAAGCACCTGAGGAGAAGCCGGATCATACCTACTGGACTATTCATTTTGACGGTTCAAGGCAGTTGGAGGGCTCGGGGCCTGGAGTCGTGTTAACTTCCCCACGAGGTGATAAGTTATGTTATGTCCTCCGTTTAATGTTCCCTTGTACTAATAATGTTGCTGAGTATGAAGCTCTCCTCCATGGTCTGCGGATGGCCAAGGAGATGAACTTGAGCCGGGTCAAGTGTTTTGGCGATTCAGATCTGGTGGCACAGCAAGTATCTGGCAAGTGGGACTCCAAGGATCCGCTCATGACAGCATATCGACGAGAGGTAGATGCCGTCGCTGGACACTTCAAAGGATATCAGGTGGATCATATAGACCGGCGGAAAAATGAAGCGGCTGATGCGTTAAGCCGGCTGGGTTCCCAGCGTAAACTGGTTCCACCTAATACCTTCTTGGATGAGTTGCATAATCCGTCGGTGCAGGTACCTTCAGAGGAGGACTTGGCTGTTCCTGATCCGGAAGCACAATTGGTCGCGACACTTCATGTCATTCCGGATTGGACGCTCCCTTACTTGGCAGACATGAACAGAGGTGAGTTACCAGAGGACGAAGTCGAGGCCCGGTAGATAATCAGACGGTCTAAATTTATGACTATTGTCAATGGAGAACTTCATCATCACAGCATTTCTGGAGCTTTTCAGCGGTGTGTATCACCAGAAGAAGGTTGTGATATCCTTAGAGAGATTCATGAAGGGGATTGCGGTCATCACGCCGGTTCAAAATCTTTGGTGGCTAAAGGTTTTTGTCATGGGTTCTACTAGTTGACGGCTCACGCCGACGCAGAGGACTTGGTCAAAAAATGTGATGCTTGCCTGAAATTCTCACGGCGTGCTCATATACCGGTGCAGGAGCTGAGGATGATCCCAATTACCTGGCCGTTTGCAACCTGGGGGCTTGATATGGTTGGACCCTTCAAGAGATCCCAAGATAAGAAAACCCATCTTTTGGTGGCAGTGCATAAGTTCACCAAGTGGGTTGAAGCGGAGCCTGTCAGTAAGTGTGATGCATCAACAGCGGTTGAGTTCATCAAAAAGGTGATTTTCCGGTTTGGCTTTCCACACAGCATTATAACTGATAATGGCACCAATCTATCCAAAGGGGCTATGGAGGAGTTCTGTCAACGAGAGCATATTCGTCTCGATGTATCATCAGTAGCACACCCTCAGTCTAATGGCCAAGCTGAAAGAGCCAATCAAGAGATTTTGAGAGGTATCAAACCCCGGCTTATGGTTCCTTTGCAGAGAACACCGGGTTGTTGGGTGGAGGAGTTGCTTTCTGTATTATGGGGCATCAACACTACACCTAACATATCCACAGGGTACACGCCTTTCTTCATGGTATATGGAGCTGAAGCGGTCCTCCCTAGTGATATCCGTCATGACTCGCCGCGGGTGGCGGCTTATGTTGAAGCAGTTAATGAAGAAGCAAGACAAGACGCCTTGGACTGGCTGGACGAGGAACAGGACACGGAAGCAGCTCGATCGGCGATTTATCAGCAAGACCTGCGCCGGTACCACAGTCGCCGGGTTAAAACCAGGATGTTTCAAGAAGGAGATCTGGTGCTCCGGCTCATCCAGGACCAGACAGACATGCACAAGTTATCCCCACCTTGGGAAGTACCCTTTGTGGTCAGCAAGAACCTGCATAACAGATCATACTACCTCGTCGACGTTCGAGAACATAAGGACTCACGCACGGCGGAGGAGGAAACCAAGCGGCCGTGGAACATCGCTCTTTTTCGACCGTACTATACTTGAGCCACCGGCTCCGCTTTATGTACAATGTATGTATTATGATTAATAGAATAAACCGGCGCCCCCGGTAAACCGGGGTATCAACCATCTTTTTTCATAAGAGTATCACATGGGGGCTTCCGTGGGCAAGGGAGTTTTCTATGGCCTCTTAAACCGGCGCCCTTAATAAATCAAGGTATCAGCCGTTTTTCTGTACAAAAAGAGAATCACATGGGGGCTTCCGCGCGCAAGGAAGTTTCCTATGGCCTCTTAAACCGACGGCCACATCAAGACCATCATAAGAGCACAACTCTGGTTGCTTCAGCAATTTCCACATGATGATGAGGGGCAAAAGAGAGTTTGATGCCTAGCACAACTCAAACATAGGCCCCGACGGGCAATGCTCAAACACTACCTGGGGGCTCCTGATGCAAGTTCATCAGCGAGTTGAAGACTCTTGTAGTGAACACGTCTTGGAAGCTTGGTGTATACACCTAAAACCCCGGATTAACCTGCCTGCATCAAGTAAATCGCGCCGTCCAGGTAAACCTGGTATGATCCATTGAACGTACACACAAGTCAATCCTTCGGGACCCTGAACTTGGTAACGTTAAATTGACGATCATCAAGTGATTACACAAGTCAAATCTTTATAAGATTTTGAACGTTGGTAGCATTTGACATTGATGATTTGGTTAAAGATTGCGGATCATCTTAACATGCTTTGCTAAAATGGTTAATGACAGTAGCCTGACAGCTCATAAAAAGCCTCGAATTTGGAGCCTGACAGCTCGTAAAAAGCCTCGACTACATGGTCTTATTTGCCCAAAAACTTTATTTTTCATTTTTTATGTTTTCTCAAATCTTTATCTTCAAGGTCATTGGTTTTTCAACCAAGTCCATTGATTCAAGACTGGATAACTACAAAGTTGTCATTACATCTGTATTTACAGAGCTATAGCCTGGGTTATGAACACCAGTACTAATTTACAGTTAAACCGGCGTTCATTGTAACCCACATCGGCCTTCATGATGAGCCGACAAAGAGCCAAGGGAGTCATCAGCACTTACACCTTGGATTGTTCCTGCCGGGTTAAGGATTACATATACACTTAATCACAGGTACGGCACATGCTTCTATTATATACACAATTCAAGTTATTTACTTAGATCATGTGTTTGGGCAGTATAACCCGTCCAGTGATAAACCGCCAGGACATTTTTAGCATTGTTTATGCAGACACAGGTAATATAAACTGTCAAAGCATTACAAGCAGGAGATAATTTCGGAGTTGCCAAACAAAGTAATGCCATGACACAAAGTGTGGGACACAGACAGTATCTCAACTATTCTATTACAAGGCACTGGTAGGCCCAAAAGAATATCAGTTTTTTCACCAAGTGTTCAACATATAAAGGTAAACCGGAACCGGTTTAGGATTCTGCTTCGGCTCGCTGTGAAGGCTGAGGGTCAGCTTGTTCCGGGTCTTCGACGACTTCTGGCAGCTGCGGGAAATCAGGGGTGCTCCAGTCAATCTTGGCAAGGGCGCGGAAATACACTTCATCATTTATAAGTTATGACGGTTCAATGTCAGGAGCGAAGGTATGCTTACGAATGGGTGTAATAAGATTTTCGATGTCATAAGACGCCCGCTCCACCCGCACATTCTCCAGATCATAACCCGGGTGATACCTTGATAAGTCCGCTTCATCAGCAAGCTTACTGGCAAGAGGCCGCATGTCTTTGGTTAAGGCGCGAAGATCTTCAGCGGAGAAAGCTGATCCGTCCTCTTTCATACTCGGATAACCATTCATGGCCTCCGCCGGATCAAAGTCGGGAACCCATGCTTTGGCCCGGGTTAACGCCATGAGGGGGCCAGCTCTTGCAGAGGATTTCTTCACCTCGACAATACGGGCATGCAAGATGGATAGTTTTTCCAGAGTACCTTGGATGGTGGTTGGTGCAAGTTTATTGTGCGAAAAAGCATTGATGGCCCTCTGAGCGTCGGCATAGAGTTGTTCCACCAAGGTGTAAGC
The DNA here is from genome assembly GCA_902687465.1 of Secale cereale. NCBI lineage: Eukaryota > Viridiplantae > Streptophyta > Magnoliopsida > Poales > Poaceae > Secale > Secale cereale. The sequence continues at coordinate 225,457,128 of LR738714.1, forward strand.
AGCCTTCAGCTTCTTCCGCACATCATACCCAAGATGAGTAACGCGCCTCCCTGTGTACAAGTGATGAGTTAAACTGGAGCAGCGCAAGATAGCAAGGATAAGCTTATGTCAACAAATACTTACCAAAGATAGCAGATGTCATATCATTTATGTGCCGCCTTAACCCAGACAGCTCCTCTGTCATCGGGTTAAGAGCTGCCTCAGCATCATTGGCTCTTTTCTCCAAAGCAACCCTCTCTACCTCCCAAGTGGACCGCTCCGCTTCAAAATCTTTCTTGAGCTTCTCCATACTAGCTAAAGCAAGGGTAAGTTCTTCCTTGGCTTTAGTCGAAGCAGTCTCTTGGAAGGATAGGCTATTCCGGAGCTCCGTGATTTCAGTGGCCCTCCGGTTCAAATCAGTCTGCCAAGGATAAAACATGTCAGATATCTATAAAGGAAGCAATTAAATCAAAGTCCTAAGCACATAAAAAGTTATGTCCTTGACACTTGGGGGCTAATGTACAATTGAAGTGAAAGAAGGCAACTTTTTCAGACAAGTCCCAAGCACATAACAAGTTATGTCCTTGACACTTGGGGGCTAATGTAATATCATTCTCAAACATAGGAGAAGTCCCGATTTACCCGCAATGGAGTAAACCGGCCCTTGGGGGCTACACGTGCAAATCAAAATATTCCAGTTGATCTATCAAAAGTCCCGGTTCACCCTAAAGGCTAAACCGACACTTGGGGGCTACAATGGACTAAAGGTACAGCTACAAGACACAAGAAGAAATGAAAGGCAAAGGAAAAGAAGTTACCTCATATTTTTCTTTCATTAAGTTTACCAAACCGGCCTCATGATCACGGCTAGTGAAGAGCTAGTTTAGGTACCCAGAATGAAGCTCCTGGGCACTAAGCGGGGCGTAGCTAGACAGGTCAGTGCTCCACTTGCCCTTGTCCGTATGAAGAACTTCTTCCTTGGCAGTGTGTGTGGACAAGATGACAGGCTCTGCGGGGGTAGTAAAGCCTATCCCAGTAATCTCGACATCATCTGTCGAGGCAGCAGTTGGCCTGGAGGGATCGGCAGCGGCGGGATTGGTGTGTACCGGGCTAGCAGGGGCCGTACTAACCCGAGCGGGGCTAGTCTGGACAGGGCTGACCGGATCAGCAGTGTATTCCATGGGCCCATCCCCCGGAGCAGCAAGGTCTTCTCGATCCATAGGGGAAGGATCATCGTGTGGAACTTCAATGTTTTCTTCTAGAGGATTGGTAGCTTCAGGATCTTCTGCCGGTTCAGAAGTGGTATTTTCGACTGCCGGTTTATTCAGCTTTGCCTTTTTGCTAGGCTTGGGCATACTGAAAAGATTAAAGGAACAGTGAAAATCACAAGTCAAAATGGAAAGATAAACCGGATATACTGAAAGACGGCTTACCCATGAACAATCTTGAGCACCGGGACTTGGGTGGCGGTTGACTCGCCAGAGGATGATAGAGGAGTTTCCTGATAATTCGGATCAGACGGTTTAAGAGGTTTACGAATAAGACCCGCTTTGGGATGAAGAATGGTTGGAGTAAGTAAAACCTCTGAGCGGCGTCTTCGAGCCGGAGTATGGGTCAATCCGGTCGACTCGACCACATAACCACTGTGGCGTGTGGTGTGGCGAGCTTCATGTTGCTGTTTCTTCAAAAGAAAATGGGGATCCAGTTGAGCATAAGGATGGGAAAATGGATATTTCCGGGCTACCCGACAAACTTTGGGCGGAAATGGTTCTGAATCAGAGGAAAGAGAGATTACCTTAACTTCATCCGTTTTACTACCTTTCGCCGGATCCTGGGAAAAGTCATTGTTAATATAAATACAGACAAAGGAAAGATTAAAAGTCCTTAGAACCAAGCAGTACCTTAGAGGCCGGATCATCTTATTCCGCGTTTGAACCGGAATCAGCGGTAGGTTTCTTCTTGTGTTTCTTTCCAGCCAGGCTCTTCTTGCGAGATGGTTTCGCCGGTTTGTCCTGGGTTTTCCTCTTCCAGAAAGGGTCGTTAGCCTATTTCAAAGAATAAAAGCGTGTTAATACCAAGCAATATGGACGGATTAAAACAAAGAGAAGGGATACAAGAATCTCTTACCGATGGCGGTTTGTTGTTCACACAGAAGGGTGCTAATCCGGTCCGACTGCACTCTTCCAAAGGTATGTTCAGCATCTTTTTGGCAGATTCGGTGACTTCATTATCTGGGAGCACACTCTCAGTGTAACGCAGAGGGTCCTTCGGATTACCAGTATACTCGCACATTAAACTGGAGCGCCGGCTTAATGGGAGAATGCTCCAAGAGAGCCAGTAGCGGACAAAGTCAACTCCGGTTAACCCGTTGGCTACAAAAGCCCTGAGCTTGGAAAGCTGGGGGCATATCGAGCCCGGTCTTGGGCACTCATACGCTGCGGGAAAGGATGATCCGCTGTCAGACGGTAAGAGCGATAACCTGGCAGTGGATTCTCTCCTTCTGGTGAAGTGTCGACGCAGTAGAACCAAGTCTGATTCCACTCCTTGGGATGGCTATGAAGAGTGGTGTAATGCCCAGGATGGAGTTATACCTCCTACGGGTCGAGGCCCGACTTAAAGGCATAAGTCCATCCTAGAATGATCTCAAGTTTGGTAATCTTTGCACAACTCATGTAAAAGAGGGAGGGTAAACTTAAAATAGTCGGCTTACAATCGCCACGTCACAGAATAACAGTACAAGTCTCAAACATCATTCAATAAGATCACTACAACCCTCTAAGGGCAAAATCCAAATGTCAAAGTACCAAACTCAGATAAATAAAACAACCACAGGCGGATCGAATCCTAGTAAGAGTCTCCACTACTGATCGTCCGGGTAGCGCACGTAGTAACGACTACGCTCCTCGTCGTACTCCCAATCCAGCTCGGTGCCATCTCCTGGATAGCTCACGGCTGGACCTGCATCTGGTGTGTGAAGTAACTGTGAGCCACAGAGGACTCAGCAATCCCGTTCCCGGGTAACAGAACTATCAAAGCCTTTAGGTGAGGGAAAAGGCTGAAGAAAGAAATGAGGTGAAGGATCAACAAAGAGTCTGCAGCAGCAACTAGCACTAACTTACGCAAGAGAGAGCGAGAAGAGAAGGCAAAGCGAGAAGTGATCACTAAGTGATCCTAGCTACAAGCTCACAAACATAACCCCTCCGTGTTCAACTCCCGAATCCCGATTCGGAAATTGACAGTCACGGAACACACGCTGGTAGTGTATTAGTATCATTGTGTCAAGTTTTCTACAACCGGAATTAACAAGCTCCCATCTGCCACATAACCGCGGGCACGGCTTTCGAAAGTTCAAACCCTGCAGGGGTGTTCCAACTTAACCCATTACAAGCCCACGATCCGCGGAGTCGCAACTCCAAAGTGGGAAGACCCGAGTATCCTCGGAATCCCGTGCTCACGTTAAACCGAACTAAGGTAAGGCTAATCCAGCAAATCCTCCCGGCGTGTCGACACCCTGATCGTAGCCGCGCGTATCTAGGTCTCAGGACACGACCGGATGGGCGATGCTACAGGTGTATGCCAGATACCTCGGGTTGCCCCAAGGCGGCCCTGCAGGACCCCCGTTTCGGACCAACACTCATGTGGAGCACTGGCCCGGGGTTGTTGATTAAGAAAGAGGGTTAATTACTCCCTTATGCAAGTTTAGTTTGTTATTAGGCAAATAGTACCAATGTTGGGATTTGCTGGAAAAGACTTAGCACCTAGCGGTTTATCGAGGGGGTCCCATACACCCCAACCGTGTTAGGAACGCATAATCAAGGAACATAAAAACCGGCTTATACGGATCCTAACGGCATGAGTGGAACAAAACACCAAGCAAAAGGCTTAGCCTTCCACCCTTGCCAATATATATGTGATTTCAATTAAAGCATTTATATAGTGTGATATACCCAACCAAAACTTCAACATAGAGCAAGCATCTTCACTTCACCTGCAACTAGCAACGCTATAAGAAGGGCTGAGCGAAGCGTACTTAGCCAAGCAACGGTTTGCATAGGTAGGGTGGTTAAACATGGCAATTGGTCACAAGTAGGAGGCTGACAAGAAGAACATGGGCATCGAGGCAAAACTATAGATCGAGACTACTAGCAACAGACAAAGATAGTAATGTTATCGGGGTTCGGTCATCTTGCCTGAAGAGAAGAAGTTCGGATCAAAAGAAGGGTCCTCTTGCTCAAACTCGTTGGAAACCTCGTGCTCAACCTCGTTGGAAAACTCGTGCTCAACTTCCGGGTCTAAACAAGACAAACACACCAGCACCAAATCAACACAATGCAATGCGCACTCGAAAAACATGTATGCATGATGGATGCACTAGAGATGCACATGGAGCACGGAAAACATCACTCAAGCAAAACACCTCAAAACAAGATAACAACCTGATATTATTAATCTACACAGAAAATCACCCAAGTTTGATATAAAGATCGCTGAAATCGGAGTTACGGGCTAAAAGTTATGCCCGAAACAAGATTTGAGCGAAAACTGCAAATTACAGCAACATAGCATCTTGGGAGCACAAAATAATTAATCTACAGCACCCAAAAAGCATGGCAAAGGACTTGAACATAAACTAGATATAATGTACAGCAACTAGGTCCAAAGTGCACCCCCAACGGAGTCACGGATCACTAGCAATGACCTTGGACATATTGAACTTTGAAATAAAATTCTGGCAGCAGAATTTTATTGAAAGTTTGGAGCAAAAGATAAACATGCTACAGCACCTCAAATGGACATGTGAGGACATGGATGGAAAGACAACAATATATACTTCATGGAACAATCAAAATCCACCCCAAAACTATCATGCATCTTCCTAGAACATCACACGAACATGGCATCGGAACGTTACAGATTTCAGACTTAGTGAAATTTCACTAAGTCCTAAAACAGCAACATCATCATAGCATCAAAAAAGAGCATGTTTAAGACACCTCGGAACTAAACATGGCAAAGGGTAAGCACCTCATCAAAATACATATGACGGTGATCCCGAAACACACAAGCATGCATCAATGTGGTGAACACACCGATTGCAACAAGCTCAACAACATGGCATTTCATAACAAGTAAAAACACAACATTTGAACATGGCATCTTGCAACGCTGATAACAAGGAAACAATACATCTACCATGCAACCTATCACACACAACACGTAGTTCGTGACGAGACGAACACGTGGAAATGTCATCTGCATCGTTTGGACAAACGAGCTAAAAGATATGACAAGTCAAAGGTGGCACAAAAATAACACATAGCAGCAGTTTATATCATCATACACTCTTGCAACAGCAAAACAAGGCCCTAGATGACATCTAACATGCATGACAACAACAGGTAAAACGTAGAGGGCATCTCCACGAACATCTGGACATGCTACACGCGCAAAACGGAGCTACAGGTAAAAAGTTACAGCAGGTCAAAGTAGGCATTCCAGAACAGAGTAAAACAGAGACTTAGGGTTTGAAGAAGTCAACCTCATCCAGATCTGATCCGGATCGGAAAAAAAAACGGAGAGGGCCTCGGGCTGGAGGGAAGGATCCGGCCCGGCTGGTGCTGCGGTAGGAACGAAGGCGGCCCACCGCGGTGGCCTGGCGGCGGCCCAGGGAGGCCCGCGCGAGGAGGCGGCGTACGGGCCCTGGCGCGGCGCGGGGAGGCGGCCCAGGTGAGGCGAGGCCCGCCTCGGAGGCGCGGCGGCTTGGCTGGGCCCGAGCGGCGGTAACGGCCCGGGGAGAGGCCACGGGGAAGTGGCGAGGCGAAGGGCGAAGACTTGGCGCCGGGGCGGCCCACTGGCGACGGAAGGCGAAGTGGGGACCGGCTGCTCGCGCTGGCCTGGCCGGCCCGATGAGGCGACTGCGGGACGAAGCGGTGTACGGGCCCGGTCGGCTGAGATCCTGGCGCGGAGAGGCTTCAGACGAAGCGGTCCCGGGCCGACGCGGGATCAGGCGCGGACAGCGCTGCGGCGGCCGACGCGTCGATGGAGGGGCGCCGTTGACCCGCTCGCCGGATCTGGATCGGGACGAATCCCGATCTGGATCCCAGCGGCAGCGACGGCTCGGGAAGGAAAGGGTTTATTTTTTTCCAGTGGAGAGGAGAGGAAAAGGATCTGAGAAGAAAAATTAGGGAAAGTCAAAAATAGACCTAGAGGAGTCTATATAGCAGTCAGACTAGGGTTTGGAGATAGGGGTTGTTTAGGAGCCCTCCGATCTGGATCCAACGGATCCGATCGCGGGGATGATCTTAAAAGGGCCAGACGGAGATAAAAGAATACCACAGGGGTATTTCCGGGACACGAAGTAAGGGCACTTCGGACCCACACGGACAACGGAGGGAAAAGTCAACGGAGTCCAAACGAGACGAGATTTGAGAGGCGGGTTGCACACAACAAAACAACAACACACAACACAACCTCACGGCACACCGGTAACGAAAAACGCCCGAACAACAAAGAAGGCCTACGGGACGTCACGGACACGCGAGGGAGCTCCGGAACACGAAACGGACAACGGGAAGAAACGCCACGAACCGGATGCAACCCACAACACAAACAAAATGCAATGCACATGTCTACATGATATGAATGAATGCCACACACTCACACAACAAAACGACGAAAGCCCGAAAGACAAAGAACCCGAAATGGAAATAGATGAAGCCGGAGATTTATTATAAGCCCAAAAGGGAAAGTATTACATCCGGGGCATTACAAACTCTCCTCTACTACAAAAAGATCTCGTCCCGAGATCTAGGACTGGAAAAAGGAAGGGTACTCGGAACGAAGATGATCTTCTCGTTCCTAGGTAGCTTCTCGGTCTGTGTGATGTGACCACTTGACTTTCAGAAACTTGATGGTCTTGTTGCGAGTCTTGCGTTCAGTTTCTTCGAGAATTGCAACTGGATGCTCTCGGTAGGAAAGGTCTTGTTGAAGATCAATCTCCTCAAACGGAATCATGCGCTCAGGTGCCTTGAAGCATTTGCGAAGCTGAGACACATGGAAGACATCATGAACATTTGCAAAGTTGGAAGGGAGCTCGAGCTGATAGGCTAGATCGCCTCTTTTGCCCAGAATTTTGAAAGGACCGACGTATCTAGGAGCAAGCTTTCCTTTGATACCGAACCTTTGGGTTCCTTTCATCGGAGACACTCGGAGATAGACATGATCACCGATGTCGAAAGCCAAATCACGATGCTTTCCGTCATAGTAACTCTTCTGACGCGACTGAGCGGCCTTGAGATTCTCACGTATGACTTTGCACATTTCTTCGGCTTCAGAGATCAAATCATTGCCAAGAAGTTGGCGTTCACCTGTTTCAGACCAGTTGAGAGGGGTACGGCACTTTCTGCCATAGAGAATTTCAAACAGTGCTTTGCCTGCACTTGCTTGAAAGCTGTTGTTGTAAGAGAATTCTGCAAATGGAAGACAGTCCTCCCATTTCATGCCGAAGGAGATGACACAGGCTCTGAGCATATCTTCAAGGATCTGATTCACACGCTCGACTTGACCACTAGTCTGAGGGTGAAAAGCAGTGCTGAACCTGATCTTCGTGCCCATGGCGGACTGAAAGGAGTCCCAGAACTTTGATGTGAACAAGCTGCCACGGTCTGAGGATATCACTTGAGGAATGCCATGTAGGGACACAATTCTGGAAGTGTACAGCTCTGCAAGTTGAGCTGCATTTATTGATTCTTTGACTGGAAGAAAGTGAGCAACTTTGGTAAGCTTGTCAATCACCACAAAGATAGCATCATTGCCTCGCTTGGATTTAGGAAAACCAGTGACGAAGTCCATTTCAATGTGGTCGAACTTCCACTCAGGAATAGGAAGAGGTTGGAGAAGACCGGCTGGACGTTGATGTTCTGCTTTCACTCTTCTGCATACATCACATTCATTCACGAACTGGGCAATTTCCCTTTTCATGCGTGTCCACCAGTAAGATTGCTTGAGGTCTTGATACATCTTAGAACTGCCAGGATGAATGGAAAGGAGAGAGTCATGAGCTTCTTCCATTATGAGCTTCCTGAGATCACCTTTGGGAACAACGAGTCTGTCCTCGAAGAACAAGGTATCTCTCTCATCAACACGGAAGCACTTATATTTTGGAGTGCCCTTTGCAATGCCATGTTTCACCTTCTTCACCATGGTATCACTGAGCTGGGCCTCACGGACTTGATCTTCCAAGGTAGGAGCAATTTGGAGATTTGCAAGAAAACCCTGCGGAACCACTTGGAGGTTGAGCTTCCTGAAAGCTTCACAAAGCTCAGGCTGGTGTGGCTTGATAAGAAGGCTGTTGCAATATGCCTTTCTGCTCAAAGCATCTGCAATCACATTCGCCTTGCCTGGAGTGTACTCAATGCTGGGGTTGTACTCTTGGATCATCTCGACCCAACGAGTCTGGCGGAGGTTCAGATGCGGCTGTGTGAAGATGTACTTCAAACTCTTGTGATCAGTGAAGATGTCGACCTTTCTGCCCAACAACAGATGTCTCCACGTAATCAGAGCATGTACCACAGCTGCTAGCTCGAGATCATGTGTGGGATAGTTCTTCTCAGCTGGCTTGAGCTGACGTGAAGTATAAGCCACAATTCTCTTCTCTTGCATAAGCACACCACCAAGGCCTTGAAGAGAAGCGTCACAGAACACTTCATAGGGCTTGGATTCATCCGGAGGAATCAGAACTGGAGCTGAGACAAGCTTCTCTTTGAGGGTTTTGAAAGCCACTTCACAATCGGGAGACCAAAAGTATTTGACATTCTTCTGGAGGAGGTTGGAAAGAGGCTTGGCAATCTTGGAGAAGTTCTCCACAAACCTTCTGCAATAGCTGGCAAGACCCAGAAAACTGCGGAGCTGCTTGACGTTCTGAGGAGCTTCCCAGTTGACAATTGCTTCAACTTTCTCGGGATTAACCGCAATACCGTCAGCTGAGATAATGTGGCCCAGGTAGAGAACCTTATCGAGCCAAAACTCGCACTTTGAGAACTTGGCATAGAATTTGTGCTCTCTGAGTCGATCAAGAACCAGACGCAAGTGCTTTTCGTGATCTTCTTCATTCTTGGAAAACACCAAAATATCATCCAGATACACAAGCACAAACTCGCCTGTATAGGGGTTGAAGATGTAATGCATCCTCCTTGAGAAGGTAGGAGGAGCATTGGCGAGCCCGAAGGACATGACGGTATACTCATATGAACCGTAGCTCGTTCTGAACGCCGTCTTGGGAATGTCTTCCTCGCGAATGCGAATTTGATGGTAGCCCATTCGGAGGTCAAGCTTAGAGAATACTTTAGCTCCTTTGAGCTGCTCAAAGAGTTCATTGATGTTGGGGAGTGGATACTTGTTCTTAATCGTCTTCTTGTTCAGTGGCCGGTAGTCAACACAGAGACGCTCCGTGCCATCTTTCTTCTTGACAAATAAGACACCACAGCCCCACGGAGATGTACTCGGTCTGATGAGACCCATACGCTCCTGTTCATCCAACTGTTTCTTCAATTCCTTCAATTCATCTGAAGAGAGCTTGTATGGACGCCGGCAAACAGGTTCGGTGCCCGGCTCGAGTTCGATGACAAACTCCACCTGACGGTGTGGAGGCATGCCTGGAAGTTCTTCTGGAAAGACGTCTTGATATTCATTCACCACTGGAATTTGCTCTATGGCATTAATTTCACCCTTATCATTAAGAGAGAAAAGCCGAATAGTATTATCCCTGGAGGCGAAGATAATCACATCTTCATCAGAATGAGTCAACTTGACTTCCTTTTGAGCACAATCAATGTGAGCATCATGCTGAGAAAGCCAATCCATTCCGAGAATGAGGTCAATATCAGAATGACCAAGAACCACCGGATTAGCCAGAAATCGATAATCACCCATGCGGATAGAAACATTCGGAACAAAGTTGTTGGAGTTCATGAGCAAACCCGGAGAAAGCACAGACATCGGACTCGGTAAAGCTTGCAATGGCATATCATGTGACAATGCAAAAGGTCTTGACATGAAAGAATGTGAAGCACCTGAATCGAACAAAACTTTAGCTGGAAAAGAGTTCACTGAGAGATTACCCAGAATGACATCAGAAGAAGCCTCTGCTTGTGCTGCATTCATCAGATTGACCCTTGCAGACTTTGGATCATGCTTGACAATAGCTGAACTCATAGGAGGAGGAGGTGGAAGACGCTTCGGATTCGGACATCTGTTGGCATAGTGACCTTTCTGATTGCATTTGTTGCAAGTCACTTCTGAGAGAGGACGGAACTGAGAGCCACTGGACTTGGAGCCTTGAGACTGAAACTGCTTCTTCGACTGGTTGCTTGGGTTGGGTGGGTGGGAGAAACCACGACCACTAGAGTTCTTGTTGTTGGAGTTGTTGAAGTTGCTGGAGTTGTTGTAAGGAGCTCGAATCATTGGAGGAGGAGGAAGCCAGAATTTCTGTTGTTTCGCAGCCAACTGAGACGATGAGGTAGAGTGAACAGCATCTCGAATTCTCTTCTTAGAAGCCTCCATCTTAAGCTGAGCTGCTTCTTGTTTCAAAGCCATATTATAGAACTTATCGAATTCGTCTGGCTCGAACAGAGTGAGAGCAAGCTGAAGTTCATCTTTGAGACCTCCACGGAACTGATAGATTTTGCTCTTTGCATCAGGTATGTCTTGCTTTGCATAGCGAGCGAGGTTTTGGAACTTGACATTATACTGGTAGACTGTCATGGAGCCCTGCTTGAGGTTGCGGAATTGCTCACGCATACCCTCAATAACACTTGTAGGAATGTGATGCGAGCGGAAATCCCTGCAGAAGTTCTCCCACGAGATCACTTGACCCGGCCTTGAGTCTTTATACTGCTGCCACCAATCGGCTGCTTGATCTTTCAGTTGGAAGGCTGCAAACTTCACATAGTCATCTTCTTTCACGTTACTGCACTCAAAATGTTTCTTGACATCGGTCAGCCAATCCTCAGCATCAAGAGGGTCGACACAGTAACTGAAAGCTTTAGGATTGTTGGCCAAGAACTGATTCAGAGTAGCATGGTGCTGCTGGAAGAAGTTGCCTTGGTTCATTGGAATGCCCTGATTAGCTTGATTAGCTTGCATAGCCTGCATTTGCTGCATCATCTGCATCATCAACTGAGTGTTCTGAGCAGTAGTCTGCATAATTGCTCTCCAAGCCTCAGGCGGAGGAGGAGGTGAAGGAGGACGTTCTGGAACCTCTTCACCCTCTGGGTTGGCATTCGGAACCCTTTTCGGAGCCATCCTGTAAGAGATGACCACGAATCAGCAATTGATTGACAAAAGGAATAAGCTGAATCAATGGAATGAATTGCAACAAGTCTTCACAATAATCATTCGAACAATAAGAACGAATGAAATCATCCGAACAAGAGGAACGAATGAATTTCTCAGTTAATTGATAACATCATCTTCACGAGAAGCCGCATAGGGATCAAAAGGATAAAATAATAAAAACAACAAGGTACAGACGGGAACAAACACAAGAGAGGAGTTTCGTCCTAACATCTTTGTGCTGAAAGCATATGAACGCGTTACGAAAAGGTTTTGCAATCCCCGGATCAGCATAGCCAAGGACCCTTTAAGATGCAACTCCTGATAGTAACCTCGGTCATATAACCTCTTCACTCAATGTCGAACCCCGAACTCACTAACCTGCATTCGTTGGAAGAATGCCTACGATCTACTGGATAAAACCCACCTATAGCTTTCCGAAAGATTCCAGTTATGCAATCAGGTGTTGGGGATACACGGGAAGCACCGCGCAATCAACTCTAACCTACATCCAGGTGTATCCATCCTTCAACACATAACCAGTCTTTCTCGGAAACTGTGTACCTCGGACCTTCGAAAAGCATCCACTATAACAAGCTATGGCAATACTCCCGAACTACCTCCCCAGTACTGGGTGATGTCGGGGTTATCTTGCCACTGGCCGCATAGGGGAGATTTTCGATGTCGGCCGTCTTAAGTATTTAGTACTGTCGCGATATGCTTGTTACAATGATACCCCGAAGCTCAACTCCTCGGTAACAGGAGGCATCGAGAACAATATCCTTGTCACAAGAACATCGAAACAATCCCAGAATACTCGTGGGATTCCTAAAAAAAAATTTGTGCAAATTTTGAAGATAGGAGAGACAAGAGTAGACGTCAGGAGTCCTCACCAGAGAGAAAGGGGATGAGAAGCAAAGAAATCCTACTCTCCGATATAATATAGGACTCAAAAAGTTTTTAGTGTGTGCCTAGACTCAACCGTCAACGGTTCGATCAAACAGTGGGGGCTCCTAGGTCGGAGAAGGCTCTGATACCAACTTGTAATGCCCAGGATGGAGTTATACCTCCTACGGGTCGAGGCCCGACTTAAAGGCATAATTCCATCCTAGAATGATCTCAAGTCTGGTAAACTTTGCACAACTCATGTAAAAGAGGGGATAGTAAACTTAAAAAAATAGTTGGCTTACAATCGCCACGTCACAGAAATACAGTACAAGTCTCAAACATCATACATTAAGAGCACTACAACCCTCTAAGGGCAAAAGCCAAATGTCAACGTACCAAACTCAGATAAATAAACAACCACAGGCGGATCGAATCCTAGTAAGAGACTCCACTACTGATCGTCCGGGTAGCGCACGTAGTACCGACTACGCTCCTCGTCGTACTCCCAATCCAGCTCGGTGCCATCACCTGGATAGCTCACAGCTGGACCTGCATCTGGTGTGTGAAGTAACTGTGAGCCACAGAGGACTCAGCAATCCCGTTCCCGGGTAACATAACTATTTAAGCCTTTAGGTGAGGGAAAAGGCTGAAGAAAGAAATGAGGTGAAGGAACAACAAAGAGTCTGCAGCAGCAACTAGCACTAACTTACGCAAGAGAGAGCGAGAAGAGAAGGCCACGCGAGAAGTGATCACGAAGTGATCCTAGCTACAAGCTCACAAACATAACCCCTCCGTGTTCAACTCCCGAATCCCTATCCGGAAATTGACAGTCACGGAACACACGCTGGTAGTGTATTAGTATCATTGTGTCAAGTTTTCTACAACCGGAATTAACAAGCTCCCATCTGCCACATAACCGCGGGCACGGCTTTCGAAAGTTCAAACCCTGCAGGGGTGTTCCAACTTGACCCATTACAAGCCCACGATCCGCGGAGTCGCAACTCCAAAGTGGGAAGACCCGAGTATCCTCGGAATCCCGTGCTCACGTTAAACCGAACTAAGGTAAGGCTAATCCAGCAAATCCTCCCGGCGTGCCGACACCCTGATAGTAGCCGCGCGTATCTCGTCTCAGGCCACGACCGGATGAGCACAGCGTACAGTGGCCGAAACCCAAGTTGCCAAGGGGGGCCCCGCACACGACTCTAGTTTGGACCAACACTCAAATCGAGCACTGGCCCAGGGGGGTTGAATTAATTAAGCCTCGGGTTAATTACTCCCTCGGAAAGGGTTTAGTTGTGTTAGGCGAATAGTACCAATGTTGGGACTTGCTGGAAAAGACTTAGCACTTAGCGGTTTATCGAGGGGGTCCCATACACCCCAACCGTGTTAGGAACGCATAATCAAGGAACATAAAACCGGCTTATACGGATCCTAACGGCATGAGTGGAACAAAACACCAAGCAAAAGGCTTAGCCTTCCACCCTTGCCAATATATAGGTGATTTCAGTTAAAGCGTTTATATAGTGTGATATAACCCAACCAAACTTCAACATGGAGCGAGCATCTTCACTTCACCTGCAACTAGCAACGCTATAAGAAGGGCTGAGCGAAGCGTACTTAGCCAAGCAACGGTTTGCATAGGTAGGGTGGTTAAACATGGCAATTGGTTACAAGTAGGAGGCTGACAAGAAGAACATGGGCATCGAGGCAAAACTATAGATCGAGACTACTAGCAATAGACAAAGATAGTAATGTTATCGGGGTTCGGTCATCTTGCCTGAAGAGAAGAAGTTCGGATCGAAAGAAGGGTCCTCTTGCTCAAACTCGTTGGAAACCTCGTGCTCAACCTCGTTGGAAAACTCGTGCTCAACTTCCGGGTCTAAACAAGACAAACACACCAAGCACCAATCAACACGATGCAATGCGCACTCGATAAACATGTATGCATGAAGGATGCACTAGAGATGCACATGGAGCACGGAAAACATCACTCAAGCAAAACACCTCAAAACAAGATAACAACCTGATATTATTAATCTACACAGAAAATCACCCAAGTTTGATATAAAGATCGCTGAAATCGGAGTTACGGGCTAAAAGTTATGCCCGAAACAAGATTTGAGCGAAAACTGCAAATTACAGCAACATAGCATCTTGGGAGCACAAAATAATTAATCTACAGCACCCAAAAAGCATGGCAAAGGACTTGAACATAAACTAGATATAATGTACAGCAACTAGGTCCAAAGTGCACCCCCAACGGAGTCACGGATCACTAGCAATGACCTTGGACATATTGAACTTTGAAATAAAATTCTGGCAGCAGAATTTTATTGAAAGTTTGGAGCAAAAGATAAACATGCTACAGCACCTCAAATGGACATGTGAGGACATGGATGGAAAGACAACAATATATACTTCATGGAACAATCAAAATCCACCCCAAAAATATCATGCATCTTCCTAGAACATCACACGAACATGGCATCGGAACGTTACAGATTTCAGACTTAGTGAAATTTCACTAAGTCCTAAAACAGCAACATCATCATAGCATAAAAAAAAAGAGCATGTTTAAGACACCTCGGAACTAAACATGGCAAAGGGTAAGCACCTCATCAAAATACATATGACGGTGATCCCGAAACACACAAGCATGCATCAATGTGGTGAACACACCGATTGCAACAAGCTCAACAACATGGCATTTCATAACAAGTAAAAACACAACATTTGAACATGGCATCTTGCAACGCTGATAACAAGGAAACAATACATCTACCATGCAACCTATCACACACAACACGTAGTTCGTGACGAGACGAACACGTGGAAATGTCATCTGCATCGTTTGGACAAACGAGCTAAAAGATATGACAAGTCAAAGGTGGCACAAAAATAACACATAGCAGCAGTTTATATCATCATACACTCTTGCAACAGCAAAACAAGGCCCTAGATGACATCTAACATGCATGACAACAACAGGTAAAACGTAGAGGGCATCTCCACGAACATCTGGACATGCTACACGCGCAAAACGGAGCTACAGGTAAAAAGTTACAGCAGGTCAAAGTAGGCATTCCAGAACAGAGTAAAACAGAGACTTAGGGTTTGAAGAAGTCAACCT
The DNA here is from genome assembly GCA_902687465.1 of Secale cereale. Classification (NCBI taxonomy): domain Eukaryota; kingdom Viridiplantae; phylum Streptophyta; class Magnoliopsida; order Poales; family Poaceae; genus Secale; species Secale cereale. The sequence goes on from LR738714.1 coordinate 225,472,456, forward strand.
CATCCAGATCTGATCCGGATCGGAAAAAAAAACGGAGAGGGCCTCGGGCTGGAGGGAAGGATCCGGCCCGGCTGGTGCTGCGGTAGGAACGAAGGCGGCCCACCGCGGTGGCCTGGCGGCGGCCCAGGGAGGCCCGCGCGAGGAGGCGGCGTACGGGCCCTGGCGCGGCGCGGGGAGGCGGCCCAGGTGAGGCGAGGCCCGCCTCGGAGGCGCGGCGGCTTGGCTGGGCCCGAGCGGCGGTAACGGCCCGGGGAGAGGCCACGGGGAAGTGGCGAGGCGAAGGGCGAAGACTTGGCGCCGGGGCGGCCCACTGGCGACGGAAGGCGAAGTGGGGACCGGCTGCTCGCGCTGGCCTGGCCGGCCCGATGAGGCGACTGCGGGACGAAGCGGTGTACGGGCCCGGTCGGCTGAGATCCTGGCGCGGAGAGGCTTCAGACGAAGCGGTCCCGGGCCGACGCGGGATCAGGCGCGGACAGCGCTGCGGCGGCCGACGCGTCGATGGAGGGGCGCCGTTGACCCGCTCGCCGGATCTGGATCGGGACGAATCCCGATCTGGATCCCAGCGGCAGCGACGGCTCGGGAAGGAAAGGGTTTATTTTTTTTCCAGTGGAGAGGAGAGGAAAAGGATCTGAGAAGAAAAATTAGGGAAAGTCAAAAATAGACCTAGAGGAGTCTATATAGCAGTCAGACTAGGGTTTGGAGATAGGGGTTGTTTAGGAGCCCTCCGATCTGGATCCAACGGATCCGATCGCGGGGATGATCTTAAAAGGGCCAGACGGAGATAAAAGAATACCACAGGGGTATTTCCGGGACACGAAGTAAGGGCACTTCGGACCCACACGGACAACGGAGGGAAAAGTCAACGGAGTCCAAACGAGACGAGATTTGAGAGGCGGGTTGCACACAACAAAACAACAACACACAACACAACCTCACGGCACACCGGTAACGAAAAACGCCCGAACAACAAAGAAGGCCTACGGGACGTCACGGACACGCGAGGGAGCTCCGGAACACGAAACGGACAACGGGAAGAAACGCCACGAACCGGATGCAACCCACAACACAAACAAAATGCAATGCACATGTCTACATGATATGAATGAATGCCACACACTCACACAACAAAACGACGAAAGCCCGAAAGACAAAGAACCCGAAATGGAAATAGATGAAGCCGGAGATTTATTATAAGCCCAAAAGGGAAAGTATTACATCCGGGGCATTACAAGTGGCGTGAGGAAAGCTGACATCTTTTTCTTCTGGATGCTCATTCCACCAAGTTCAGTATTGGGCCCGTCATGAAATTCAGTCCGGTGATTCAGATGGAAGAAGTCCCGGAATAACTCCACAGATGGCTCCTCTTGCAGATAGGCTTCTGAGAAGACTTGGAAATTGCAGATGTTTGATATGGAGTTGGGACCTATGTCTTGGGGGTGGAGCTGAAAGTCTGCTAATACGTCGCGGAATTTTTTTGACCCTGGAGGGTTAAAGCCCCGGGCCAGGTGATCAAAAAAGACTATAACTTCTCCTTCTTTAGGCTGGGGAGGACACTCTTTCCCAGGAGCCCTCCAGTGCAGAACCTCCTTGGGACCTAAAGCGCCAATTGAGGCCATCTTTTCTAAATCATCCTCGGTAATCCGGGATGGGACCCAGTTGCAGGCGACAAACTACTTAGCCACGGAAGTCATCTTTTTCAAAGGGGGAACGCTGAAAAATACAATACAAGATCCGGTTTACGATCTACACAGATTCAAACCGACATATACTATGAAAGTACTGATCTATCTGGCTGTTTAAGGAGGGGACTAATGATATCTACTGATCCGGAACAACTATGGGTGTGACAACTACCGGATTATGAAATTCGGAAGGAAAAGTTAAACCGCCAAACACAGGCAAGGGAGGTGCAGATCTAAAGCTAAACCGTCAACACAGGCATGTGAGGCGCAGATTTAAAGTTGAACCGTCGACTTAAGCGAGGGAGATGCAAATCTAATGTGTGGGAAACAACTTTAACATGAGCAGCAGTAAAATATGGATCTACAACATATGAAAAAATCAAGATAATTCAAGGTATATTCAACGGAGACAGAGAAGGTTTTTCCAGATTCAGTCTAAACTAGAGTTTTTGGAGGAACTAAGATTATGAAGACGGAGTGGAGTCATGTGTACAAGAGTCGGCCTAAAAAGTTTAACATCTACGACTAGGAACTACCTATGGCGACGAACTGCGAAGAACAAGGGTTCATCGGCGAGCTCCCGTGAAACCCTAGAACTAAGATCTACGGGGAGGAATGAGTAAACGTACCTAAGGCAACGGAAGCGGAAGGACGACGACGGATTTCTGGACGCGTTCAGGTTGATGCAGCGGCCGGGCTGGATGACGACAACGAGCTCGGCGGACGGCGGTAGAGCTTGAGCGCTGGAGGTCAGAGGAAGAAAAAAGCGAAGGGGAAAATGGAGATGGCCCTCGGCCCTATTTATAAGCTGAAGGGATAAAACGGCAGGCGCGGGAATCGAGGAGACCAAAAATCGGATATGGATGGTGTTGTCGCCTCGATCTTCAGAGTTTTAATAAGGTAAAAAAATAGGTACATGCATTAAATGCGTGGATGGCGTCATGACGGTTTAAAAGCGACCTGAGGAGATGACGTCATGCCGGTTTACCAAGCATACTGAAGCTGCAGAAAGGAAAATATGTACAAGACTTTGGAGATTGACATGAACAGGTTCAAATCAATCTGGGGCCTAATGTCAGGGATATTACTACCAGGTATAAACCGGCCAGGAGGGTCCGATTTACGTTATCAAGACTATATTATCAAAGCCAAGCAGAGTATGAAATAGAAGATTGTAGCCCAAGAGGTTTAAAGCCCATGTGTTAGGGCCCATGATTTGTAAACCGTCATACTATGTAACTTGGGATGTAAGATAGAAAGAACAGAGACCGAGGCGGACACGTTTATGAGCCGGCCTCGGGACTCTGTAAACCTGACCGGGCGTCACCTCTTATATAAAGGGATGACCCGGCGACGGTTCAGGGACAGAGAACAACAGCTCGAGACACAGGCAAAGCGGATTCACTCCTTGGTCACCGAAGCCCTAGCAATATCACACCAAACTAGACGTAGGCTTTTACCTTCATCGAAGGGGCCGAACTAGTATAAAATCCCTACGTCCTTCGTCCGCTTTAACATGGCCTCACGACTAAGTCCTTTTGCTAGGACATCTCCCGTGCTAAATCCACGACATTAAGGGTCAAACTAAGTTGAACAAGTGTCGTGCTAAGTGGAGTGAGCTCATAGAGTCTTTTCCCTATGTCATCAAATACATTAAAGGCAAGGAGAACATTGTGGCTGACGCGCTTTCTCGCAAATGTATGCTTGTTACCCAACTTGAGTTGAATGTTATTGGCTTTGAGAACATAAAAGACTTGTATGAGCATGATCCTTCCTTTGCACATCCTTATGCTAAGTGTTTGACGCATACTTCTTTGGAACGATATTATATCAAGGATGGTTATCTTATGAGAGCTAACAAACTTTGCATTCCCGAGTCTTCTCTTCGTTTGCTACTTCTGCAAGAATCTCACGGAGGAGGACTTATGGGACACTTCGGACACGATAAGACATTTGTGATGCTCTCCGAGAACTACTATTGGCCCAAGATGTTCCATGACGTCTCACGCTTCACCAACCGGTGCTCTACATGTCGCAAAGCTAAGTCAAAAGCTCAATCCCACGGTCTTTACATGCCACTTCCTATTCCATATCAACCTTGGGAAGACATTAGCATGGACTTTGTACTTGGTTAGCCTAGAACTCAAAAATGGAAAGGATTCCATTCTTGTTGTCGTGGATCACTTTTCGAAAATGGCTCATTTCATTCCATGTAACAAGATAGAAAATGCTTCACATGTTGCAAATCTCTTTTGTAGGGAAATCTTGCGCCTACATGGAGTACCCAAGATGACCGTCTTGGACCGTGATGTCAAGTTCCTAAGCTACTTTTGGAAGACGCTTTGCGCCAAGCTCGGAATTAAGCTACTATTCTCTTCGGCATACCACCCACAAACTTACGGCCAAATGGAGGAGACGAACCGCACATGTTCGACGCTTCTTCGCGTGTTGATCAAGAAGAACATCAAGGAATTGGAGCAATGTTTGCCCATCACCGAGTACATCGACAATCGCGCAAGACACTCAACAACCGGCAAGTCGCCCTTCGAGGTCATCTATGACTTCAACCTGTTGTCCCCATTAGACATTCTTCCTCGACCTCTACTAGAGCGCATCAATATGGACGCAAGTGCACGAGAAAGCTATCTCAAGAATATGCACGAAGATACAAGGCAGACCATCGAGCGTCAAGTTCAATTACTCGCGTCCAGGATCAACATCAACAAGCAACCCATGATATTCGATATTGGAGATCTTGTGTGGCTACACCTTCACAAGGAACGGTTTCACAACGAGCGCAAGTCCAAGTTACTACCTGGAGCCGGTGGACCATTCAAGGTGCTTGCACGTTTCAACAACAATGCATACAAGATTGACATCCTGATAACCCACAAGTGTAGGGGATCGTTTGTAGCCTTCTTCGATAAATAAGAGTGTCGAATCCAACGAGGAGCTAAAGGTGGAACAAATATTCCATTGACCACCGATACAACTCTACGCACACTTAACGTTTGCTTTACCTAGAACAAGTATGAAACTAGAAGTACTTTGGGGATAGTTTTGCAAGATAACAAAGAGCATGTAAATTTAAAGTAGAGCCCGTTAAGATAAAAGTACAAATAAATTAGTATAGCGAGTGTGGATTAGTGTGGTAGGATTTGCGGAGTTGTCCCTAAGCAGTTGACTATGTTACTAGACCGATATCAAGTTTTTATGTGGGAGAGGCCACTGCTAGCATGTCGTTCCTTACTTGGAATTCTATGCACTTATGATTGGAACTCTAGCAAGCATTCGCAACTACTATCGTTCATTAAGGTAAAACCCAACCATAGCCTTAAGATATATTGGCCCCCCTTCAATCATGTATGCATCTATTTCTATGCCAGGCTGAAGCTGTTGTCACCCTTGCCCTCCAATACATAGTCCCATCAACAGACAACTAACCCTATGGTGTGATCCACACATGTGCTCATATGATGCGCACCAAACGACAACAACATAACCACAGGCAATTTAAACCAATCATAGCAATTTCACCAATCACCGATAGGACAAGAAAATCTACTCAAACATCATAGGATGGCAACATAGTATTGGATAATAATATGAAGCATAAAGCACCATGGTCAAGTAGAGGGTACAGCGGCTTGTGGGAGAGTGGACCACTGAATATAGATGGGGGAAGGAGATGGAGTTGTTGGTGAAGATGACGAAGTTGTTGGAGTAGATCGCCGTCATACGATATTGCCCCGGCGGTGTTCCGGCACCACCGGGAGAGAGAGGGAGAGAGCCCCTCCTTCTTCATTGTCCTCCTCCCTAGGTGGGAGGAGGGTTCCCCTCTCGTCCATGGCCTCTAAGGCTGTGGAGGGGTGAGAGTCCCTCCGAGATTGGATCCGTCTCTCTGTCCTCTTCTGTTTCGCATTCCCCACATCTGGACCTTCATCGTTTCTTAAATTTCCAGAGATCTGCAAATCCGATTGCGCTAAAATTTTAACAGATTTTTTTTCCATAAATTATCTTTCTTGCGCCAGAAGAAGGGCTCCAACCGGCATTTGAAGAGGGCACAAGACACCAAGGCGCGCCTTGGTGGGCTGTGGGCACTGTGGGCCCTCGTTTGCATTGATTCCACCTCCTAAAAATCACACATATTCCAAAATAATTCTCCATAAGTTCTTATCGTGTTTGGACTTCGTTTGATATGGATTTTCTGCAAAACAAAAATATGCAAGAAACATGAACTAGCACTGGGCACTCGATCAGTAAGTTAGTTCAAATAAATCATATAAATTGTTTCCAAAAGTATGTAAAAGTTGAATAATATTGGCATGAAACAATAAAAAATTATAGATATGATGGAGACATATCAACATCCCCAAGCTTAATTCCTGCTGGTCCTCGAGTAGATAAATGACAAAAAGATAAATTTTGATGTGGAATGCTACCTAGCATAAACTTGATCATATATCTAGTCATGTCATGAATATTAAGACATGAGTGATTTGGAGCAATAGTCTATAATTTGATATTAATACATCAATACTCGGGCATCCAAACAAGCAATCATCTCTTTCAGAATATCAAATACTAAATAACGTTATCCCTACAAAATCATATAGTCTTGTCATGCTTTGTCTTCCCAGCTCAAAGTATAAATCATGTACTACCCCGGTGTCTCCATCATCCTTTCCTCACTTTGACATGCTCTAATAATGGATAATGATGATCATCACACTTCTTTTACTTATAACTCAAAAGAAATACAAATTATGACTCGATACCTTTAACATAATATGACTCTAAATGAATGCCTCTGGCAGTGTACCATGATGTGCAATGATCTAGCATAGCAAATATATCAAAAAACGGACAAGCCATGAAAATATCGTGCTAACTGTCTTACAATCATGCAAAGCAATATGAAAATGAATGCTCAAGTCAACTATATGATGGAAGTGCATGGCAATATATCTCAGAATGGCTATGGAAATGCCATAATAGGTAGGTATGGTGGCTGTTTTGAGGAAGGTATAATAAAGTTTATGCACCGGCAAAAGTTGCGCGGCATAAGAGAGGCTAGAAATTATGGAAGGGTGAGAGTGTGCATAATCCATGGACTCACATTAGTCATAAAGAAATCACATACTTGTTGCAAAAGTTTATTAGTCCTCGAAGCAAAGTAATACTATGCATGCTCCTAGGGGGGGAGGTTGATAGGATTTAACCATCGCGCGCCCCGACCTTCATACAAAGATAGACAATCAAGGATAAATTATGCTCCAACTTCCCGGCATAACGAGAGACTATACGTGCATGCTTCGGGAATCACAAACCTTAACATCAACATCTGTGGGGACCCCGACTTAAGAGTCAAGATCACCGAATGCACGTGTACAGTGATCCCAGATATCAATGCTCACTTAACACACAAAAGTTGAATAACAAGAGTCTTACATCCATACATACCGTCTTACACAAATTATGACCATTATGGCCAAGTCTTACATAGATAAAGCCTCACGGGCTGAATAGCAAATAAACTCGAATAGCGGAAGTCTTCGTAGATAAGTAGAACCCATGCCATCTGCCTTAACCCTACATGCATTCTGACTGGGAAAGCGTCCTAGTTCGCATGTTCGTCTCCATAGAATTCTTCTTCAAATTCCTGCTCCTCCTTGCCTGGCCAATTAAATAACCAGTGGCAAGCCAATGAGTACTTCGAATGTACTCGCAAGCAACCCATGATTTGGTTCAAGGTAACAATGCAAGTTGTACAACAAATAAGCAACCTAGCTACAAGCCAGATATTTGTGAGACATGCATCAATGTACTTGGGTAACCTCGAGGACAGGTTACAGATATCAACATAATAGGGTTTAAATCATTACTTTCAGCGCGCCAAGTCACCACCTAGACTCAATACACACACATGTATTCACCAAGACTGTAAAATTCTGGACATAGTTTAAGTAGCACCTCCCAACTGTCCATGACCGTGGACACGACTATTCGAATAGTTTTACACTCTGCAGAGGTTGCGCACTTTACCCACAAGATCCAGGAAGCTTTCGTGTCATCCACGATCCCGCAGTACCTCAAGTACTCGGGGGAAGCACACGGTCATTACCTTTCCCTAGAGGACACTAACATAGGGTCCACTCGTTGGTGCACATCCCTCGTGTACAAACGAAAGATCATGGGACTTGCCCTTTTTACATTGTCACGCATACACGAAGGGACCAATGGTGTGTCCGGTGCCCTGTAAAAACAATCATGGTCGCCTATCCAAGCACGACCCCGTCCCGGGAGTGACCTCAAGTCTCCCCCATCACTAGTGATGTGGGCACCATGCTAGTATCAGCCTAAGTAGTCAATAATGCCCCGTCCCATAAGGGGTAGAGTGGTTGCACATGTTTGGTTGGGACGGTAATCACACATAAATATAATCCAATATTTTACCCACACACGAGAACTCTCTTTGGTACACCACTTCTTCCTCAAGTGGTGGCCTTAATTCAACATCACCCTCGGGCATTAGGGGCACCCGATGGGGTTTTCGAAAGAATGCAACCATGAAGGGTTCATGGTACATATGCAACATCATGCATCAACAACTAATCTTTTGACATTGCATCTATGCACAAGGTAAAGTTATGAGTAGGGGTATGCACCATGTGGTGGTTACCAACAAGTTTACCACCGTCATATTTCATCATCATGCAATCGGAAAAGGGTACCGATGAACAAAAGGGGTGTCATGGTCAAAGGGCTGCTTGCCTGGAATGGCTTGGTCTTCAAAGTCTTCAAATCTTTCTCCTTCTTCTTCTTCAGCAACTTCGTCAAACACGGTATCTAATCATCGCAATAAAATAACGGGAAAATAAGACAATAATAAAAACAGAAAAATCAAAGTGCTCAGAAAAATGTCAACTTATTTTTATAAAATACTAGAAGGAAAACTAAGAGGGCAAAAATTCTTAGTTTTGGATTTGGAGTGACAGAATGGGGTAGATAGATTTTTGAACAGAGGTTTTAATGTTCAAATTTAAATTTAAATTTGAACAGTACAGAAAAGGTTCATGAATATGTGTGAAAGCTATATCATTAAATAGGTTGGAATATTACAAGATTTTAGGAGTTGGAATAACTTAATTTGTATGATTATTTTATCCTGTAGATTTATTTGAAAAACCTACAGAAAAGAAAAGGAAAAAGGCTACTGTGCAACCGGGCCAGAATGGCCTCAGCGCACATCCCTAGAGGGTCTTCGGCCTAGGCGAGCCGAGCGGCGCGCGCGCGTCAGGTTTAAACCTGACGGGTGGGGCCCAGCGGCCAGTGGGAGAGAGAGGAGGCGAGAGGGATGGGAGGCTGACAGGCGGGGCCCGCCTGTCATCCCTAACCCCCGTCCAGAGGGCCGGCGAGCTCACCGTCGGCGATTCAGGGCACGGCAAGGCGAACTGAGGGCAGGGACGGAGTCAGCGTGAAGTCGTCGTTCGAGTGGTGGTGGAGGCAATCGCCGGAACGGTCGGGTTCGCCAAAGACGAGGTTGCACGGCGGAGAGGCGTCGGGTGGTGGTTGCTCCGGCCGTTTCCGACTGCAACAGAGAGGGGAAAGAGAGGGGAAATGATCAGTGGGGCCTTGCGGTTCCAGATCAAGGCTCTGGAATGGTGGGGACGACTCGTACCGAGCGGACGACGGCGAGCCGCCGCGGCGGAGCTCGAGCTCGATCTCGAGCTCAGGAGCTTCTAGGAGTGAGTTGGGAGTGTAGGGGGCGCTTGGGTGAGTCTAGAGGCTAGTGATGGAGAGGAGAGGGCTCGGGGAGGCCTTTATATAGGCGGGCGGCGGTCCACCGAGGAGGTGTGCGCCGACGAGCTCGTTGTGGTCGCTACAGGCCACGGGGGCTCGCCGGGGCGTGTCTGGGGTGTTCCTGGGTGTGGTTCACGTCCAGAGAGGGGAAGAGAAGGAGCGGGGGAAGGCTCCAGAGGCTCGCGCGTGTGAGGCCGGAGATTGGAGCATGCGGGTGGCCGGCGCGCGTGCGAGGGAGGCCGTAGGAGGGAGAAGGAGGAGTGGGACATGGCCGTGGCGTGTCGCGGATGTCGAGGCGCCTCGGCTGGCGCGAAGGCGGGGGGCTCGAGGTGGTCGGAGGCGCCGGGTCAGGAGCGGCTAGAGTGCCAGAGCGCACTGTAGCATGCTCCAGAGCGCGCAAATGGCCGGCATGGCATTGTTTATGCCCTGTGGCCGTGGCCACCAGTGCCTAGAGGATAAGGGAGGTAATAAACAACCAGGAACTTGCATTGGATGCTTTGGAGGGCTTCTAGAAGAAGAGAGGGTTGAGAAAGAAGGGTGAAAATGGCTGTCCAGAGATGTAAATGGGGTTTTACCCCCGTCAATCATTGAGCTGCGGTGCAGCCATTGCTGCTGGAGGTAGAAGAGGTCTTGGGGGTGCTGTGGTAAGAACCTGAGGTAAGGGAGAATAGTGTAAGGGGTCAAAGCAAGGGTTTTGGTATAACAACAGAAGGTGTTTGATGATGTTTTGGGCAAGTAAATGTGTTTCATTTGGCATGAGACTCCACAGGATGAAATGGCACATATATTTAGGCCCTTTTACCAAATTAGAGCTCATTTGGGCAAAGTTGCCAATGCAACTTTTGTAAACCCTAGAAATCAACAGAAACGGATTTTCCAAGATTAAGTTAAGAAAATCATCCCTTCTTGATCACTGCTTGGTGTAGTGTCATCATTTGGGGTTGTGGGCTTGTCCACCAAATTTGGGGTCACAAGTAAAAAGTTGGTAATGTAAAGTTGTTCAAATTTGAATCTGAACAGAAATGATTTTGGGGCACTCTGATCAAGTTACTCTTCTCCAAAACTTGGCCCACTTGGTCTAGATGCATAAATGGACCATTTTAGCATGTGTACAAAGTTTGAGAGCATTTGGATAAATTTGGCAATGTAAAGTTGCTCAAACTTCAAAATGGGCAGAAATGGTTTTGAGGGGATTTGATGATGTTTTCTTGCTCCCCAAAGCATGAGGCTTGGCAAGATCATCAAATATGTCACATTTGACATGATATAATTTCCCTGGAATTTTTAGAGAATATTTCCTTTGTAAATATTTCAAAAGCTTGAAATATCCAGAAAGGGTTTCGGAGGGATTTGCCCAATATTTTGAACATGACCAAGTGTTGAAACTCTTATATATGGACAATATATGTCCTAAGAGTCTCTTTGAATTTTGGCAAATATTTTTGAAATAGTTAAATAATTTTTACCTATTAAAGACCATTTCTGGACTAAAGAAAAAGCCTTTAAATAAAATAGGAAAATAACTTTTAAAATTATACTTTTGTGGTTTTGGGGAGTCCTATACCTAATAGTATTCAAATATACCTTTCCAAGGATTTTTATCACCCTAAATTAAGTACTTGCAGTGCAAATCTCAATTCAGGGGTTTTTGGAAAACTAATTTTTTTTGAAAATACTATTTGGCCAAAATATTTTTATAAGAATATACTATACTGTTCTATACACTTGGTATGATCATGGGCAGAAGTTTGGGGTAAGGAGATGAAGTATAGAAGGTGAGGCTATGTTGACTTTCAAAGAGCACTTGAAATCAGAGAGAGAAAAACTCAATTCCAAATAAAAGCCAAATGATGCAAAAAGTTTTTGTTGGTCCAAATTTTCATGCTTTATTAATGCAATAACCATGTTACAAAATGCAGGGTGTGACAATATCTTACTAAACACGATCATCTACTAGTACCACCCACATATTATCATCTTTATATCGCAAAACTATTGCAAGAAATCAAACATATCATATTTAGTGATCCATAAGTTGTATGTAGGTTTTTATGACTAACCATGCAATTTACCAATTCCTATTGACTCTATAAATATATAGAAGTGAAGCATGAGAGTTTAGTTCTTTCTACAAAAGACCATGCTCTAACAAATATAAATGAAGCAAAAGAGCATTCTACGAACATCGGTTTTCTATGTGAAGAGAAACAGACAATCCAAACTTGAAATGATATAAGTGAAGCACATGAAGCATTCTATAAAGCCATACTCAAAAGATATAAGTGAAGTGCAAAGAGCATTCTACAAATTGGCCAAGGACTATCTCATACCAACATGGTGCATTATAAAAATAAAAATAAAAACACACGACGCTCCAAGAATTTACGCATATCATGTGAACGAAACGAATCCGAAAACATACCGATACTTGTTGAAGAAAGATGGGATGCCTTCCGGGGCATCCCCAAGCTTAGACGCTTGAGTCTCCTTGAATATTTACTTGGGGTGCCTTGCACATCCCCAATCTTGAGCTCCTGCCTCTCCTCCTTGTCCTCACATCGAGACATCCTCAATCTTCGAAAACTTCATCCGGACAAAACTTAACCGAACTTTTAGTGGCGGGGTTAGTGCATATGATCAATGAAATCCCATCATGTACTGCTCTAACATTATTATATAATTATAATCAAACATTACCCACTATATTATATCACAATTTTAGGGCCCCAAGTCAAGGAGGCTTCAACAAGAATTCAAACATACGTAAATAATGAAGCTATAATAGCAATCTGTGAAAACAGGACAGTCTGTAGAGATATGAACATTCATCATACTTCTGTAACTCTAAAAATTCTAAAAAATTAGGACAAAATAAAAAATATTATAGAAAGACTATGCAAAAAGTTTCATAACCTTTTGATATTCCAATAAAAATGTAAAATCGCGCACTACAGCCAAAGTTTCTGTTTTGCAGCGCATAAACCAACAAGCAATCTAATCATCCTAAAGGAAAACCTTGCCACATTATTTTTATAATACAATGGAATTTTACAAGGGGATACTTATGTTTGCAAGAAACTTCCATGAAAATTCTACATTGTTTCATGAGCATGAACACAAGTGGTCAAGGTCGACCGTCACTTCCGCAATGCATTACCTTTCAATAGCTTCTCTTTTTTGAAAAAGTTTTATGTCCCCCTCTATTTTTTTAAAAATTTATAAAAGCACTCAACAGAAATAAATGACTCTTTTAAAACTTCCGGGTTGTCTCCTTGGCAGCGCTTTCTTTAAAGCCATTAAGCTAGGCATAAAGTGCTCTAGTAATGGATCCCGCCGGATCCCAAGGTATATCAAAGCCGATTTGAATTAGCAATGATTTGGCATTTAGTAGTGAGCACAAATTGATGTGTTTCATGTAACAACAAAGTCTAACTCTCTTCCTATTCATAGGCATGTCATACAAGAACAATTCATACACATCAAGTAAAGGCCAATGTATAGCATAAGCAGTTTCTTGCAACTTTCTCGTGTTGAAAACATAGAGAGGCGGAGATGTAGTTCCTCTCTCATAATAATTGCAAGTAGGAGCAGAAAGCACATGCATATTATACTCATCAAGATCATCATGTGCAACGGTAAAAGGCAACCCATCAATGTAATCCTTAATAAGTGTGAACTTCTCCGATATAGTGTAGTTGGGAGAATTCAAAAAGATAATTGGACTATCATGTGTGGGTGCAATAGCAACAATTTCATGTTTAACCTAAGGAACTATAGCAAGTTCATCTCCATAAGCATAATTCATATTGGCATCTTGGCCACAAGCATAGCAAGCATCATAAAAAAGGGATATTTCAAACGATTCAACGGGATCATAGCAATCATCATAGCATTCATCATTCGGTAAGCATGAAGCGAGATTAAACAATGTATGAGTCGAGGGGTTAATCTCATCAAAAGGTGGACACGGGTTGCTAATCCGTTCTTTCTCCCTTTGTTCTTCACTCTCCTCCTCATCTTTTTCATCCAGTGAGCTCACAATGTCATCAATTTCTTCTTCCATAGACTCCTGCAAAATATTCGTCTCTTCTTGGATAGCGGAGATTCTCTCAATAAATGCATCAATATCGTAATTGTATTTATAATTATCATAGCAATATTTAGGGATAGCCAAATTTTCAGGTCTATAAACTGAATTATCAAAACCTTCATACTTTTCAAACAAAGATTCAATTTCATAGGCACCCTTAAAAGAAAAAAATTCTTCTATTCATTCCACATCATAGTAATAATATATACCATTATCATAAGAAGCCAATGTTTCATTATCTTTAAATTTGCATGAAAAGGGAAGATGTGGAGCATTCACCTAGAGCAACAAGTATAATCATATCTCAAGCATATATTATAAGCATACCATTGCAACAAATGAATTTGATCCCATAACAATTTACCTTTATGAGTCAAGCGATAATCCCTAAAGTATTCACGTTGATCCAACGTTACTCCCATTATCATGTTGAATGAGGTTCTCTCTGGATTATCAAAGTAGTGCATAATAATTTTCACATAAAAAACATCAAGGGTTGTAGGAGGTTCCCATCTCCATGTGTAGCAAGTACCACTAATTTTTTGATGTTTCGTGTTCCATATCCTTAACTAAAGATAGAGAACAACTTAGAACAATAAATAAAAACTAATTAGTGATAAAGAAAACAAGCACGCATGAGAATATTCACCCCACGCTATTGCTCCCCGGTAACGGCGCCATAAAAAGGTCTTGATAACCCACAAGTGTAGGGGATCGTTTGTAGCCTTCTTCGATAAATAATAGTGTCAAACCCAACAAGGACCTAAAGGTGGAACAAATATTCCCTCGAGTTCTATCGACCACCGATACAACTCTGTGCACACTTAACATTTGCTTTACCTAGAACAAGTATGTAACAAGAAATACTTTGGGATAGTTATGCAAGATAATAAAGAGCACGTAAATAAAAAGTAGGGGTTGTTAAGATAAAAGTACAAATAAATTAGTATAGCGAGTGTGGATTAGTGTGGTAGGATTTGTGGAGTTGTCCATAAGCAGTTGACTACGTTACTAGACCGATAGCAAGATTTTATGTGGGAGAGGCCACTGCTAGCATGTCGTCCCTTAATTGGAATTCTATGCACTTTCGATTGGAACTCTAGAAAGTATCCGCGACTACTATCGTTCATTAAGGTAAAACCCAACCATGACCTTAAGATATATTGGTCCCCCTTTAATCCCGTATGCGTCAATTTCTATGCCAGGCTAAAGCTGCTGTCACCCTTGCCCTCCAATACATAGTCCTATCAACATACAACTAACCCTATGGTGTGATCCACACGCGCACTCATATGGTGGGCACCAAAGGATAGCAACATAACCACAAGCAATTTAAACCAATCACCGATAGGACAACATAATCTACTCAAACATCATAGGATGGCAACATAGTATTTGATAATAATATGAAGCATAAAGCACCATGTTCAAGTAGTGGGTACAGCGGGTTGTGGGAGAGTGGACCACTGAATATAGATGGGGGGGAAGGTGATAGAGTTGTTGGTGAAGATGACGGAGTTGTTGGAGTAGATCGCCGTCACACGATATTGCCCCGCTGGCTTTCCGGCGCCACCGGGAGAGAGGGGAGAGAGCCCCCTCCTTCTTCTTCTTTCTTGGCCTGCTCCATAGGTGGCAGGAGGGTTCCCCTCTGGTCTATGGCCTCCATGGCTGTGGAGGGGCGAGAGCCCCTCCGAGATTGGATCTGTCTCTCTGTCCTCTTCTGTTTCGCGTTCCCCACATCTGGCCCTTCACCATTTCTTAAATTCCTAAAGATCCATACCTCCGATTGCGCTGAAATTTTAACATGATTATTTTTCCATAAATTATCTTTCTTGCACCAGAAGAAGGGCTCCAACCAACGTTCGAGGAGGGCACAAGACACTAGGGCGCGTCCGGGCCCTAGTGGGTTGTGGGCACTGTGGGCCCTCGTTTGCATTGATTCCACCTCCTAAAAATCACATATATTCCAAAATAATTCTCTGTAATTTTTTTGGCATTTGGACTTTGTTTGATATGGATTTTCTGCAAAACAAAAACATGCAACAAACAGGAACTGGCACTGGGCACTAGATCAGTAAGTTAGTCTAAATAAATCATATAAATTGTTGCCAAAAGTATGTAAAAGTTGAATAATATTGGCATGAAACAATCAAAAATTATAGATACGATGGAGATGTATCACTTCCCACACGATAAGTACTCTGTGAGTGACATCTTCAATGTCAAGGACCTCTGTCCCTACCATGGCGACGAAGCTTTTGATCCGAGTTCGAATCTTTCCCAAGGGGAGAGATGATGCGGAGCATCCCACGAGCATCCCCATGGACGTATCTACATCTCCTACGACACCACTTGGTCCTATGACAAGAGCCCGAGCGAAGGCTATCGAAGATAAGGTGAACTCGCTCCTCTCCGAAATACCACTTTCACCATTTGAGACATGGCTACAACCTAAGGCGGAAACCCTATGCATGATAAGGTACTTGGAGGATAGCCGTGGATCAACTACATACAATGGACAAGACGGCGAGGACGACAAGTGCGAGGACCAAGAGAAGAAGTTGCCAGAAAAGTTCCAGCCACCGGATGACCGGTCGGTACCGAATGTCCAGCCCCTGAAGGCCGCGCCAGCTAGAAGTAGACATGCCAATGCACGCTCTAGCCACCAGATATCCAACAAGTTCCAGATGTCCGACGACTCCCAGTATCCGGACGACCGAGATCCACCAAACGACTGGCGACCAGACGACCGATCGCCTCCGGACGTCCGGTGTCACGTCACAGAAGGAAATTAACAGAAGTCCAATCCTACTGGACGAACGGCGACCAGACGACCGGTACCTGTCAAATGTCCGAAACCTACATGTCCAAAACGTTTGGGGCCGAGGCCCATGTACCCTTTCGCCCGCTTTGCCTATATATACTCTATCCCTTCCTCCTAGTTAGGGTTAGCATTGTGATAGCTCATCTTAGACCTAGAGCTTTGCTCATTCGAGTGGTTCTACTCCTTTGAGAGACCACAGACCCTCTACGTAGAAGATCCACACCGGATTCAAGACCTCCTCTTGGAGAATACCATCAAGACCTCCTCACGGAGAAGACTACCTTTTATATCATCCGTTATGGTGTTTGGATCATTGTGGTACTCGTGTTGTTCATCGATCTAGCATATGTGTGATTGTTCTCGTCGTTCGTGAGTGTTTACCCTTGTGATTTCACCCCATGTTCATCGTGTTCTTCGTGGGATCCCCTCCATTTCGTGAAACATCGGCCCTAGGGTATCCACCCTACATCAATTGGTCATAGAGAAGGCATGAGACAAGGTTGATCAAGACTAAGTAAAAGAGTGAATCAAGTGGATCAAGACACAAAGCATAGAAGTTGTACCGAGACGTATCAAGTGATCTCATGGTACGGTAAGCATTATCCATAATGCTTTGTGTACTAACTCGTGGTCTACGTGAGAGTTCTTTGTAGGTTAGATTGCGTTGTGCAAGTTCAAGTGGATCATCATGAAAAGATCACATGCTTGAAGCTTGCCATTTATTCTGGTGACAAAGGACTTGTGAAGATGTGCTAAAGAGTGTCTCACCCATAATGGAGTATGAGGGAGCAATCTACTAGTCTTCATCGAGCCTGCACAACCAAGAAGGGTTGTGGGGACCCCGACTCATGAGTTGATATCACCGAATGCACGTGCACAATGATCCCAAAGATCAATGCTCACTGAACACACAGAAGCTGAATAACAAGAATCTTAGATCCATACATACCGTCTTACACAAATTATGACCATTATGGTCAAGTCTTACATAGATAGGGCTAAACATTAAATAAAACACAAGCAGCGGAAATCCTCGTTGATAAGTAGAAACCATGCCATTTCCCTTAACCCTACAAGCATTCTGACTGGAAAGCATCCTAGTTCGCATGTTAGTCTCCAAAGAACACTTCTTAGAACTCCTGTTCTTCGATGCCTTGCCAGTTAAATACTGTGGCAAGCCAATGAGTACTTTGAATGTACTCGCAAGCAACCCATGTTTTTGGATCAAGGTAACAATGCATGATGTAACAATAAGTAGGTAACCTAGCATCAACTAGTTGGAACTCAACGGCATGGCCTATCAACTTGTAAAGCATGCATCAATAAACTCTGGTAACCATGTGAACAAGTTACATATATCAACATAAATAGAGTTGGGATCAACTCTAGCTTAATCAACACGTCAAGTCATTTTCCTTGACTCACATAGTTTTCTACCACAGTGACACGTACCAAGTTTGTAAAATACTGAACATAGTTTAAGTAGCACCACCCAACTGTCCATGACCGTGGACATGGCTATTTGAATAGTTTGACACTCTGCATAGGTTGTGCACTTTACCCACAAGAATTGGGGAGCTTTCTTGTCATCCACGATACTGCAGTATGTCAAGTACTCGGGGGAAGCACCCGATCACTATCTTTCCCTAGGCGACACTAAAATAGATTCCACTCGTTGGCACACAACCCTCGTGTATGAACATGAAGGATTTGGGACTTTGCCCTTTTATAGACGCACATACACGAAGGGACCAATGGTGTGTCCGGTACCCTGTGAAAACAGTCATGGTCGCGTATCTAAGCACGACCCCGTCCCAAGAGAGACTCACGTCACCCCCATCACTAGTAATGCTGGCACCATGAGCATCGGAATAAGTAATCAATAACCCCCCGTCCCATAAGGGGTAGAGTGGTTGCACATGTTTTGGTTGGGACGGTAATCACACCTTAAATCTAATCCTTCATTTTACACACACAAATGCTTGCTCCGGTACTCCACTTCTTCCTCAAGTGGTGACCTAGTTCAACATCACCCATGGGAATTAGGGGCACCCAATGGGGTTCCCGAAAGAATGCAACCACAAGGTGATCATGGCATACATGCAAAATTATGCATCAATAACTAAACGTTTGACCTCCTATCTCCAAGCACAGGGTGGAGCTACGAGTATGGGCATGCATCATTTGGCGATTCACAGCAAGTTCATCATCGCCACTCTCATCATCATGCAATCGAAAAAGGTACGGATGAATAAGAGAGGTATCATGGTCAAAGAGATGCTTGCCTTGGTTGGCTTGGCCTTCGAAGTCTTCAAGTCCTTCTCCTTCCTCTTCTCCAACTACTTTGTCAAATACGGGATCTATTCGTCACAAAGAAACAACAGGAAAAATAAGGCAATAGAAAAAACAGAAAATCAAAGTGCTCATAAAAATGTGAACTTATATTTGTTAAATAATAGGATGAAAACTAAGAATGAAAAATTCTTAGTTTTGGATTTGGGGCTATAAAAATAGAGAAATGGATTTTTATAGAGGGATTTAAATGCTCAAATTTGAATTTAAATTTTGAACAGTACATAAAAGTCTGATGGTTGGGCATGAAAGTTACACCATTAAATACGTGGGATAATTACAAGATTTTTGAAGTTGGAATCATTTAATTTGGATAAATAACCTGGGCTGTGGAGTTTTTGGAAACCCACTATGAAAAGAAAAAGGAAAAAGGCTGGGGGCTACTGTGCTTACTAGGCCAGAACAGCTGCAGTGGAGCATGCCCAGACAGGAAATGGCCCGGGCGAGCCGGCGCGTGCGTGCGCGCGCGTTTTAAACCCGATAAGCGAGGCCCGGCTGCCAGTGGGAGAGAGAGAGGAGGGGAGAGAGAGGTGAGGATGACAGGTGCATCCCACCTGTCATATCCAACCTCGCGACCAGAGAGGTCGGCAAGCTCATTGGAGACGATGCAGGGCACGACGAAGCTAGCAGATGGCACCACTGAGCTCAGCGTCGAGCCGCCGTTCAGGTAGTGCGGAGCTGATCAGAGGGAGGCAGTGGTTCGCCGGTGACGAGGTCCCGCAGCGGAGGAGCTTCGGGAGGAGGTTGCCGGCGTTGACTCCGACTGCAAAACAAGGCGTGAGGAAGGGGGAAAGAGTTAGCGCGCTGCAGGCGATCCAGAGGAACAAGAAAGAGGGCCGTGGAAGGCTTGTACCATAGGATCAACGGCGACCTGAGGCGGCGGAGCTCGAGCTCGGGCGCTTCTGGAGAGGAGTGGGTGGTGTAGGAGGTTGATTAGGAGATGTAGAGGGCGAGTGGTGAGGAGAGGAGAGCTCGGGGAGGCCTTATATAGCGTGCCCATGGCTCTCCATGGACTCGTGCTCCGGCGAGGACGAAGGCGTTGCTGGAGGCCATGGGAGCACCCGTGAGTGAGTCTGGGGTGCTCGTGGAGGGGGTCTACAGCCAGGGGAAGGAAGAGAGAGTGCGGGGGAGGGACAGAGCATTGCGCGTGTGAGCTCACCCATTAGGGCTCTCGGGCGGCCATGGCGCGCGTGCGAGGGAGGCTGCAAGAGGGAGAAGGAGGAGGGGGCAGCGGTGCAGCATGCTGCGGACGTCGAGGCCCATGGTCGGGCATGTGGGGGAGGCCCCAGGTGGCCGGAGGCATTTGGAAGAGGGCGGCTACACTGCTTGGCCGCACTGTAGCGCGCTCTAGAGCACCCATTTGGCATGCCATGACATATATTATGCAATGTGGGCGCGACCACTGGTGTCTGGGAGGTAGAGGGGTGAGTAAAGAATGTGGGAGGGGCATTGGATGCCCTAGAAGGCCAGTAGGAGAGGAGAGAGGATGAGGGAGAGAGAAAAGGGTTGTCCAGAGAGAGAAAGAGAGGTTTTTACCCCCCCAATAATGGCGTTGTGGTGTTGCAATTGTTACTAGAGGTAGAAGGGGACTAGGAGGAGCTGTGGTAAAAAAATTGAACTCATGGGGAATAGTGGAAGAGGTCCAAGTGATGATTTTTGAAACATGGCGGAAGGTGTTTGATGCAAGTTTGAGTCATTTGCACTCATCTCCTCCTTATGCCACTTGATGGGGGTGTTGTGCATGACCATATGGCATTGTGGTAGAATTTTGAGCTCATTTGGATAAATTTGCCAATGCAACTTTTGTAAACCGTAGAAATCAACAGAAATGGATTTGCTTAGATCAAGCTAAGCTAATCTCTTCCCCTTGATGCACCACTTGGTGTAGTGTCATTATTTGGGTACTTGAGCATGTCCACAAAGTTTGGGATTAATTGGAGAAAGTTGGCAATGTAAAGTTGTTCAAACTTGGATCTGGACAGAGAGGGTTTTCGGGCACTTTTGTGAACCAAAACAATTTTTATTGGGATAAAACTTTGCAGGATAATCACATTAGGCATATGTGACTTTCCATAATTGTCTTGGAAATTTTAGAAGAATATTCCCTTTGAAAATATTTCAAAAGCTTATTTTTGCGGGATTTGACCAATATTTTGAACAAGACCATGTGTTGAAACTCTTATATCTGGACAATATTTGTCCACTCAGCTTCCCTAAATTTTCTCAAATATTTTTAAACCATTAAAATAATTTTAACCTACTACCTCCGTCCTGGTTTATATGTCCTGTTTGTTCTTTGTGCCAAATTTTGACCAAATATTTAACTAACAAAATGTCAATGCATGTAAAAAAAATTATATCGTTGGATTCGTGTTTGAACATAGTTTGTAATGACATAATTTTTTATGACATGCATGAACATTTTGTTAGTTCAATCAATGGTCAAAATTTGGCACAAAATACAATGGGGACCAATAAACCAGGACGGAGGTAGTATTGAAGACCATATTTTTCCTAAAGAAAAAGCCTTTAAATAAAATAGGAAAATAACTTTTAAAATTATATCTTTGTGGTTTATGGGAGTCCTATACCTAATAGGAGTCAAATATACTTTTTGAACTATTTTTCATGCCCCAAATTAAGTACTTCTAGTGCAAGCCTCAATTTAGGGGTTTTTGGAAAACTTAATTTAGAAAATGCTTTTAGGCCAAATTATTTTTGTATGAAAAAACTATTCTAAATTATACACATGACATGATCACTGGGCAAAAGTTTGGATCAAGGAGATGAAGTATAGAAAGTGGAGCTGTGTTGACTTTAAAGATCACTAGAAATCACAGACAAAATCCAACTCAAATAAAAAGCCAAATAATGCAAAAGTTTTTTGTTGGTACAATTTTTCATGATTTATTAATGCAAATGGCATGTTATAAAATGTTGAGCGTGAAATACCTACCCCCTTACAAGAATCTCGTCCCCGAGATACCTAAACTAGGCTTTAAAGAGATAACAGAACTCAGATCTAAGTTAGTCTTCATGCTCCCAGGTTGCTTCTGCTTCAGTGTGGTTGCTCCACTGGACCTTGAAGTATTTGATGGTGCGGCTTCGAGTACGTCGTTTTGCTTCATCCAATATGCAGATGGGCCTCTCACGGTAGGTCAGATCAGGCTGAAGGTAAATGGCTTGGTGATCGATGTCCTTGTAGAGATCAGACTTGTCTGGAACTTGGAGACACTTCCGGTGTTGTGACACGTGAAACACGTTGTGCACATCGGATAGTTCTGGTGGCAGTTCTAGTTGGTAAGCAACTTCTCCTCATCTTGCATTGATCTTGAAGGGGCCAATAAATCTTGGTGTGAGCTTTCCTTTAACATGTAAACGCTTGGTTCCCTTGAGAGGAGTTACTCGTAGGTACACATGGTCTCCTACCTGGAAGCTCACTTGTCGGCGACGAGTGTTGGCATAGCTCTTTTGTATTGACTTGGCGGTCTTCAAACGCTCTCTGATTAGCTGAACTTGCACTTCTGCTTCGCGGACGGCATGTGGTACAAAGACTAGCCCTTCTCCGGTTTCCAACCAATTGTGGGGTGTGCGACACTTGCGTCTGTACAACACCTCAAATGGTGCCATTTGGTGACTTGACCGATAACTGTTGTTATAGGAGAACTCGGCAAAAGGGAGGCAATCTTCCCACTTGGCTGCATATGCTAAAACACAGGCTCGGAGCATGTCTTCAAGTATCTGATTCACTCGTTCTGTCTAACCTCCGGTCCACGGGTGGAAAGCAGTGCTGAAAGACAACTTGGTTCCCATGGCTTCTTAGAACTTCTTCCAGAACCTCGAGGTAAACTAGGTCCCTCGATCTGACACAATGAAAGTGCAACTAATCCCCGGGTGGTTTTGGTAATTAATAACAACATATAGCTCATTGAACTAATGGCCATTCAAGTCAAATATTTTAGGAATTTCAATGATTGGCATGGCATGGACTAGAGATGTGGACCCCTCAAAATTCTAAGGACAAAGATTGGCAAAAGCTCAAAACTCTTCATTTTCATTTTAGTGATCCAAGATCACATTGAGTCCATAGGAAAGCCAATACTATTAAAAGGGGATGAGGTGTTGCTTAATGATCTGGTTGCTCAAGTGCTTAGTGATATAGCTCCAAAACCCTCAACCACTTTCTCATTTCCACATATGTCCAAATCCTAAAGTCAAACCCAGCCCCACCGATTTAATACATCTGGCACCACTGAGTTCATTTGACATAGCCACTGCCAGAAACCCTAGACAATTCGGTCACACCGATATGGATCTCGGTCTGACCAAGATGGCCTTGCAAACTCTGTGCGATTCTTTTGTAACATTTCAGTCTCACCGAAATGAGCAATCGGTTTACTTGACCAACTCTCTATATTGCTCTTTGCTGAAATCGGTCTCACCGAGTTCGTGCAATCGGCGCCACCGAGATGAGGTTTTTCCCTAGACCTAGCACACCGATCACACCGAGTTGATCATGTCGGTCCCACTGAGATTCCTAACGTTCACATTTTGAACTCCTTCGGTCTCACTGAGTTCCTCTATTCGGTCTGACCGAGTTGGGTCAAATGTGTGTAACAGTTGGATTTTGTGTGGAGGCTATATATACCCATCCACCCCTTCTCCATTAGAGAGAGAGCCATCAGAATGTGCCGACACTTCCACTACTCATTTTCTGAGAGAGAACCACCTGCTCATGATTGAGACCAAGATATACCAATCCTACCACAAGAATCTTGAACTCTAGCCTTCCCCAAGTTGCATTCCACTCAAATCATCTTTCCACCATATCCAAATCTGTGTGAGAGAGTTGAGTGTTGGGGAGACTATCACTTGAAGCACAAGAGCAAGGAGTTCATCATCAACACACCATCTATTACCTTTTGGAGAGTGGTGTATCCTAGATTGGTTAGGTGTCACTTGGGAGCCCCCATAAAGATTGTGGAGTTGAACCAAGGAGTTTGTAAGGGCAAGGAGATCGCCTACTCCGTGAAGATCTAACCGAGTGAGGCAAGTCCTTTGTGGGTAATGGCCATGGTGGGATAGACAAGGTTGCTTCTTCGTGGACCCTTTGTGGGTGGAACCATCTGGGGACTCGCGCAGCGGTTACCCTTCATGGGTTGAAGTCTCCACCAATGTGGACGTACGATGGCATCACCTATTGGAACCACGCCGAAAATCTCCGTGTCTCCATTGTGTTTGCACTCTCCAAACCTCTCCCGTTACCTTCATATGCAATGTTTTACTTTCTGCTGCTACACTCTTAGAATTGCATGTGTAGGTTGTTTACTTGACTTGTTCTAATTGCTAAAATCTTCCAACACTTCAAATTGGGAAAAGGCTAGATTTTTATTTGGTCAAGTAGTCTAATCACCCCCCCTCCAGACCTACTTTCGATCCTACAACTGGTATTGGATCTTTGGTCTCCATTTGCCTTGATTTCCATAGCTTTGATGATCATAGCCTTGGTTTCACAACCAAGGAGAGTATGGCGTCTAGCGAGGGAAGTTACCACCGTAGAGGTCCTTACTTTGATGGTACTAATTTTGCTAGTTGGAAACATAAAATGAAAATGCATATTCTTGGACATAAATCCGCCATTTGGGCTATTGTGCGAATTGGTTTGCAAGGTGAATACTTCGACGATGGAAGAGAACCAGATCGTGAAGCGTCCGCGGAAGAATTGAAGATGTTGCAATACAATGCTCAAGCTTGCGATATTCTCTTCATCGGATTGTGCCCCTGAAGAATTCAACAAAATCAGCCGTCTTGAGAATGCAAAGGAAATTTGGGATACTTTGGTAGATATGCACGAAGGTACCGAGTCCGTCAAGGAATCCAAGTTGGATGTGCTTCAAAGTCAACTTGACAAGTTCAAGATGTAGGATGGTGAAGGAGTCGATGAGATGTACTCTAGGCTTTCTCTCATCACAAATGAGATTGCCGGCTTAGGAAGCAAAGAGATGACTGATAGATTTATCATCAAGAAGATCCTAAGAGCGTTGGATGGAAAGTATGATACCGTGTGCACCTTAATCAAAATGATGCCCAATTACAAAGATCTCAAGTCAACGGAAGTCATTGGTAGAATTGTTGCTCATGAGATGTCACTCAAGGATAAGTAAGAGCTTCACAACAAGTCTAGTAGCGCTTACAAAGCCTCATGTGACGCTCCTACCACATCAAGTGAGAAACAAGTCTTGAATGAAGAATTGAGCTTAATGGTGAAGAACTTTAACAAATTCTTCAAGAATAGAAGTTCCAAGTCAAGGTCCTACAATGGCAAAAGATCTTCTAGTTGTGATCGCAATTGCTACAATCGTGGAAGACCTGGGCACTACTCAAATGAGTGTACAACTCCATACAAGAGAATAGAAGATTCACCCAAAAGGAGAAGTAAAAGAGATGAATCGCCACCAAGAGAGAGAAGGACTAGAGATGATCGTTATGAACGAAGACCTTCTCGTAGAAGCAAGGATTCAGAAAGGAAGGACAAATCATCAAGGAGCTACACAAGACGAAGACATCAAACTCACGTTGGTGAATGGGTATCCGGTTCCGACTCCGACAACTACTCCGAGAGAAACTATCACTCCGACTCCGAAGATACTCCTGATGAAGGTGTTGCCGGAATTGCTCTTGTTTCATCCAACTCCTACGATATATTTGATTCACCTAATGAAGGAATTGGAAGATGCTTCATGGCTAAAGGCCGGAAGGTATCACACCCCGAGTATCTTGATTTCAATAGTGATGAAGATGATTTGCTAGGAGATGATGATTTACTTGTTGGCGACACTAGTGATGAGAACTATGATGAAAACAATGATGAAATTGCTATTAATCATGTTAATCAAGATGAAAGAAATGATAATGATAAGAAGTAGATTGAGCATTTAACTAAAGAATTAAATACTCTTAAGTTAGCTCATGAAACTACCTTAGAGGATCATCGAGAGCTTTTAAAACCTCATGAGAAGCTACACTTTGAGAAGCTCAACTTAGAGCAAGAGCATGGGTTCTTAAAGGCAATCAATGATGATCTTCGAAAGAAAAGTTCTTCTTACATTGCCAAGCGTTTACTCTTGTCTACTTATATGCCTCAAGTAAAATCTAGCAATAAGTACAAGAAAGATTCTTCTTCTATTAGTGACAATAATCATGTTAAATCCAATATTGTTGCTTCTAGTAGTTCTCTTAATTCCACTAATGATTCTCTTAGCCAAGTTACACTTGAGTAGGAAAATAGCTTATTGAAGGGTGATGTCTATTACGCAACCTTCTTCTTGTAGACGTTGTTGGGCCTCCAAGTGCAGAGGTTTGTAGGACAGTAGCAAATTTCCCTCAAGTGGATGACCTAAGGTTTATCAATTCGTGGGAGGCGTAGGATGAAGATGGTCACTCTCAAACAACCCTGCAACCAAATAACAAAGATTCTCTTGTGTCCCCAACACACCCAATACAATGGTAAATTGTATAGGTGCACTAGTTCGGCGAAGAGATGGTGATACAAGTGCAATATGGATGGTAGATATAGGTTTTTGTAATATGAAAATATAAAAACAGCAAGGTAACAAGTGATAAAAGTGAGCGTAAACGGTATTGCAATGCTTTGAAACAAGGCCTAGGGTTCATACTTTCACTAGTGCAAGTTCTCTCAACAATGATAACATAACTGGATCATATAACTATCCCTCAACATGCAACAAAGAGTCACTCCAAAGTCACTAATTGCGGAGAACAAACGAAGAGATTATTGTAGGGTAAGAAACCACCTCAAATTTATTCTTTCTAATCGATCTATTCAAGAGTCTGTAGTAAAATAGCACGAAGCTATTCTTTCCGTTCGATCTATCTTAGAGTTCGTACTAGAATAACACCTTAAGATACAAATCAACCAAAACCCTAATGTCACCTAGGTACTCCATTGTCACCTCAAGTATCCGTGGGCATGATTATACGGTATGCATCACACAATCTCAGATTCATCTATTCAACCAACACAAAGAACTTCAAAGAGTGCCCCAAGGTTTCTACCGGAGAGTCAAGACGAAAACGTGTGCCAACCCCTATGCATAGATTCCCAAGGTCACGGAACCCGCAAGTTGGTCACCAAAACATACATCATGTGAATCAATAGAATACCCCATTTCACCACAGGTATCCCACGCAAGACATACATCAATTGTTCTCAAATCCTTAAAGACTCAGTCGGATAAGATAACTTCAAAGGGAAAACTTAATCCATTACAAGAGAATAGAGGGGGAGAGACATCATAAGATCGAACTTTAATAGCAAAGCTCGCGATACATCAAGATTGTGCCATCTCAAGAACACGAGAGAGAGAGAGATCAAACACATAGCTACTGGTACATACCCTCAGCCCCGAGGGTGAACTACTCCCCCTCGTCATGGAGAGCGCCGGGATGATGAAGATGGCCACCGGAGAGGGATTCCCCCTCCGGCAGGGTGCCGGAACGGGTCTAGATTGGTTTTCGGTGGCTACAGAGGCTTGCGGCGGCGGAACTCCCGATCTAGGTTATTTTCTGGAGGTTTGGATATTTATAGGATTTTTTGGTGTAGGGCACAAGTCAGGGGGGTTCTCCGGGCTGTCCATGAGATAGGTGGCGCGCCCAGGGGGGGTGGGCGTGCCCCCACCCTCGTGGATAGCCCAGGACTCTTCTGGCCCAACTCGTTTACTCCGGGGGCTTCTTTTGGTCCATAAAAGAATCATCAAAAATTGGCACGTCAATTAGACTCCGTTTGGTATTCCTTTTCTGTAAAACTCAAAAACAAGGAAAAAACATAAACTGGCACTGGCACTGGGCTCTAGGTTAATAGGTTAGTCGCAAAAATCATATAAAATAGCATATAAATGCATATAAAACATCCTGGATGGATAATATAATAGCATGGAACAATCAAAAATTATAGATACATTGGAGACGTATCAAACATCCCCTTAATTCCTGCTCGTCCTCGAGTAGGTAAATGATAAAAACAAATTTTTTGATGTGGAATGCTACCTAACGTAATTATCAATGTAATTTTCTTTATTGTGACATGAATGTTCAGATCCATAAGATTCAAGACAAAGGTTTAATATTGACATAAAAATAATAATACTTCAAGTATACTAACAAAGCAATTATATCTTCTCAAAATAACATGGCTAAAGAAAGTTCATCCCTAAAAATCATATAGTTTGGCTATGCTCCATCTTCATCACACAAAATATTCAAATCATGCACAACCCCGGTTTCAGCCAAGCATTTGCTTCATACTTTAGTTTTTATGAAACTTTTTCAACTTTCATGCAATATATGAGCGTGAGACATGGATATAACACTATAGGTGGAATAGAGTGGTGGTTGTGGGGAAGACAAAAAAGGAGGAAGATGGTCTCACATCAACTAAGCGTATTAATGGGCTATGGAGATGCCCATCAATAGATATCCATGTGACTGAGTACGGATTGCCATGCAACGGATACACTAGAGCTATAAATGTATGAAATCTCAACAAAAGAAACTAAGTGCGTGTGCATCCAACTTGCTTGCTCATGAAGACCTAGGGCATTTGAGGAAGCCCATCGTTGAAATATACAAGCCAAGTTCTATAATGAAAATTCCCACTAGTATATGGAAGTGACTAAACAAGAGACTCTCTATCATGAAGATCATGGTGCTACTTTGAAGCACAAGTGTGGAAAAAGATAGTAGCATTGTCCCTTCGTTTCTTTTTTTTCTTTTTTTTCTTTTTCTTTTTCCTTTTTTTTCTTTGGCCTTTTTTTGGGACAATGCTCTAATAATGATGATCATCACACTTTGATTTACTTACAACTCGATATTACACTCGATACTAGAACAAAATATGACTCTATATGGATGCCTCTGGCGGTGTACCGGGATGGGCAATGAATCAAGAGTGACATGTATGAAAAATTATGCATGGTGGCCTTGCCACAAATATGATGTCAACTACATGATCATGCCAGGCAATATGACAATGATGAAATGTGTCGCAATAAACGGAACGGTGGAAAGTTGCATGGCAATATATCTTGGAATGGACATGGAAATGCCATAGTAGGTAGGTATGGTGGCTTTTTTGAGGAAGGTATATGGTGGGTGTATGGTACCGGCGAAAGTTGCGCGGTACTAGAGAGGCTAGCAATGGTGGAAGGGTGAGAGTGCGTATAATCCATGGACTCCACATCAGTCATAAAGAACTCACATACTTATTGCAAAAATCTACAAGTCATCAAAACCAAGCACTTCACACATGCTCCTAGGGGAAGGGTTGGTAGGATTTAACCATCGCGCGATCCTAACCTCCACACAAAGGACGACAATCAAAGAAATACCTCATGCTTTTGTCACACAACGGTTTCCATACGTGCATGCTACGGGACTTGCAAACCTCAACACAAGTATTTCTCAAATTCACAACTACTCTACTAGCATGACTCTAATATCACCATCCTCATATCTCAAAACGATCATCAAGTATCAAACTTCTCATAGTATTCAATGCACTTTATATGATTTGTATTATATTCCTCTTGGATGCCCATCATATTAGGACTAAATTCATAACCAAAGCAAATTACCATGTTGTTCTAAAATACTCTCAAAATAATATAAGTGAAGCATGATAGTTCAACCATTTCTTCAAAATAAAACTAGCGCCGTGCTCTAAAAAGATATAAGTGAAGCACTAGAGCAAATGACAAACTACTCCAAAAGATATAAGTGAAGATCAATGAGTAGTTGAATAATTACGTAACTATGTGAAGACTCTCTAACATTTAAGAATTTCAGATCTTGGGATATTATTCAAACATCAAGCAAAACAAAATAAAAAAATTTGACACTCCAAGCAAAACACATATCATGTGGTGAATAAAAATATAGCCTCAAGTAAAGTTACCGATGAACGAAGACGAAAGAGGGGATGCCTTCCCGGGGCATCCCCAAGCTTAGGCTTTTGGTTGTCCTTGAATATTACCCTGGGATGCCTTGGTCATCCCCAAGCTTAGGCTCTTGCCACTCCTTATTCCATAGTCCATCGAATCTTTACCCAAAACTTGAAAGCTTCACAACACAAAACTCAACAGAAAACTCGTAAGCTCCGTTAGTATAAGAAAATAAAACCACCACTTAGGTACTGTTGTGAACTCATTCTAAATTCATATTGGTGTAATATCTACTGTATTCATCCTTATCTATGGTTCATACCCTCTGATACTACTCATAGATTCATCAAAATAAGCAAACAACACCGAGAAAACAGAATCTGTCAAAAACAGAACAGTTTGTAGCAATCTGTAACTTTAGAATACTTATGTAACTCTAAAAATTGTGAAATAAATTGGTGCACTTGAGGAATTTGTCTATTAATCTTCTGCAAAAATAATCAACTTAAAATCACTCTCCAGTAAAAAATGGCAGCTAATCTCGTGAGCGCAAAGTTTTTGTTTTTTACAGCAAGATCACATTAACTTTCACCCAAGTCTTCCCAAAGGTTCTACTTGGCACTTTATTGAAACAAGATCTATAAAACATGATTACTACAGTATCTTAATCATGTGAACACACAAAAACAGTAGGAGTAAATATTGGGTTGTCTCACAACAAGCGCTTTTCTTTAGTGCCTTTTAGCTAGGCATGAAGATTTCAATGATGCTCGCATAAAAGATAAGACTTGAAACATAAAGAGAGCATCATGAAGAATATGACTAGCACATTTAAGTCTAACCCACTTGCCATGCATAGGGATTTTGTGAGCAAACAATTTATGGGAGCAATAATCAACTAGCATAGGAAGGGAAAACGAGCATAACTTCAATATTATAAGCACATTGAGAGGAAACTTGATATTATTGCAACTCCTACAAGCATATATTCCTCCCTCATAATAATTTTCAGTAGAATCATGAATGAATTCAACAATATAACAAGCACATAAATAATTCTTTTCATTATCTACTTGCATGGAAATTTTACTACTCTCCACATAAGCAAATTCATTCTCATCAATAGTAGTGGGAGCAAACTCAACAAAATAACTACCATGGGAAGCATAATCGAATTGAAAATTAAAATCATGATGACAAGTTTCATGGTTATCTTTATTCTTTATAGCATACGTGTCATCATGATAATCATCATAAATAGGAGGCATGCTTTCATCATAATAAATTTGCTCATCAAAACGTGGGGGACTAAACATATCATCTTCATGAAACATACCATCCCCAAGCTTGTGGCTTTGCATATCATTAGCATCATGGGTATTCAAAGAATTCATACTAACAACATTGCAATCATGCTCATCATTCACATATTTTATGCCAAACATTCTATGTAATCTTCTTCTAGTACTTGAGCACAATTTTCCTTCCCATCATTTTCACGAAAGATATTAAAAAGATGAAGCATATGAGGCAACCTCAATTCCATTTTTTGTACTTTTCTTTTATAAACTAAACTAGTGATTAAACAAGAAACTAAAAGATTCGATTGCCAGATCTAAAGATATACCTTCAAGCCTTCACCTCCCCGGCAACGGCGCCAGAAAAGAGCTTGATGTCTACTACGCAACCTTCTTCTTGTAGACGTTGTTGGGCCTCCAAGTGCAGAGGTTTGTAGGACAGTAGCAAATTTCCCTCAAGTGGATGACCTAAGGTTTATCAATCCGTGGGAGGCGTAGGATGACGATGGTCTCTCTCAAACAACCCTGCAACCAAATAACAAAGAGTCTCTTGTGTCCCCAACGCACACAATACAATGGTAAATTGTATAGGTGCACTAGTTCGGGGAAGAGATGGTGATACAAGTGCAATATGGATGGTAGATATATGTTTTTGTAATATGAAAATATAAAAACAGCAAGGTAACAAATGATAAAAGTGAGCGTAAACGGTATTGCAATGCTTTGAAACAAGGCCTAGGGTTCATACTTTCACTAGTGCAAGTTCTCTCAACAATAATAACATAACTGGATCATATAAGTATCCCTCAACATGCAACAAAGAGCACTCCAAAGTCACTAATAGCGGAGAACAAACGAAGAGAATATTGTAGCATATGAAACCACCTCAAAGTTATTCTTTTTGATCGATCTATTCAAGAGTCCGTAGTAAAATAGCACGAAGCTATTCTTTCCGTTCGATCTATCTTAGAGTTCGTACTAGAATACCACCTTAAGATACAAATCAACCAAAGCCCTAATGTCACCTAGATACTCCATTGTCACCTCAAGTATCTGTGGGCTTGATTATATGATACGCATCACACAATCTCAGATTCATCTATTCAACGAACACAAAGAACTTCAAAGAGTGCCCCAAGGTTTCTACTGGAGAGTCAGGACGAAAACGTGTGCCAACCCCTATGCATAGATTCCCAAGGTCACGGAACCCGCAAGTTGATCACCAAAACATACATCAAGTGAATCAATAGAATACCCCATTGTCACCATAGGTATCCCACGCAAGACATACATCAAGTGTTCTCAAATCCTTAAAGACTCAATCCGATAAGATAACTTCATAGGGAAAACTCAATCCATTACAAGAGAATAGAGGGGGAGAAGCATCATAAGATCCAACTGTAATAGCAAAGCTCGCGATACATCAAGATCGTGCCATCTCAAGAACACGAGAGAGAGAGAGAGAGAGAGAGAGAGAGAGAGAGAGAGAGAGAGAGAGATCAAACACATAGCTACTGGTACATACCCTTAGCCCCGAGGGTGAACTACTCGCCCCTCGTCATGGAGAGCGCCGAGATGATGAAGATGGCCACCGAAGAGGGATTCCCCCTCCGGCAGGGGTGCCAGAACGGGTCTAGATTGGTTTTTGGTGGCTACAGAGGCTTGCGGCGGCGGAACTCCCGATCTAGGTTATTTTCTAGAGGTTTGGGTATTTATACAATTTTTTGGCGTAGGGCACAAGTCAGGGAGGTCTTGGGGCTGCCCATACCCTCGTGGGCAGCCCGGGACTCTTCTAGCCTAACTCTTTTACTCCGGGGGCTTCTTTTGGTCCATAAAAAATTCATCAAAAATTGGCACGTCAATTGGACTCCGTTTGGTATTCCTTTTCTGTAAAACTCAAAAACAAGGAAAAACAGAAACTGGCACTGTCTCTAGGTTAATAGGTTAGTCCCAAAAATCATATAAAATAACATATAAATGCATATAAAACATCCTAGATGGATAATATAATAGCATAGAACAGTCAAATATTATAGATACGTTGGAGACGTATCAAACGGAATTATAGAGAAAGGTGTTTACAAGAGTCTTGCCGAGAGTAAGCAATTTGAGGAAATTGTACGCAAGCAAGGAAGGCACCGGAAGAATCAAGGTGTTGGTTTTGAACGAAAGTTCAATGCTAATGGATTTGAGTGGGAAGAACATCAATACCACAATACAAAGTTTGTTCCTCAACAAGAGAAGTATGACCCCACTTCTTTCAAGGGAACACAATCTCAAGATGATCTTCCACCACAAGACCACAAGCTAAAGGGCAAGGATAAGCTTCAAGCAGAGGTTGATTCATTTGAAGAAGCTCCGAAGGCCTTTGTCAAGTGGCTTCCCAAGACTACTTCAAGTTCGACTTCATCAAGTACGACTACAACTCCGAGGATTCCCATCAAGTTGATGTGGATCCCAAATAAGAAGAACTAGAGAGTTCTTGATGGTGCCTCCGCCAATATATTTCACTCATATTCATTTTGGCAAGGACAAGCGCAATCAACTTCCACATCATGCACTAGTTTAAGGGGTCACAAACCCTCTTGTTAGTAAGACAAGTGATAGAGGCGAGGGGCCCGAGCTTTCGATGAGATGATAACTATCGATTTGGTGGATACGACTTTGACGATCCGACTACAAACATGCACGACATTGCGCCTTAGCAATTGCTAAACCAATCTCCAGGGGTTACTAACGATGCCAGAAGCACGATCAGCCTGACCACGAAGGTCTATTCCTGCATGCAATCGAAGAACAAGCGAGAATATGATGAAGCAATCTGAATATTGCAAATATAGACGAAGTATTGATAAAGATGGGGATCCGTAAGCGGTCTTGGTCTGGTCGTTGGACACAAACGAAGTACACGAAGTTGCAATGGCTAACTTTTGACTAAACAAATCCCAAAGAAAAAGCTACTAGATGAATCTACTTATATAGGAGCAAGGGGTGGCGGCCAAGGAGGTGGAAGGACATCCCAAGGCAACCTAAAACTAACCCTAGGTCGTACAAGGCTCATGGGCCCAAGTGGAGGTGATGCAACACCTTTGGACTTGTAGTTTGACTTGGATTCTGCTGCAGCGTCAGATTGTTTCGTCGATATCTCAACGCTCCGGACGAATTTGAAGGTGAATCCAATTGGGTTGGAAAGTGTACGAAATCTAGTTTCCAACAAAAAAAAGAATCACCCAATTCGGAGTCCGTATGAAGGAGTTCTTACCGTTTTGAGTCAGGTATGTGTGTGTAGTCCGAATCTAGATGCAGAACGTGAGAGACTTGGACTCTATCTTCTCTTGGTCCAAAAGTGATGTGAGAGAACTTTTTGAACATAACCTAAACTTATCTTTTCCCATTATCTTCATATGTGGATTGTACAAATGTCCCATACACCTGGAATTAGACATGGCACAAAAGTCTGCGAAGTATTTTTGTCCTGGATGACATAAATAAATTGTTGCATAGTTTGCATTAGAAATCACCTCACAAATATACATGTATGCAATATTTTTGGTCGTATCCAAGGTAGTCATGTCCTCATCATCCTTCCTTTCTTTAAAATAAAGCAGTCCTGGCGTTGCTTAATCTGGAATTTGGGTAAGAAAATAGACAATGTGTACATGTTGTATATGTATATGTCATCCATTTTTACTTCCCTTAATTTTAGAACATATGACACATGTATAAATGAGTAACTTTCGTAGTTCATTAAATATAAAGCCGAAATATTATCACAAGAAGTAGAAGGCATGCAAATATTGCAACTCAATTTGCACAAATAAGTGAAGCTCTTATTCATATCAAAAGATTGACAATGTTCATCATTAAACCATCCCAACATTGGTGAATAAACCTTACTTGCATGAAATTCACAGGCTACAACATGCTTAAATAAGCAAACATGCAACAACTCATTTGACATGGAATCATCACCAAGATTAGAGGTCATATCAAAATGATTAAACATTGGCATAATTATTTTCAAATGTAATTTATCCAAATCTGATTTATTCTCCAATTCACACGATTCTTTTGCTTCAACAGTTAATTCAATGGGTGCACTCAAAATTATTGGTATTTCAGTTGTTTGATCACATGACACATTCATGACAGTAACATGATTATCTAAACTAGGCGGTGTGCTCAAATCAACACGTAATTCAATACATGATGTATTCAAGTTAACTAGATATGCATCATCCTCATGTGAAGTTATATCATCATTGATTTTACTGTTACCTTGTCGCAAAGACGTAGTTGATGTAGGTATGGACGATGACAATGTACCATACACTTTAGATGATGTCACACTCACAATTAGAGGTGTGGCTGCTCTAGTAGGTGCAATGGTGGAGGAACCAACCAGTGGTGGTGAGCATGAACTGGAATAGTAGTTGTTGTAGTCACACAATGCATCCTCATGTATTTGTCTCTCAAAGGTACAAGCACGAACACACATACCAGTAATGCAACGAGGAATATACTGAAATCTTGCGCGAATATAATGGTTCAAACCACCAAAAAATCTATTCATTGTATCATCCTCAGATTCTTCTATGTCACAATGATGCATATAAGATTTGAACTCTTGGTAGTAAGCATGAACACTATTACTGCCTTGTTTTAATTGTTCCAATTTGTGAAGCAATTCACGGCGATAGTAAGGAGGAAAAAATTGTTGTCTCATTACAGCTTTCAAATCTTTCCAACTTGTGGGTTGGTTATCAATATTTTTCTTACAGTGTACACTCCACCAAATAGAAGAAAAACCAGTAAATGCTCTAGTGGCAGCTCGTATTCTCTCAAGTTCAGAAAAATGATGGTGACTAAAAACTTTTTCTACTTCAAGCTCTGAAGCTAGATAAATAGAAGGATTAAATCTACCCTCAAATGACGGTAAAGAAATAACCTGACCATGTGCTTGTGTGTGTTGTCCCACGTCTCGTGATGGTGAAGATGTATCCGTCGTCCAAGAACTTCTGTCTCCGGTACCTGTCATGATTAGTACAAACAAGAAACAAAATTCGAGAATAATGTTCCTATGAACTACTAGGATGTGGTGGTAAAGCGCTCACAGTAAAGCAAATATCAATATCTTACAAGTTCTTACCATG
This sequence comes from Secale cereale, assembly GCA_902687465.1. Taxonomy (NCBI): domain Eukaryota; kingdom Viridiplantae; phylum Streptophyta; class Magnoliopsida; order Poales; family Poaceae; genus Secale; species Secale cereale. The sequence continues at coordinate 225,508,616 of LR738714.1, forward strand.
CAGCAGGTGGTGATAGGCAACCAGCGTGTCAAATAACTCCAAAGATTGAGTAAAGCGATTGCCACATGAATGTAAATATGCACGGTGTAGAAATATGTGGAGCTGGGTTGGCTATATATGGTAGCAAAATATTAGCAATAATCAATTCATAGATGCAATGTTGAATAAACGCTCAACGACGGTACTGCTAGTCCTAGGCTAGACCGGACTAGAGACGGGAGCCTAGAACACTAATGAGGTCATGGTGTAGCACAACTAGCATCAATAAAGAATATGAAGTAGCTCTGGACAGCAAGATATAAGTGAAGATCACAACGGCAGTAAAGATAATGATGAAAACTACTGCCAAGCAAAATATACAACAACTCTCTCTCCAACTTTCCAGAGGAAAGTTTGATCCAATTTTATGATAATTTTTTCTACAAAATGCTACTGACTCAAGCTTTCAAACACAAAAAGAATCGCTCAATTCCGAGTTGATATGAGGTGTCAAAAAATTCTAAAACTGGCCTGAAAAACTGGAACAAGCTGTGTTTGCGAACTTCAGAGGACAAAAAGACCTATTTAGAAGACTATTTTGAGGTGCAAAATATTGAACATGCTCCTGCAACTATTCAGATGCGGCTCGTCGCTAGCTTTAATTTGAGTACTTGTGGAGCCAAAACGGACTTCGTATGAGGAAGATATGCCTGTTTTACTGAACAGTACAGAAAACAGATTTCAGTCCGAATACAACTACGAGATTGACTCTAATAGATCCAAATTTTGTCTACATTTTTTCTTTTTTTTCTCCTCACACTTTTTTTCTCACACTTTTTTTCTGTCTTTTTTTTCTTTCTTCCTCTTTCCAAGACAAACTAGATAAGATGCAGATTGGATCAAGCAAAGATGCGAACGACTTCAAGTATGATTGTGACAATGAACAATGGGTAGCACGAGGTGGAAATTGATGGATGAGGTGGTGGACAGCAGAAGGGATAACGATGCAGCGGCGACGTGACTAATGTGAACAGAACTTGAAACTCTAACGAACTAGACACTAAGACCAGCAACTCGATACGATGATGCAACCGATAATTCAATAATGCAAACAATGAAAAGAAAATTGCAAAGGCTCAGACTGGCTAGGACAAAGGATGAATAGATCTAACTTTTTTTTGTGGCTTTTCCTTGGACAATAGGTAAGAAAATAAATCTAATCTTGGAATAACTGGAAATTCTCACCGAGCAACCGGAAAACTGATACCACTTGATAGGGATGAGGGGCCCGATCTTTCGATGAGATGATAACTGTCGATTTGGTGGAGACGACTTCAACGATCCGACTACAAACATGCATGACATTGCGCCTTAGCAATCGCTAAACCAATCTCTAGGGGTTACTGACGATGCTAGAAGCACGATCAGCCTGACCACGAAGGTGTATTCCTGCATGCAATCGAAGAACAAGCAAGAATATGATGAAGCAATCTGAATATTGCAAATATAGATGAAGTATTGATAAAGATGGGGATCCATAAGCAGTCTTGGTCTGGTCGTTGGACACAAACGAAGTACACGAAGTTGCAATGGCTAACTTTTGACTAAACAAATCCCAAAGAAAAAGCTACTAGATGAATCTACTTATATATGAGCAAGGGGTGGCGGCCAAGGAGGTGGACGGACGTCCCAAGGCAGCCTAAAACTAACCCTAGGTCGTACAAGGCTCATGGGCCCAAGTGGAGGTGATGCAACACCTTTGGACTTGTAGTTTGACACGGATTCTGCTGCAGCGTCAGATTGTTTCTTTGATATCTCAACGCTCCGGACGAATTTGAAGGTGGATCCAATTGGGTTGGAAAGTGTACGAAATCTAGTTTCCAACAAAAAGAATTATCCAATTCGGAGTCCGTATGAAGGAGTTCTTGCCATTTTGAGTCAGGTATGTCTGTGCAGTCCGAATCTGGATGAAGAACGTGAGAGACTTGGACTCTATCTTCTCTTGGCCCAAAAGTGACGTGAGAGAACTTTTTGAACATCACCTAAACTTCTCTTTTCCCCTAATCTTCATATGTGGATTGTACAAATGTCCCATACACCTGGAATTAGACATGGCACAAAAGTGTGTGAATTATTTTGTCTAGGATGACATAAATACATTGTTGCATAGTTTGCATTAGAAATCACCTCACAAATATACATGTATGCAATATTTTTGGTCGTATCCAAGGTAGTCATGTCCTCATCATCCTCCCTTTCTTGAAAATAAAGCCGTCCTCGGCGTTGCTTAATCTGAAATTTGGGTAAGAAAATAGACAAGGTGTACATGTTGTATATGTATATGTCATCCATTTTTAGTTCCCTTAATTTTCGCACATATGACACATGTATAGATGAGTAACTTTCGTAGTTCATAAAATATAATGCCAAAATATTATCACAAGAAGTAGAAGGCATGAAAATATTGCAACTCAGTTTGCACAAATAAGTGAAGCTCTTATTCATATCAAAAGATTGACAATGTTCATCATTACACCATCCCAACATTGGTGAATAAACCTTACTTGCATCAAATTCACAGGCTACAACATGCTTAAATAAGCAAACATGCAATAAGTCATTTGAGAGAGAATCGTCACCTAGATTAGAGGTCATATCAAAATGATTAAACATTGGCACAATTATTTTCAAATGTATTTTATCCAAATCTGATTTATTCTCTGATTCACATGATTCTTTTGCATCAACATTAATTCAATGGGTGCACTCAAAATTGTTTGTATTTCAGTTGTTTGATCACATGACGCATTCATGACAGTAACATGAATATCTAAACTAGGTGGTGTGCTCAAATCAACAGGTAATTCAATGCATGATGTATATGCATCATCCTCATGTGAAGTTATATCATCATTGATTTTACTGTTACCTTGCCACAAAGACGTAGCTGATGTAGGTACGGATGATGACAATGTACCATACACTATAGATGATGTCACACTCACAATCAGAGGTGTGGCTGCTCTAGTAGGTGCAATGGTGGAGGAACCAACCAGTGGTGGTGAGCATGAACTGGAATAATAGTTGTTGTAGTCACACAATGCATCCTCCTGTATTTGTCTCTCAAAGGTATAAGCACGAACATACATACCAGTAATGCAACGAGGAATATACTGAAATCTTGCGTGAATATCATGGATCAAACCACCAAAAAATCTATTCATTGTATCATCCTCAGATTCTTCTATGTCACAATGATGCATATAAGATTTCAACTCTTGGTAGTAAGCATGAACAGTGTTACTGCCTTGTTTTAATTGTTCCAATTTGCAAAGCAATTCACGGCGATAGTAAGGAGGAATTTTTTTTTTCTCATTACAGCCTTCAAATCTTTCCAAGTTGTCGGTTGGTTATCAATATTTTTCTTACAATGCACACTCCAACAAACAGAAGCAAAACCAGTAAATACTCTAGTGGCAGCTCCTACTCTCTCAAGTTCAGAAAAATGATGGTGACTAAAAACTTTTCTACTTCAGTCTCCCAAGTTAGATAAATAGCCGAATTAAATCTACCCTCAAATAACGGTAAAGAAATAACCTGACCATGTGCTTGTGTGTGTTGTCCCACGTCTCGTGATGGTGAAGATGTATCTGTCGTCCAAGAACTTCTGTCTCCGGTACCTGTCAAGATTAGTAGAAACAAGAGACAAAATTTGAGAATAATGTTCCTATGAACTACTAGGATGTGGTGGTAAAGCGCTCACAGTAAAGCAAATATCAATATCTTACAAGTTCTTACCATGCAGCAGGTGGTGATAGGCAACCAGTGGTGGCAAATAACTCCAAAGATTGAGTAAAGCGATTGCCAGGTGAACGTAAATATGCACGGTGTAGAAATATGTGGAGCTGGGTTGACTATATATGGTAGCAAAATATTAGCAATAATCAATTCAGAGATGCAATGTTAAATAAACGTTCAACGACGGTACTGTGCTGGTCCTAGGCTAGACCGTGCTAGAGATGCGAGCCTAGAACACTAATGAGGTCACGACGTAACACAACGAGCATCAAGAAAGGATATGAAGTAGCTCTCGATAGCAAGATGTAAGTGAAAAATCACAATGGCAATGATGATAATGATGAAAAACAACCGCCAAGCAGGATATACAACAACTCTCTCTCCAACTTTCCTCTTGAAAAGTTTGATCCAATTTTATGATAATTTTTTCTATAGAATGTTACTGACTCAAGCTTTCAGACGCAAAAAGAATCGCTCAATTCCGAGTTGATATGAGGTGTCAAAAAATTCTAAAACTGGCTTGGAAAACTGGAACAAGATGCGTTCGCGAACTTTGGAGGGCAAAAATACCTATTTAGAAGCCGATTTTGAGGTTCGAAATATTGAACTTGCTCCTGGAACTATTCAGATGTGGCTCGTCGCTAGATTTAATTTGAGTACTTGTGGAGCCAAAACGGACTTCGTATGAGGAAGATATGCCTATTTTACTGAACAGTCCAGAAAACATATTCGAATCCAAATTCAACTACGAGATTGACTCTAATAGATTTGAATTTTGTTATTTTTTTCTCACACTTTTTTTTCTTTTTTTTTTCTCACACTTTTTTCTTTTTTTTCTCTCCTCTTTTTTTTAACTTTTTTTCTCTGTCTTTTTTTTCCGAGACCCACGCAGGCAAGAAAACACAAATCCGAAACTAGATGGATCTCGAGAACAAACCTAATATTTAAAGAACTCGGATTGGTGGTGGATATATGGTGGTGGGATACAGCAACGGTGGTGGGATATGGCAGCAGCGATGAATATGGTGCAGCGGCGACGTGACAAACTGTGACAGAACTCGAAACTCTAAAGGACTAGACACTAAGACCAGCAACTAGACACGACGATGCAACCGCAAATTCAACAAAGCAAAACCCTAAAAAGATTATGCAAAGGCTCGGATTGGTTCGGATATGATGAACTAACCCTAATAAAAAAAATTGGGCTTTTTCATGGACTGTAGGTATGAAGAACAGACTCGATCTAATCTACGAAAAACTATAAAATCTCACTGAGCAACCTGGAAATCTAATACCACTTGATAGAGGCGAGGGGCCTGGTCTTTCGATGAGATGATAACTATTGATTTGGTGGAGACGACTTTGACGATCCGACTACAAACGTGCACGACGTTGCGCCTTAACAATCGCTAAACCAATCTCCAGGGGTTACTGACGATGCCAGAAGAATGATCAGCCTGACCACGAAGGTCTATTCCTGCATGCAATCGAAGAACAAGCAAGAATATGATGAAGCAATCTGAATATTGCAAATATAGATGAAGTATTGATAAAGATTGGGATCCGTAAGCGGTCTTGGTCTGGTCGTTGGACACAAACGAAGTACACGAAGTTGCAATGGCTAACTTTTGACTAAACAAATCCCAAAGAAAAAGCTACTAGATGAATCTACTTATATAGGAGCAAGGGGTGGCGGCCAAGGAGGTGGAAGGACGTCCCTAGGCAGCCTAAAACTAACCCTAGGTTGTACAAGGCTCATGGGCCCAAGTGGAGGTGATGCAACACCTTTGGACTCGTAGTTTGACTCGGATTCTGCTGCAGCGTCAGATTGTTTCGTCGATATCTCAACGCTCCGGACGAATTTGAAGGTGAATCCAATTGGGTTGGAAAGTGTACGAAATCTAGTTTCCAACAAAAAAATCACCCAATTCGGAGTCCGTATGAAGGAGTTCTTGCCGTTTTGAGTCAGGTATGTCTGTGCAGTCCGAATCTAGATGCAGAACGTGAGAGACTTGGACTCTATCTTCTCTTGGCCCAAAAGTGACGTGAGAGAACTTTTTGAACATCACCTAAACTTCTATTTTTCCCTTATCTTCATATGTGGAATGTACAAATGTCCCATACACCTGGAATTAGACATGGCACAAAAGTCTGTGAAGTATTTTTGTCCTGAATGACATAAATAAATTGTTGCGTAGTTTTCATTAGAAATCACCTCACAAATATACATGTACGATATTTTTGGTCGTATCCAAGGTAGTCATGTCCTCATCAACATGGGACAAGGTAATCTAATGCTTTCATGGATATCATTATGTGTGTTCTTCACTCTATGTCCATGGATATCCTTTTATGTTCCTTGTGGGACTAACCCATGTAGGTATTAAAAGTGCAACTCACTCCAATGGATTGCTTCAAATGATCTACATCAACATTGGGCATCCACATCTTGAACATCTACATGAAGTCATCATCGACAAAACCAAAGGTTAGTTGATCCCTCTAAGGGGGATATCACATTTAGGGGGAGCTTTACTCTAAGAATTGAGCTAAATCAACTCTAATGATGTGAACCCAACAATGCTTTATGTAAAAGTGGGAACCCCACTTGTGCTTAAATAATGAGTATGACCTATGATCTAATGTTCTCATTTGACTCCTAAGTCAACATACTCATATATAGATGACCTAGTCATCGCCAATTGCTTGATAAATGCTAGAGTGCTTGTGCATGCTTTGCCACATGTTTTATTTGCCATCTTATTGAGTGAGCATGTTGGTTGCATATCTTTCCCCATTCAAGGACATCCATTTGTTGCTTCGGTTGTTTGGTTTTTCCTTTTTGCCAAATGGATGGACAAGAATGCCTAAGTACTTCCTCTAGCTATCTATGTTTTTCTCGTCTCAAACTCTATTCATGCTACATCACAAAGTTTGAACAAGTCGAATTCGGACCCACTGGGTGAGGAGCACTCGGTGTCACCGATCTGTCAAGGGCTTAAACCTCCAAAACCTCTTAATGCATCTCGGTTAGACCAAGTCACCCCTCTCGGTCTCACCGAATTCATTAAGTTGATCTAGGTTTTCACCTCGGTGTAACCGATTAGAACATTTCGGTCACACCAAGTTGCAGTAACTGCCAGCAGTTTTGCATCTCGGTGCCATCGAGTCAGTCCACTCGGTCACACCGATAGCGTCTGGGTATATATACTCTGCGTACCCATACGATTGAGACTTTCCTCAGCCACACGAGTTCGCGCCCCAGCACTGCCGCCCCTGGTCTTCGTATCGTCACCGTCATCGCCAGTGCCTCCTGCCGCTGGTCTCCATCACCGTCAACGGAATCTCCACCGCCGTTGTCGCCGTAGCGAGTTTATCACCAAGTTAGGGTATGTACTCGACCCCTTTTGTTCTTTCTTTAACTCCAATTCTTGCACAAAGGTCATTGTCATTGTTCCTCCCACGTATGAGATTATTCTATCCACTAAAAAAAATCCTTAGATTAGATTTGATGCAAAAACTTAGGGTTAGGTTTTCGCCGAACTCATCTCGGACCGACCGATCTAAGGATCTCGGCCACACCGATTGGCCTTGGCCATTGCACTGTGTACATCTCGGTCAGACTGAAGTACACAAATCGGTGCGACCAAAATCACTTTCTCTGTGGAACCCTAGCTTCTCGGAGTCACCGAATTGCCTCTCGGTCTGACTGGAATAGGTATGTTTAGACTCTGGTTATGCTTCGGTGCCACCAATTTTGTCAAATCGGTAGCTCCGAAATGCTTTCCATAGAAAACTAAAGTTAAGTTTTTGTCTCAATTTTTTGCAAAAATAGCTATTCATTGTGATGCTCATTCACTCTATCTATACCCAACTATTCACAGGGTCAGTTTCAGAGATATCAGAGGGCAGTGACAGCCAGAATAGGTCAGAGGAGTAGATTAACCTCAGTGAGGGCACTAGTACCTCCAACAATAGCTATTATTAAACTAGCAGAAGTACACCCAGTAACTTGCCAAAAGCTGGTACCAAGGCAAGGAAGAAGAAAACTTCATATTCTGAGGATGAAGATTTTGTTGCTGAGGAAGTCACCTCCAAAAAGAAGGTGCTCAAGAAAGAGTATGCTGCTGTTGGTGCAACCAAGCCTGGTCAATCCAAGAAAGCTCCTGCTAAAAGAGCTCGTATGTCAAAAGCCAGAGCCTCAACCCAAGAAACTATGGAGTTAACTCTTGAATCAAGAGATGATGAGGCTGATGGAGGAAAGAAAAGGAAGGAGAGAGTCAAGAAAATTGTATCCAGAGTCATTGGAAGACCATCCATGAGGGATGATGATGATGAGGAGGAGGAGGAAGAACCTATTGCACCTCCTACAAAGACTCAGAAGCTGATGGGGGATGCCATCAAGTCTAGGGTTGCTCCATCTAAGCCCAAAACCGCCCCCAAGCCTTCAGCTCAAGCTCAAGCCTCCAAGTCTGCATCCAAGAGATCCTCTAGAGACATCTCTGCTGTTGAAAAGAACAAGTCCCCAGTGCCAGAAGATCAAGATGAAGCTCAAGAACAAGTTCAAGGAGAAGATTCTTCTGATAATGACGAGTCTATGTTGCTCAGGATAAAGACTGATCCTTATGCCACAAGTAGGAGAACTGCTATTAACTATAGGTTCCACACCAGAGAGCAACAAGATTTCTATGGGACTGTCCTTTTGGACAAGAAGCCAATAGTCTGTGACATGAAATGGGTTGACTAGAAGTACATTGACAGCAATGCAGATCACTTTCCCCATGTGCATGAGAGCTCCAGGATGAATGATGTGGACAAATTTGTTGGTAGAAGTTGACCATATGGAATGATGAGATGATAATGCAATTCGATTCAACTGCTCACTTTTATCCCGATGGAAAGATTGTTTGGATGACTGAAGGTACATGGTACCAATCTACTGTCTCAGAATGGGCCAAGTTGATTAATGCCCCCAAAGAGAGTGATGATGATCTAGATGTGTACAGAAAGCCCAAGAAGGATCATAACTCTATGTGCAACATGTAAAAGACCATTCCAGATGCAGTCATAGAGACACACAAGTTTGGATCCATATACTTTCTACTTGCAGGACTGAACACCATCAACACTATCTTGGGGCACACTCTGTTGCCCGAGTCTGGAGATCACAGGATGATTCATGGCCACTCAATCAATTTGCTCCATTTGTTTGATGTGCCACAGAAATTCAAAGTAATGAGCCCGATTGTTAAGACAATCAAGAGATCTGTAGCAGATCAGAAGAGATCTTGTGGATATGCCCCTCACATTCAGATGTTGATCAATTCCAAGGTAGGAACTGGGACATATATACTTTACAAGAGGCATTTACCTCTTAGGCCAGATCTTGAGGACGATGAGGTTGTCATGGATGCATCACATCCTACTTCTGTTGAAGTCCAAGAGAAGATTGAGAAGGCAAGGGCAGCCAAAGCAGCAAAAGCAGCACGTGCTTCTGGAGTTCCCAAGACCAAGCAAGATCATCTCAATTATGTACTTCGGGCTACCATGAGGATTGACAAGAACCTGGCCAGCTTGACTCAAAATCAAGAGAGTCTTGAGAGGATCATTGAGACTAAATTCCATGATCAAAATGTGAAGGTCATAGAGATCCAGACCACTGTTGAGAAGCTCCAGGAAGAAGCTGAGGACAGGAATGACAGACCAACCACTGATGCTTTTCCAAGAGTCCCAAGAGGACCAAGATCTTCAGCTGTGCCAGTTGTTGAGCCAAGGACTACACTTTCAGGACCTGCAGCCACTGCCACAGTTGTCCCTCCAGTGTCAACTCCTCCAGCTCCACAAACTTCTTCTGAAGCTTTTGCAGATGCTCTCATCTCCACGCCAAATGGGAAAATGGAGGGAGAGGTACGGGGAACCACGTTTTTGGGACGCGCCTGTATGAAATATGGGAAAGTTACAAACTTAGCCCCCGTTTAAAATTTGGACGTCTCATCGTTTGGGGATAGGACGGTAATCTCACATCTCCCCGATATTAGCCCAGAGCGACTTCGGGCGAGGAGAGGGTGTTTTGGCGCCCACGGTTGGCACCTATGGTGTATGAACAGGGCTGATAGGTAGGGCGGTTGCGTCACGTCTGAGTGAAGTTAGAAACCTGCTCCTATTGAAAATACTCGGCTGAATCGAGTTTGTTTTACCGCCCATCGTGTATGAATGGGGAAATGGAGGAAGAGACAGAGGTCTTTCTGACGAGCTTGAATCAAATGTGTTTTGCCGCCCATGTTTGGCGCCCACCGTGTCTGAATGGGCTCAGAGGTGGTCGTGTCATGTCTAATTGAAGTTATTAACCTACCCCTATTGAGAACAGTGGAAATCGGGCCGATGGATTGTCCGTGTAAGGGGTAGACAATAATTTCCATCTCGCAAACGCTGGCTTCAGGCAGCCGACGTGGGAGTGTATATTTTGCCGCTTCTTTAAAATTTTGGGACAATAAGCATTCACGTTTACCCTGGCAACTAAATTCAAATCTATTTTGTATTCTTATACGAATCTTTATAAATCATTCTACATTTTTTATATATCTTCAAAAGCACAACAAAAATGTATTTCACTATCATATATGAATATGATTTACAAATGCCGATACTCGAATTGAGAAGGTGGACACCAATTTAAGGTGAATTCGAATATTTGAAACCACTTTGTGTCCAACTCAAGTGTAACTTGTATGACACACGCCACATATAGTGTACTCCCATTTAGATATGTACACAAGCGATGTCTCAAGATTCAAAATACAGAGTCAAAGGACCAATAATGTACAAAACTAATTGACATATAAACACTTATAGAGTATATGGGTTAATAATATCAACTAACATACATAAGCCAGGCCGCTGTACTTTTTTTTGCTAGAAGAGCGTTATTTTTTTAGCAAAGCTAGTACAACATCTTGGCCCTTTTAGATGCGTGCAACTTAAGGACCATCTATACTAGTACTATTATTGTTGAATGCACATTCAGCCCGATTGGCATATTTGTAGGTCCGGCATAGCAATCAAAATGAAATGTCTCAGAGTCTTGTCAATTAATACAGACTCGTGCTAAAAAAATTACAAACAAAAAAACAAAAAAACAATTATTACATGATCTCTAAAACAAATCGTTTGATCGATTACATGAACAAACAACACAACGGTTATTCAACGATGGAAAAAACATTTCATCTATAATTTACCAAGTGGAAATTTAATTTCCTTTTTTCCTCCAGGACCTTAACAATGCGGTCAGTCTCAGCTTGCTTCATTTTGAAATCCACCAAATATTGAATGGTTGTCTTGAGTACTGCTTCTGATTGTGCTATTTGCTTCCTCAACATGTCAACTTCATCTCTAAGTGCAGAAGCCAAATCTCTTTCTACGAATAGTATAGCCTCTAGAGCATCAGCAGTTGGCAATTCATAATGCACGATTGGGCTGGTGCCACTGTTGTGAGATGATACAACGTCCATGGGGACCTCGCTCTTTGATCTTGGGCTAACCTGTTTTGCCATTAAAGTTTCGATTGGATTCCGAAAAGTTGAAGTTAGCAAAACATCTCAACTGGGAGTTAGAATAGCAAACCAGTTAAACAAACAAGGAATTAAAGGGTTTCGATTGCATGCTGAAAAGTAGTTATTAACATCATTGTAACCGGTTGCAGCAGCAAAGAAGTTAAACAAGTTTTGCAAAAGGTACCTGTTGTGGCATTGGAGTTTCTCTTGGATCCTGAAAAGTTGAGTAGCCAGCAACGTGATTAGAGCAACTGGTTGTAGCAGCAAAGCAATTAAACCAACAAGTTTTGCAAAAGGAACTTGTTGTGGCATTGCAGTTTCTCTTGGATCCTGAAAAGTTGAGTAGTCTGTAACTTGATTAGAGCAACAAGTTACAGCAGCAAACCTGTTACACCAATATGTTTTTGAAAATGTACATGCTGTGCAAGTGGACTTCCAATTGGATCCTGAAAACTTGAATTTGGTAAGATGATTACAACAACAAATTATAGTAGCAAACCAGGTAAACAAGGAAGTCTTTGAAAACATACCTGTTGTGCCAACGTAGTTTCAGTTGGATCCTGCAAACTTGAATGTTAGCAATCGTAAATAATGTGTTGCAAGAGCCATATGAAACTAACATCAAACTAGTAAAACTAACCAGTTTTGGCAATGTATTTAATTACACATGAACTAGGAAAACTAACAAGTTCTTGGCAACGTATTACAGTAAAAAGTCGGTAAATTTCTTTGATGTAAGCAAAATGATTCTGACACACACACACACACACACACACACACACACACACACACACACACACACACACACATATATATATATATATATATATATATATATATATATATATATATATATATATATATATGTTAAAAAGACATTGTCCCTCATATAAACCTGACAGTTGTCTGTCTATGAACATGCAAACATTACTAGTGCTACAAGTGATAACAGCAAACCATTGAAACAAACATGGTGTCAGAGCGTAAATTACACATGAAGTTTGCTGCACCCTAGATGTACATATGACCAACTATCTACGTGCTTAAGTAGCTATTTAAGTTCAGGCAAACATGTAATTCTTAAAAGTAAGTATCAAACACATAGATAAGCGCAGTCTATAATAGGATTAATAGGCTATGTCATTATGTAATCAGTAGCAAACTAAATTCAGCCAAGCAACATAATTAAACAATTTTGCAATCAGTGGCTAACTAAAATTCTGAGAAGCGGGTAACTGAACTTACGATAGCTCTTTATACAGGCACACTACAACTTCTTTTTTGCTTAGAAGGTTCTACGAAGGAGTCCATGGCATCAATTGCTTGGATACGCAGTCCCAATACTTCTTTCTTCCCACACTGCATTGGTAAGTCAAGTGGTTAATCTGATAAGATGGTGCGCCCTTGATATGTTATATGAGGACGGGCTGTCAAACTAGTTGTAGCAACACACATCACACTGGATTTTACTGTATATTTCATGCGATTACATTTGCATATAGGGATCTAAGCAATCTTCAATAGGATGAAAAGATTGGCATCCTTCACATTATTGGCGAACTCAGTTCATAGAAACAAGCAATTCAACCATTCTGTGGGTAAATCAAAAGCGCCACTGGAATATTTTTCACTACCCCAATCATATATGCAAAATGGGGCCACGTCACCATAGGGGCTGGTATGGGCGGCCGCCTCGGGTGGCTGGAAAGTGCGCACCTACTTTGAGTCGTCCAGGTTGGCCCATGCTAGTTTTGTTCGTCCAAGCGCACGAGCAGGCAATGTAAAAAAATGAAGAAAAACATTTCAAATTGGATGGGCCAATAACGTAAGTGCAAGGCAGGACCAATAGCAGGTTCGCGGCCCAAACGAGCGCCTCCCATATCGATCGATAGTAGGAAAAATCTCCAATTCATTCGCTGCAACCTCCAGTCTGGTTCGCTCCTAACTTAGCCGCCGCTGGACAGACCAACACAGCACTTCCATGTGCCCTTGTTGGATGCCGATCACCGAGATTCAAGCGAATGGAAGTACAAGAAGATGAAGATCCAACCCTGGTTGTAGCCTGGGTGCGAGGAAGCGGCAGCAATACGGGCATGGCATCGAGCTTGCGCAAATGGACAATCGCAGCTTGCAAGAGCAGCATGCGCAACGAGCAGGTACATCACATCCCTGAGTATATCTAATTCAATTGTTCAATTTATGTCCAATAGTTAAACTTGACGGTGTTGTAAAACTGCTTGTATGTAGGGGATCTATAAGAAAAATGAAAACAAATTCTGCTTATTTTATAACTCCCCCAATCAATATTGAACTAACTGAACCTGATGTGTCTAATCAAGTATCCAGTGCAAACATACAAGCTCATGTTGTTATTGAGCCTGAAATATCAGACTGCTAATGAAGGATTTGATGCAAACATTTTACATGCTCCTGGTGATGAACATATAGTGTCTAATGAGGGATCTAATGCAAGCATTTTGCAAGCTCCCATTGAAGGATTTAGTCTATAATGATGATCTGCTATGTTGAGAGAGAAATAGAAATTTGCAGGAATTGATGACAAGTAAATTATAGTACATTTTCATGGCTTGAGGAAACATCGAGGCCATCTACCAGAAAGTCCCCGTATCATGACAACCTAGCATAAATACTTTTCTAATCTGTTGTTTGAAACTATTGGCATACTTGTGTAGGACAGATATATTGATATGCAGTTTGCGCACTGGCTATAGGTGCAATTACACTTGGATATTTTTGGCCAAAGAATGAATAATTCAAGCAGGTACAATCCATGTTAGTAGTCCTTGTACACCATGTTGCATTTTGTGTTTTTTGTTTCTTACGTCATTTAGTGTTTTAGAATCTGGAACCACTTTTGATCATTAGCTGGTTTTCAAAGTGCATTTAGCTTCATATTTCTCAAGTTATGTTGATTTCCGGAGTGCAAGTGCCTTCGTATTTTTTAAGTTAAATTTTCGCCCCTGGTAACTTACATTTGTGGATCCGCCACTGCACACAAATCATACAAGCAGGCCAGTACGAATTAAATGAAATGCAGCAACTTACACTAGCTCGTTGTACATGCTCACTGCAGCTCTGCTTGCCCTTGAGATGTTCCATGTACAAGTCCATGTTACCATTTGCTTGGATGTGCAGACCTTGTGCTCCTTGGACCCCCCTCTGCATTTTTGACACGGTGTATGGTCGATCAAATGAGAGGAATTGACCTTGCTGTTGTACCAAAGGACATGTACTTACAAGGTTATACCGGCGTGTAGGATGTGTACCAGATTCCGTAGCACCGTCATGCTTCGTAAAAATGGTTTTGCTTGTTTCACATGATATCTCAGAAGAAATAAGAGATAAAGTCAGAGTTGCATAGGCGTGTAAGCTAAGAGAGCAATAAAATGATATCCGAACATCATCGCAACAGTGCACTAGGGAGTGATATCTGGATACCTAGTTCGGGCCGACGTTTGGGCATGCTCGCCTAGCTAGAGTGCGGGTCACTTTAGAGCCGTTGAGGGTGATGCGCTGGTGTTGGCTGGCCACGTACAGATGCAGATCTCGAGCGGCAGCGGAGCGCTATGATGCGATGGACGAGGCCGTTGGTGAAGCACCTACGGCATCGGCGGGGTGGAGGTGCGACGATGTTCTCAGTGACGTAGCCCTGATGCGGTGGAAGTCGGTGTCTGTGAGGTACGTCGGCTGCGGTGCCTGACGTTGTGGGTGGACTACCCATTGCGTCGACGAGGGCGTAGATAAGGTAGCTCTGGTGAAGTGGTGAAGCGCGATCGTCGTCTTCATCGTCGTCGTCCGACATAGAGGTGGGGAAAGAGACAAGATGAAGGGCGATTCGAATTTTGCTTGGGTTGGCGTAAATTAGGGATCTGAGAGCTCTGGGCGCGGAAGGGGACTGGGGAGAAGGGAGATTTTGCAGGGCTGGAATTGGAGCCGCCAGATATTTCAATCCAAAACGTGAAAGCGCGAACCTTTTTTGTCGTCATACTTTGGGGGGTGGAGGGGGGGTGCTACTACTTGCTAGCGTCCGTACGACACATGCGACACCACAACATGACCCTGGTCTGCCTGGTGCGCTTACATTTAAGAATGCAAACGAATATTCTTTCATTGATAAACGAATATTGTACTCCTTGCAAATAATTAGTCCTTCGAAACGAATACTATGAATTAATTAATGAGGAGTTCTTTGAATTAGAGTGTGTTTGTCACATAGCGATCTCCAATTTTAACGTGGATTTCACATTTCATGGTATCCACGCTACTTATTTAATACAAATTCATATATGTATAAGATGAACATCATGGTGGTGAGAAAACTTTGGATGGATTCAAGCATATGACCACAGACATACAAAATACCACAACAATCGAGTCAATATCAACCTTTTCAAACCTAGCATGGCACGAATTCAAAATAATCATGGAAGCCATATGCATGGTCCTCAATTCAAATCTTACAATGTACACTAAATTGAAACGTCAATATTAAGTCTAGTACTATCTGCATTCAAATGTTGTTTTTAGCCCCCCC
>LR738714.1:225525552-225539136 GCA_902687465.1 Secale cereale
ACAACCCTCACCCTGTTCAATCTGACAATATCTATCCACAACATATATATATATATATATATATATACATATATATATATATACATATATATATATATATATATATATATATATATATATATATATATATATATATATATATATATATATATATATATATATATATATATATATATATATATATATATATATATCTTTCCAACGAATGTCAGGGCACACTCACTTTGTCTCTCTATCTATGTCTCGATTGACCTCACTTACTCACGCTATCTCTTCCACACATAGAAGCTAGCTCTCCATCCCTTGTAGAGCCGGAGCTATTTACATTGCGAGGGGGACTCCAACCTTCGATTAATTTGTGAAGGCATCTATTCTGGTGGGTTTAGAATATATTTTTGTAGCATTCTCCCGACAACTACTCCAAACACCATTGCAACCCCCGCCCCTCCCCCAATTGTTTTACCTCTGGCTCGGTCACCACTCTTTCGCACGCCCTTTCTAACCTTCCACGTCACACCATTGTATTTTTGCAAAACATAAGCACTTGTCCTTAGTTATATAATCTTATGTATCATAATTGCCCTTTTTTCTAAATGAATTGCCATTATTTGTTTTTTACTTTATGCTCTACAATGCACAATTCCATGAATCTTAAAATAGATTAACTTTTTTATAAAACTTATTGGTTTTGAATGAGATGAACTATAAGAATTAAACGAACATCGACATCATGCATATATGACTCAAAGCTTACATGCTATGGTGTGATATTTATTCATAATTTGGTTGCCAAATCTCAAGCGTGCAGTGCACATGTACCTTACTAGTATCAATTAAAAAATGAAAAAGGACAAGGCTCGAACATGCGACCAGGGCCTTCAAGCCGCACGTCAATAGGCAACATACGGACGCAACATAGTAACAATGTTTGTTGTACTCCCCTTTGTTGATATAATGTTTTTATGTTACCACAATCTATTTAATGGATAACATTTTTTATATTAACTTTAGTACATTATAGCGGGACCAGCTCGTGAGCACATACTATTCCACTTCACTTACTCGTGGGTCCCATGTCTGCTCTGCTCTCTCTCTCTCTCTCTCTCTCTCTCTCTCTCTCTCTCTCTCCTACCCTTCTACGTTTAGACGCACAGCCAAACACGAAGAACGCGCATGCGGTGTTGCCGTTGATCGTATCTGGACGCGTTCACAAGTTACATCACCAGTTTCACGTAATACTAGTACTAGTATTATGTAACAAGTTTAGGAACAAAAGTGACCATGACAAGTTAGGCTACTAACATTTACTACATGCGTGGATAAATAGATGTATCGCCTAGTGCACGAACAAGGTGGGCGGCGGAGCCTGGTCAAAGGGGTCACTTCCCGGTCAGCCTGGATAGCGGCCTGCTCGCACACCTCCCGGTCAACCGGCGCAGCGGTCTGCTCGTACGCCTCCCATCGACTCGCACACTTGCTCGGACGGCACCTGCTGATGAGAAGCGGGAATCGTGGCGGCACGTATGTCTAACGCCCACGGTTTGAATAGTGAAACCGTTCGCGTTAATGTGACATGTCTTAGTTCTAAAATACCTTGGCTCTTCTTTTGTGCATCTTTTTATAAGCAGCTTATCTCAAATTGAACAAAAAAATATGACAAGCTTTTTTCCCACATCACGTGACCATGCTCAGTTTCGTGAATTTAAGGTTAGTTTTGGTTTTTTTGGAATTTAAAACCCAGGATTCAAAACAATATCATAACCTGCATCATGAAATAAATTTTCAAGCCATACATCTTTACTGTTGTAGATGTTAATATTTCTTAAGAAGGGATTTGGTCAAACGTTTTGCTTAGTTAGACTTCAGACAAGTTATATATGCAGAGTAAAAAGATAATCTCTCCGTACCAGTGCATTGCCTGAACTAATAACTCTAGTAGGCACGAACAATGCACGAACAACATCAAAAAACAGAGCTCCATTCTGTGCTCATCCTGGTGTAGTACTATTAGTACATGCAATGGAGATGACAGGTGACATTGGGTAGCAGCGACCAAGGGAATTGAACCGTGCTCAACACGGTAGGTAACGTGGGCTAGTTACTAAAGCATCCCTCCACTGTTCATCGGTTCTCATCATGGACCGAGGACATGACGAGAATTTCCTAGGGCTGGAATTCTGGCCGCGAGATATTTCGACTCAAAACGCAGAGGCTTGAGTGGAGGCGCGAAGTTTAAAATACTATCGCTATTCTTTTGGTTGGGCTTGGCTAATGTGCGTATGATGTCTACTACACAACCTTCTTCTTGTAGACGTTGTTGGGCCTCCAAGTGCAGAGGTTTGTAGGACAGTAGCAAATTTCCCTCAAGTGGATGACCTAAGTTTTATCAATCCGTGGGAGGTGTAGGATAAAGATGGTCTCTCTCAAACAACCCTGCAACCAAATAACAAAGAGTCTCTTGTGTCCCCAACACACCCAATACAATGGTAGATTGTATAGGTGCACTAGTTCGGCGAAGAGATGGTGATACATGTGCAATATGGATGGTAGATATATGTTTTTGTAAAAGGAAAAATATATAAACAACAAGGTAGCAAGTGGTAAACGTGAGCATAAATGGTGCTGCAATGAAAGGAAACAAGGCCTAGGGTCAATACTTTCACTAGTGCAAGTTCTCTCAACAAGGATAACATAATTGGATCATATTACTAGCCCTCAACATGCAACAAAGAGTCACTCCAAAGTAACTAATAGCGGAGAACAAACAAAGAGATTATGGTAGGTACGAAACCACCTCAAAGTTATTCTTTCTGATCGATCTATTCAAGAGTCTGTAGTAACGTTCAATCTATCATAGAGTTCATACTAGAATAACACCTTAAGACACAAATCAACCAAAACCCTAATGTCACCTAGATACTCCATTGTCACCTCAAGTATCCATGGGCATGATTATATGATATGCATCACACAATCTCAGAAACATCTATTCAACCAACACATAGAACTTCAAAGAGTGCCCCAAAGTTTCTACCGGAAAGTCAAGATGAAAACGTGTGCCAACCCCTATTAATAGGTTCCCAAGGTCACGGAACCCGCAAGTTGATCACCAAAACATACATCAAGTGGATCACATGATATCCCATTGTCACCACAGATAAGCACGTGCAATTCATACATCAAGTGTTCTCAAATCCTTAAAGACTCAATCCGATAAGATAACTTCATAGGGAAAACTCAATCCATTACAAGAGAGTAGAGGGGGAGAAGCATCATAAGATCCAACTATAATAGCAAAGCTCGGATACATCAAGATCGTGCTATCTCAAGAACACGAGAGAGAGAGAGAGATCAAACACATAGCTACTGATACATACCCTCAGCCCCAAGGGTGGACTACTCCCTCCTCGTCATGGAGAGCGCCAGGATGATGAAGATAGCCACCGGAGAGGGATTCCCCCTTCGGCAGGGTGCCATAACGGGTCTAGATTGGTTTTCGGTGGCAACAGAAGCTTTCGGCGGCAGAACTCCCGATCTAGGTTAATTTCGGAAGGTTTCAGTATTTATAGGATTTTTTGGCGTAGGGCACAAGTCAGGGGGGCTTCTGGGCTGTCCACGAGATAGGAGGGCGCGCCCCCATCCTCGTGGGCAGCCCGTGGCTCTCCTGGCCCAACTCTTTTACTTCGGAGGCTTCTTTTGGTCCAGAAAAAATCATCAAAAATTGGCATGTCAATTGGACTCCGTTTGATATTCCTTTTCTGTAAAACCCTAAAACAGGAGAAAAACAGAAAATGGCACTGGGCTCTAGGTTAATAGGTTAGTCCCAAAAATCATATAAAGGTGTATATAAAAGCCCAAAAGACATCCTAGAAGGATAATATAATAGCATGGAACAATCAAAAATTATAGATACGTTGGAGACGTATCAAGCATCCCCAAGCTTAATTCATGCTCGTCCTCGAGTTGGTAAATGATAAAAACAATTTTTTTGATGTGGAATGCTAACCAACATAATTTTCAATGTAATTCTCTTAATTGTGGCATGAATGTTCAGATCTGAAAGATTCAAGACAAAAGTCTATGTTGACATAAGATATAATAATACTTCAAGCATACTAAGAAAGCAATCATGTCTTCTCAAAATACTATGGCTAAAGAAAGTTATCCCTACAAAATCATATAGTTTGGCTATGCTCCCTCGTTATCACACCAAATATTCATATCATGCACAACCCCGGTTTCATCCAAGCACTTGTTTTCATACTCTATTCTTTCAAACCTTTCAACTTTCACGTAATACATGAGCGTGAGCCATGGACATAGCACTATGTGGAATAGAGAGGTGGTTGTGGAGAAGACAAAAGGGAGGAAGATAGTCTCACATCGACTAGGCGTATCAACGGGCTATGGAGATGCCCATCAATAGATATCAATGTGAGTGAGTAGGGATTTCCATGCAACGGATGCACTAGAGCTAAATATGTATGAAAGCTCATCAAAGGAAACTAGTGGGTGTGCATCAAACTTTCTTGCTCACGAAGACCTAGGGCATTTGAGGAAGCCCATTGTTGGAATATACAAGCCAAGTTCTATAATGAAAATTCCCACTAGTATATGAAAGTGACTAAACATGAGACTCTCTATCATGAAGAACATGGTGCTACTTTGAAGCACAAGTGTGGAAAAATATAGTAGCAATTGTCCCTTTTTCTTTTTTTTCTTTTTTTTGGGCCTTTCTTTTTTCTTTGGCCTTTTTTCCTTTTTTTGGAGGGGCTTTATTGATTTAGCCTTTCCTCACATGGGACAATGCTCTAATAATGATGATCATCACACTTTCATTACAACTCGATACTAGAACAAAGTATGACTCCATATATGAATGCCTCCGGTGGTGTACCGGTATGTGCAATGGATCAAGAGTGACATGTATGAAAAATTATGCATGGTGGCCTAGCCACAAATACGATGTCAACTACATGATCATGCATGGCAATATGACAATATGAAGCGTTTCATATGAACGGAACGGTGGAAAGTTGCATGGCAATATATCTTGGAATGGCTATCGAAATGCCATGATAGGTAGGTATGGTGGCTGTTTTGAGGAATATATATGGTGGCTGTTTTGAGGAAGGATATATAGTGGGTGTATGGTACCGGTGAAAGTTGCGCGGTACAAGAGAGGCTAGCAATGGTGGAAGGGTGAGAGTGCGTATAATCCATGGACTCAACATTAGTCATAAGAACTCATATACTTATTGCAAAAATCTACGAGTCATCAAAACAAAGCAATCAACGCATGCTCCTAGGGGGGAGGTTGGTAGGAGTTAACCATCGCGCGCCCCCGACCTCCACACAAAGGTTGACACTTTACAAATACCTCATGCTCTAACTTCGGCACATAGCGGTTCACCATACGTGCATGCTGCGGGAATCACTAACCTTAACACAAGCATTTCTCAATTTCATAATAACTCCACTAGCATGACTCTAATATCACTATCCTCATATCTCAAAACAATTACCAAGCATCCAACTTCTCATCATATTTAATGTACTTAGTGTGGAAGTTTTTACTACATTGATCTTGGATGCCTATCATGTGAAGGCTAGTTTTATAGCCAAAGCACATTACCATGTTGTTCTAATAGACTCTCAAAAGGATATAAGTGAAGCATGAGAGTTCAGCTATTTCTTCAAAATAAAACCACCGATGTGCTCTAAAAGATATAAGTGAAGCACTAGAGCAAACAACAAACTACTCCGAAAGATATAAGTGAAGATCAATGAGTAGTTGAATAATTATGTAACTATGTGAAGACTCTCTAACACTAAATAATTTCAGATCTTGGGATATTATTCAAACAGAAAGCAAAAAAACTAAAATAAATTGACGCTGCAAGCAAAACACATATCATGTGGTGAATAAAAATATAGCTCCGAGTATAGTTACCGATGGATGAAGACGAAAGAGGGGATGCCTTCCCGGGGCATCCCCAAGCTTAGGCTTTTGGTTATACTTGAATTTTACTTGGGGTGTCATGGGCATCCCCAAGCTTAGGCCCTTGCTACTCTTTGTTCCATAGTCCATCAAAGCAATACTCAAAACTTGAAAACTTCACAACACAAAACTTAGACAAAAATCTCGTGAGCTCCGTTAGTATAAGAAAGCAAACCACTACTCAAATGTACTGCAATGAATTCATTCTTTGTTTATATTGGTGTTAAACCTATTGTATTCCAACTTCTCTATGGTTCATACTTCCCAATATTACTCATAGATGCATTGAAATAAGCAAACAACACATGAAAAACAGAATCTGTCAAAAACAGAATAGTCTGTACTCTGTAGTAATCTGCAGGTTTCGCATACTTCTGTAACACCAAAAAATTAAAACTAAATTGGTAAACGCGAGGAATTTGTCTATTAATCATCGGCAAAAAGAATCAACTAAATAGCTGTGACACCCCGAGACCGATGCGCTAGGTGTCGGCCAGTTATTCGTCGCCGTTGCCGTCATCTGCTTGCGTGTTGCATCTTGCCATGTCATCGTGTGCATTGCATCAGCATGTTTTGAAAACTTGCATCCGTCCGAGTCCCCCTCGTCCTCTCCGTTGTCCGTTCTGAGCCCAGACACACTCGCACGCGCCCGTGACGCCTCCGAATATTTATTTTATGAGTGGCCGGAAAATGTTCTCGGAATGGGATGAAACTTGGCGCGTGGTCTTATTATAGTGTAGACAGGCCGCCTGCCAAATTTCATCGCATTCGGAGTCCGTTTGATAGCCCAACGGATATATATAGCGGCACTAGTAGCCTGTCCAAACGTCGGACGTTTTCGGTCTCCGAAAAACCTCCGCGGGCCTCTCTTCCCTCCTCTCATCTCAGCCCACACCCCTCTACACAGCCCACTAGGCCCAGCCTACTCACCCTCCGCTCCGGTGCCATTGGATCGTGATTCGATGGCTCCGAAACAGCCTAAAACCCCCTCCAAACTCCAAACCCTAGCCCTCCTACTATAAATGGACTGCCCCTAGTCCATTTTTGGCCTCCACCTACCTCCCTCCTCCATTTTCGTGCCAACCCACTCCTCAACCGCCACCTAGCCGGCCCCCTTCCTCAAATTCCGGCGACGGCCAGCCCCGAACTGCCACTTGGCAGCTCCTGAGTGGCCAGCCGCCACCCAGCCGCCGCCTGAGCCTCTCGTGCGCCGCCACTTGGCATCCCTGCCACCAGCCAACCGCCTCCCCGCGCCAAGCCCGCAACCGGCCCGCTCGGGCCCGATCTGGGCCGCGCCGGGCCCCGACCGAGCCTTCGCAGCACCGCCTCCCTCGTCTCCCTCTCTAGCCCCGACGCCCCACTTCCCGACCTCCTGCCTGCTCAGCCCCGCCGCCGATGACGATCTTGCCGCCCCGCCGCCGCTGGTTGCCGATCCGGCCTCCCAACTACCGGATCCGGGAGCCCCGCCACCGCCCGTGAGCTGCCTGGCCCCCGCCTCCTCCAAGCTCTCATCGCCGGCCAGAGGACCTCCGCCTGTCGTCCTCTCGCCGCCCCTCGCCGGCGTCCGGCCGGATCCAGGTGGGATCCGCCCGGCCCAGACCTTCACCGGTCCTTCTCGCCGTCCCCGGTCCCTCCACCGTCGAGAGCTCCTCGCCGGAGCTCCTCCCGCTGCGCCATCGCCGGTCACCGTCGCCTCCGACCGCCCAAACCCGATCCGTCGCCTCGCCCGACCCACATTGACCCCGGGGCCACTACCAGTGGGCCCCGCGCCGCCGCCGCCGACGGATATGTCCGTCCGGGCACGGACATGTCCGCCGCCTCAGCTGTGACACTGCCCGTGGGACCCAGCCGTCCGGACATGTCCGCTCCAGCCGGACAATGTCCACTTCCTCCGAGGTCTATTTTCACTAAGTCCCCAAAACTCCATATTCTGATGCATACTTTGCATGCCTGTAACTTTTTGTGTTGTGATCCAAAATGAGTGAATGATATGTCAAAATGATCGTGGTGTTGTGCTCTACACTTTGTTCCACTGTGCCATGCTTGTTTGACTCCATCTTGGTGCTCTAATATCTGTTGCAAGAGTGCTACTTGTTATAAACTGTTGTTACTTGTTAATTTGGTGCCATGTTTGAGATGTGATAACTTGGTGCATGTTTATCCAAATGATGCATATGATATGTCGAAATGTTCATTGTGAAGTGTACTACATGATGGTTGCTGTAGCATGCTTGTTCGAGTCAATATTGCCATGTTAATCTCTGTTGCAAAAGTGCATTTGGCTGTTAAGTGTTGAAACTTGTTATGAGATGATGATTTCACTTGATCATTGCTATTGATGTGTTTGTCTTCATGCCACATGTCTAGATGTTTTAGAAGCACCATCATATGGTCTTTGCTGTGGTACAATCCTGTTTCCATGATATGCCTTGTGTTGACTTAAACATGCTTGTAAACATGCCATGTTGTTATTGCTGTTTCATACTTAGTGAAAAAACTGCTAAGTCTGGAATCTGTTATAACCTGATGGTATGTTTGCTTGATGCCCCACTCAAATCCATGCTTGTTTTGGAGTGGCCAATGATCATGTCTTGTTGTCCATGTTATTGTCTATCCATTCATGCCCTTACTTGCCCATATGACCTGCTGTAGCTTATTTATTTCTTGCTCTCAAGTTGCTATAAATTATACCCGTCAGCTTTTTATCATCATGTTCAATTTGGCGGAGCTTGTTGCTTTTGATCCATGCCTCCTATGGAGATGCTCCAATGGAGTTGTTTGCTGTAGGATATGTCTACTACATGTCCATGCTCTTTATATACTTAGTTAAGTTGATATGCATGTTGTTTTGTGCCTCTGAAGGCAGCATCGTGATGATGTTTTTGCCTTCCCAGATTTTGACTAAGTCTGGATAATTTTATTGCAACTTGTCATGTTTGTTTAATTGTGTTCCAGCAAGCTTTTGGGTGTGTTCTAAGTTCATGCTTGTTAAGTAACTTGTCTACTTCACATACATGCTTCTTGTTATCATGTTTGGGTGCTGTAGCATATATATATCTTGCTCCAAAGATGCTATGTGGCTGTTAACTTCAGCTTGTTGTTATATCTTGTTTCATGTGTATCTTTAGCCCGTTGCTCCGTTTTGAGTGTGCCCTATATGAAACTTGTGTGATTTTGCATGTAGAATCATAATATCATGTTGTTTTTATGATTGGAGTGTGTTTGCTTGATGTTTGTGTGCATCTTGCACCGTTGCCTTGCTTGTCTTGTTTTGCTCATATCTTCTAGGCCGTAGCTCCGAATTAAACAAACTTTATATGAATATTGACTAGAATTTCGTGTAGATCATCATGGTGCATGTTAACTTGCTGTTTAACAACTTTAACTTAAGGTTTGTTCAGATCTGGACTAATTTCACTATATGCATATGAGGACTTACCGTATTTGTTATATGTTGATTCCGGCCTCATTTAAACTTGTTGGGTGATGTTGTTTTTGAGTGCTTCCTACCTTGCCATGTATTGCATAATATATAGACTTGTCTTGCATCATACTTGGTTGAGCATATTGTCATGTTCTTGTGTTGTGTGTTTACCGTATTGCTTGCTTCTTCTCGTTAGTGCTTGTTCCGTTGCGATCGTGAGGATTCGTTCGTCTACACGTGGTTCGTCTTCAAGGCTTCTTCTTCGTCTTCTTCATGGACCCGTTCTTCTTCCTTGCAGGATCTCAGGAAAGATGACCATACCCTTGGATACCTTTACTATCATTGCCATGCTTAGATGTCTCGATGCTATCGTTATATGTCGCGCTACCCATCTTTATTGTGAGCCCCTCTCCTTGTTGCCATGAAACCTCTAACCTTGACACCTTCCTAGCAAACCATTGTTTGGCTATGTTACCCGCTTGCTCAGCCCCTCTTATAGCGTTGTTAGTTGCAGGTGAAGATGAAGATTGTTCCATGTCGGAACTTGATGTTTTGGAATATCACAATATGTCTTATATATATTAACACACCTATATACTGGGCATGGGTGGAAGGCTTGGCCTTTTGCTCGGTGTTTTGTTCCACTCATGCCACCTTAGGAGCCGATAAACCGGCATTATGTTCCTTGATTTTGCGTTCCTTACACGGTTGGGTATATGGGGACCCCTTGACACTTCGTCTTTGAATAAAACTCCTCCAGCAAGGCCCAACATTGGTTTTAATTTGCTCATAATAACAACTTAATTAATTAATTAAATTGCATAGGGAGTTAGCGCTACCCGTGGATTCTTCTACATAGCAGGGAGGCCAGTGCTGATGGTGTTGGTCCCAAACGGGAAGACTACGGGACCGCCACGGGGAAACTCGAGGTATCTGGCTCCTGTAGGATCACCTATCTGGTTGTGGCCTGAGACGAGATACGCGCGGCTACTATCAGGGTGTTGGCACGCCGGGAGGTCTTGCTGGACTTGTTTTACCATTGTCGAAATGTCTTGTGCACCGGGATACCGAGCCTGATCGGATTGTCCCTAAGATAAGGGGTAATATTATTATTGCTTCTGCTGATCGTGAGAGCTTGTGATGGGCTAAGTTGGGACACCCCTGCAGGGTTATGATCTTTCGAAAGTCGTGCCCGCGGTTATGTGGTAGATTGGAATTTGTTAATGTCCGGTTGTAGAAAACTTGACAGAGGATCCGAAGTAAAACACACAACTGTGTGAGTAACCGTGACTGTTTCTTTTCACTTTGAGAAGAGAACATGGTGGGGTTATGTTTGACTCGTAGGTAGTTCAGGATCTTTAGCGATCACTACTAGTTTGCGACCGTTTGCGTAGATGCTCATCTTAGTCTTGTACTCGTAAGTTAGCCACCATACATTGCTTAGCTGCTGCTGCAACCTCACCACTTACCTCTTCCTACCTATTAAGCTTTGATAGTCTTGTTACCCATGGTTATGGGATTGCTGAGTCCTCATGGCTCACAGATACTACAACAACAGTTGCAGGTGCAGGTTTCCGATGTCTTGACATGAGAGCGATGATCGTTGTGTTGGAGTTCTTTCTTCTTCTTCTTCTTCTTCTTCAGTCTTGGGTTAGGTTCCGGGTCGGCAGCCTGGGATAGCAGATGGATGTCTTTGTGCTTTTCATGTTTGCATCCGTAGTCGGATGCCTTGTATTGATGATGTTGTATTCATGTGACTTGTACTATTGTTGTATCCCCATGTATGTATGTAATGGTATGATGTAATGATATCCATCTTGATAAGCGCCCGAAATGCGGTTGTGCCCCAATCACGTAAGGGTCACGTGATCGGGATAGAATCGCATCTTGGGCCTGACAATAGCACACTCCAGTAAAATCTGATGACCATTCTAGCGAGAGCTAACGATTCTGTTTTTCACAGCAAGATCATATAAACTTCACACAAGTCTTCCCAAAGGTTCTACTTGGCACAAACACTAATTAAAACACAAAACCACATCTAAACAGAAGCTAGATGCAATAATTATTCCTAAACAGAAGCAAAAATAAAATAAAATTGGGTTGCCTCCCAGCAAGCGCTATCGTTTTACACCCCTAGCTAGGCATAATGATGCTCACATAAAAGATAAGAATTGAAACATAACGGGAGCATCATGAAGCATATGACTAGCACATTTAAGCCTAACCCACTTCCTATGCATAGGGATTTTGTAAGCAAACAACTTATGGGAATGATAATCAACTAGCATAGGAAGGGAAAACGAGCATAACTACAAGATTTTAAGCACATAGAGAAGAAACTTGATATTATTGCAATTATTACAAGCATATGATCCTCTCTCATAATAATTTTCAGTAGCATCATGAATTAATTCAACAATATAACCAGCACATAAAGCATTCTTTTCATGATCTACTTGCATAGAAATTTTTACTACTCTCCTCATAAGAAAAATTATTTTCATTCAGAGTAGTGGGAGCAAACTCAACAAAATAACTATTACGTGAAGCATAATCCAATTGAATACTTAAATCATGATTATCTTTATTCTTTATAGCATACGTGCCATCACAATAATCATCATATATAGGAGGCATGCTTTCATCATAATAGATTTGCTCATCAAAACTTGGGGGACTAAACATATCATCTTCATCAAACATAGCAGCCCCAAGCTTGTGGCTTTGCATATCATTAGCAACATGGGTATTCAAAGAATTCATACTAACAACATTGCAATCATGCTCATCATGCACATATTTTATGCCAAGCATTCTATGTAATTCTTCTTCTAGTACTTGAGCACAATTTTCCTTCCCATCATTTTCATGAAAGATATTAAAAAGATGAAGCATATGAGGTAACCTTAATTCCATTTTTGTAGTTTTCCTTTATAAACTAAACTAGTGATAAAACAAGAAACTAAAAGATTCGATTGCAAGATCTAAAGGTATACCTTCAAGCACTAACCTCCCAGGCAACAGCACCAGAAAAGAGCTTGATGTCTACTACACAACCTTCTTCTTGTAGACATTGTTGGGCCTCCAAATGCAGAGGTTTGTAGGACAGTAGCAAATTTCCCTCAAGTGGATGACCTAAGGTTTATCAATCCATGGGAGGTGTAGGATGAAGATGGTCTCTCTCAAACAACCCTACAACCAAATAACAAAGAGTCTCTTGTGTCCCCAACACACCCAATACAATGGTAAATTGTATAGGTGCACTAGTTCGGCGAAGAGATGGTGATACACGTACAATATG
The DNA here is from genome assembly GCA_902687465.1 of Secale cereale. Lineage (NCBI taxonomy): Eukaryota > Viridiplantae > Streptophyta > Magnoliopsida > Poales > Poaceae > Secale > Secale cereale. The sequence continues at coordinate 225,538,282 of LR738714.1, forward strand.
GATGGTAGATGTAGGTTTTTGTAAAAGGAAAATATATTAACAGCAAGGTAGCAAGTGGTAAACGTGCGCATAAATGGTGTTGCAATGATAGGAAACAAGGCCTAGGGTTCATACTTTCACTAGTGCAAGTTCTGTCAACAAGGATAACATAATTGGATCATATTACTAGCCCTAAACATGAAACAAAGAGTCACTCCAAAGTAACTAATAGCGGAGAACAAACGAAGAGATTATGTGTCAGGCTCATTTCTGGGAAATAAATCACAGAATAGCCTTAAGTCACACTGGCTCCCAAGAACAACCAGTGGACAACCTTGATATAGATTACCAGTACAATAATATTACACAGGGTTGAGTCAGGGTGACTCAACAATTTATTGCAACAACTCAACGCACTAGGGTGGCGGAATATGACAGTGGGTGGTGGAACTCAACACTGATATACTAGCATAGAGTCAAGCGTCAGTGTGAGGCTTGACTATTTTATTGGTGTGGCGGAAGCTTGACGGATGATACAAGTGATAGACTCCAAGACACAGGTGTGCTGACTGGGAACCTTCTAAGCGTCGGCCTCGCTAGCGCAATTCTCCTCCAAAAGCTCGTCCTCCTCCAAGTCTGGCCAAGTAAATAGCCAGGGACAAGCCAGTGAGTACTTTGAATGTACTCGCAAACATTAAGAACATAAGGTATACTGAAAGCATATGCCATGGAGGATAAACTACATGCATGCAACAATTATCAAGACTTGGCATGGTGAAACATGGTTAATACAAAATTTAAATATTAATTTCAATAATATAAAAAGATAAAAGGAATGCCGGTCGGATGTCAAGTGACATCACGGTAGGACTTGAA
>LR738714.1:225539146-225647842 GCA_902687465.1 Secale cereale
CCACAAAAAGGACTTTTAAAAGAAATGCCAGTTGGGTGTCCACAAGAGTAGTGGCGTGATAAACCGCCTGACACTCGAGGGACGCCACAAAAAGGACTTTTAAAAGAAATGCCAGTTGGGTGTCCACAAGAGTAGTGGCGTGATAAACCGCCTGACACTCGAGGGACGCCACAAAAGGACTTTAAAAGAAATGCCAGTTGGGTGTCCACAAGAGTAGTGGCGTGATAAACCGCCTGACACTCGAGGGACGCCACAAAAGGACTTTAAAATAAAAGCGAGTGTCCGGGGTAGTCTAGCCAGCGCCTGAGACACTCTTGAAGGTAACAATAAAATCATAGGGTTAGTCCATAAGCATAATTTTCATCATAAATAAGTTCAGGATAATATTGACTGTAACAAGAACATCATGCAAACATGAACATGCTCAAGTATATTATTTTCCTCCAGAGACTGACACCGGGACCGATACTTGACCCACCCAACTAAGTCCTTGACCGTGGACGCGGCTATTCGAATAGATATAACTCTGCAGAGGGTGTACTCTTTACCCACGTGTATGGGATTTCCTTAGTCAGTACCGTACACTGACTAATACCCAATACGGACTTTGGGTTGAGAACACACCTGACGCGTACACACTGACCGGATGCCAGGACTCACCCAAAGCATCGCTCCAGAAACCTTAAGTCAGGGAGGCTACAACCTCCGAAAAGCATGGGATCACTATTAAACGCGCGGATTACAAGGGGTGCCCCCCTCTCGGCTACAACCGGAAACACCCATGCCCCTGACCCGATGACAGGCTACAACCTTCATCGTAGTATCTGTGTGGCGTGCACCCGTACAGGGGTTATCAACTTACTAGGCCGTACCCTCCTTTCGGAAGGACCCGTGGCAGCACGGTATACAGCTAGGTGTGTAGAGCAAGACTCGATCTAGGCAGACTCAGGAGGTATTATTAACATAACACCAGTATTCTCTATCAGTATCGCACGACACCACTGTGTCAACGAAGGACCATGCCCACCAGCATGTTCCAACCAGCAGCAACAATCTCAGCCATCACGTAACCATATTCATGTCAGAGAAGCTAGTGTGATATGCAAGCCAAAGAAGATGTGACATGACCATGCATGCACATATGATATAACATGCAACATATGCATTGTACTCCCAACTATGCAACCATGCAAAAGTGCAAACACCATATCCCAGGTTCAATAATGCTTGCCTTGTCCAAAATAATAAGGAGAAAACCCCTCTGAAATTCCAGCAAAAGTTCCTTCTTCTTTTTCTGAAAAATTTCAAATATGAAATCGAATGAGAAACCCAACACAGAACAAAAAAAGTTCTCAAAATATTTTTAATTAAATCTTAAAATAAACTAGAGAGGAAAAGAAAATTTTAGCAAAAAGAATCAGCTCATTTGGATTTATAGTTTAAAAGCTATTAACTTTTTAAAACCAGGGGTCTTTCTGCAAAACAGAAGCCCCTGAGCTGTTTTAAAAGAAAACGTTTCGGACGCGAGTGCGCCTTCCGGTGCAGAAAACGTAAAGCGCAGAGTGCGCCTTCGCCGAACACAGGAAACAGAGAGAGAGAGCTGACGGGTGGGGGCCACCCGTCAGGTTTGAATTTTGAACGCGCTCGCGCGCGAGTACAGAGAAGAGGCGGCGATCGCCGGCGACGATCGCCGGGGTTTCAGGGCCCGGCGCTGGTCGCAGTGTGACCAGCGTGGACTCCCGCATCCGCGGGTGGTGGAGGTGGCCACCGGCGATCACCTGAACGGCGGTGAGCTCGACGCCGGCGGACGGTGGTTCGGGTGAAGTTGTGGCTCGTCGGAGAGGGCTCGGGAGATGGAATTTGTTTAGGGGTTCGGCATAGTGGTGGAAAAGAGGTGGATCGGCGAAGTTTGGGAGGCTCTGGCGGAGTAGGGACGAGGTTTCGCTCGTGGACAGAGGCGGCGGAGCGGTGGCCGGAGAGGGAGAAGATGGCCCCCTCGTGGCCGGTGGGGTGGTCAGGAGGAAGAGTGGGAGGTGGTGGAGGCCAAAGGTGATGCTAGAGGGGCTCGGGGACCCCTTTTATATGCGAGTCGAGGATGGCCGAAGCGGGCGGAGTTCGCCGGAGTAAATTTGGTCGCCGGGGTTGGTTTTGGCCGGTGGTCTGGGGCGACGGAGCATTTATGAGGCTGGTGGAGTTCGCCCGAAGCCTCCGCTTGGACGGGCTCGTGTTCGCTTGCCACGTCCGAGGTGTGCTGTCCGCACGGGCGCGGCGGCGTGGCCGGCTCCGGCGACTGCCATACGGGTCCCGGGCGGCGTGGTCGGTGTGTCCGTTGTGCGGAGGGGCGAAGGAGAGTGACGCGTGGGCGGGGAGGTAGGTAGGGGCGTTGCAGTGCAGTGAATGGCGGCCGATGGCCGAGGCGTTCCACTCGGCCCCGCCGTGGACGAGCTCGGGGCGGTTGCACCGGCCAGCTGCCAGCTCACCGGCGTGGAGAGGCTGGGCGATGGGCCAGGGGAGCGGTCGGCAATGAAGGCGGGCGTCGACGCCGTGCGGGAGAGGAAGATGAGGTGTGCACGGCATCGCCGGCCCCTGTCGGCTGAAGAATTCAGTTAACTGAATTTCATTCAGTTATGAACAGTCTGCACCCCAAGTGTTTGATGAAATGCTATGTGGTGTTAAACATCTTGGTTGATCATGGGGCTTGCTGTGGTGGTGTGTGGTTGCTCAAAAATGAGTTTGCCAGAAGGCCAAGATTTTTGGTGGAATTTAAAAATGATTTGGAGCAAAAAGTTGATTTCTGGACCAAATTTGAATTGGATAGAATTTGAAATTTTTGAACTGTGGGACCAAATGTTTTTGAAGAAATGGGTTAAGGGTACCATGTATTTGCAGGGATAATTTTGGTGGGAGCAGAAGAGTCATAGAAAATGTAGTTCCTTTGTAATGTCAAGAAACTATGATTATTTCAAATTCCATCTTTGGAATTTAAAATATATAGAAAGAATATTTTTGTGGAGTGGGAAGGAGTTGAATAATATCATAGAAGGTGCGCATGACTTGAGAGGTAAATCTTGGAGTGGCAGAAAAATATTTGGAGAGGTTTTATGGTGCTAGAAGAGGTGGAAAGGACTTTTGCCTTTGAAAATAAATAACCAAAAACCAAAGATTCTTTAGAGAGAATTAGTTTTGAAAACCTCCAAAACAATTAAATCAAATAAGTCCACCCTTCAAACAGAACCCTCCAAGAAAATTTTAAACCTTAGCTAAAATTTTGAAAAAGTTTTCAAAACTCCAAATAAATATTTTTGGGGTGTGACAGCACCTACCCCCTTAAGAAAAATCTCGTCCCCGAGATTCCAGCTGTCCCTCAAACAGGTACGGATACTCAGTCCTTAAATGATCTTCTCTTTCCCAGGTTGCCTCTTCCTCGGTGTGATTGCTCCATTGGACTTTGCAAAATTTTATTACGTTCTGTCGGGTTCTCCGTTCAGACTCCTCCAAAATTCTTATAGGACGTTCCCGATAGGTAAGATCGGGTTGAAGGTCTAATTCTTGGTGCTGCACTTGTTTTTCCGTGTTGCTAATACACTTCCTCAGTTGAGACACATGGAACACGTCGTGAACATCTGATAACTCTGCTGGTAATTCCAGTTGATAGGCAACCTTGCCCCTTCTTGCGGTTACTTTGAATGGTCCGATAAATCTTGGTGCTAATTTCCCCTTAACCTTAAATCTCTGTAGCCCCCTTGTCGGAGATACTCTAAGATATACGTAGTCATTGGGCTCAAAGTGGACCTGGCGGTGTTTTTGATCATAATAACTTTTTTGTCGGCTTTGAGCGGCCCTGAGTCGGTCCTGAATAAGCTTTACTTTGGTTTCTGCCTCTATTAGTAATTCTGGTCCAAAAATTCGGCTGTCTCCGGTTTCAGACCAATTTAATGGGGTCCGGCATCGTCGTCCGTATAATGCTTCGAACGGTGCCATTTTTAGGCTAGCTTGATAACTGTTGTTGTAGGAGAATTCTGCATAAGGCAAACTATCCTCCCAACTGACTCCGTAGGTAAGCACACAAGCTCTCAACATGTCTTCTAATATTTGATTTACCCGCTCTGTCTGTCCTCCGGTCTGCGGGTGGTATGCTGTGCTGAAAGCCAGTTGCGTGCCTAAGGCTTGCTGTAGATGTTCCCAAAATCTAGAGACAAATTGGGTGCCTCTGTCAGAGACAATTATTTTGGGTACCCCGTGTAGACAAACAATCCTGGATAGGTACAGCCTGGCTAGCCTCTGTGTTGAGTAGGTGGTTTTTACCGGAATGAAATGTGCTACCTTGGTTAGCGAATCTGTTATTACCCAGATAGCATCATTCCCATGGCGTGACCTTGGCAAACCAACAACAAAACCCATTCCAATTCTATCCCATTTCCATTCAGCACCTTAATTGGTTGCAACAACCCGGCTGGTCTCTGGTGTTCCGCTTTCACACGTTGGCAGGTATCACAACATGCCACATATATGGCTATATCCCTTTTCATCCCGTGCCACCAGAATCTCTCCTGTAGATCCTTATACATTTTGGTCCCTCCGGGGTGAATGGAATATGGAGTGGTATGCGCCTCTGCCATTATTTGCTGTTTTAAATCTTCAATGTTTGGTACGCATAATCTCTGTCCAAACCAAATAACTCCTTGGCTGTCTTCCATAAATTCGGGCGCCCTGCCCAGTTTCATCTTTTTCCTAATCCCTTCAATACTTGGGTGCCCCTTCTGGGCTTCTCTGATCTGGTCCTCTAATGTTGGTTTTATTTCCAACTGGGAAATGGTCCCTTCCGTGACTAGGGCCATGTTGAGCTTGGCAAATTCCTGGCTGAGCACATGTTGCGAGAGTTGTACACTGCCATTTCCGGCGTATGGATTCCTGCTGAGGGCATCTGCCACAACATTGGCTTTACCTGGGTGATAGTGAATTCCTACGTCATAATCCTTAATTAGTTCAAGCCAACGTCGTTGTCTCAAATTTAATTCTGGCTGCGTGAAAATATATTTAAGACTTTTATGATCCGTGTATATTTCACATCGGTTCCCCAGAAGATAGTGTCGCCACTCTTTGAGTGCGTGTATTACTGCAGCGAGTTCCAGATCATGAACGGGGTAATTTTCTTCATGTCGCCGTAGCTGTCTTGAGGTGTAAGCCACTACTTTTCCTTCCTGCATTAACACACCTCCAAGGCCTTTCCCGGATGCGTCACAATATATATCAAAATTTTTGTGCACATCGGGCACAACCAGAACTGGTGATGTTGTTAACCTCTTTTTCAACTCCTGAAAACTCTTTTCACAAGCTTCAGTCCATTCAAACTTCTTGTCTTTCTTGAGTAACTGGGTCATGGGTCTGGCTATAGTGGAGAACCCTTCAATAAACCTTCGATAATAGCCCGCTAGGCCAAGAAAACTTCTGACTTCCGTTACGTTTGTGGGTTGCTTCCATCCCAACACATCCTTTACTTTTCCCGGGTCCACAGCGATTCCATCTTGGGTCAATACGTGCCCAAGGAAACCAACTTCCCTCAACCAAAATTCACATTTACTGAATTTGGCATATAGCTGATGTTTTCTTAATTCTTCCAGTACCATCCGAAGATGCTGCTCATGTTCTTCGGGCGTCTTAGAGTAAATGAGTATGTCATCTATAAACACCACCACAAATTTATCCAAGTATTTCATAAAAACCTTGTTCATGAGATGCACAAAATATGCCGGGGCATTGGTTAAACCAAACGGCATCACTGTGAATTCATATAATCCGTATCTGGTAGTAAACGCCGTCTTAGGTATGTCCGTCGTCCGAATTTTTAACTGATGATAACCTGATCTCAGGTCTATCTTCGAGAAGACTTTAGCTTCTGCTAGCTGCTCAAACAAATCGTTGATTCTGGGCGGTGGATATTTATTCTTGATAGTGACCATATTAAGTGCCCTGTAATCAATACATAGCCGTAGGGTACCATCCCTCTTTTTGGCGAATAAAACTGGCGACCCCCATGGTGACGAGCTGGGTCGAACGTAACCTTTTTCCATCAACTCCTTAATTTGTTTCTTCAATTCTGCCAATTCCGTTGGGGCCATACGGTACGGCTTCTTGTATATGGGTGTCGTTCCGGGTGCTAGTTCAATAACGAACTCAATTTCGCGGTCCGGAGGCATTCCTGGTAACTCTTCAGGAAATACGTCAGGATACTCACAGACTACAGGAACCTTACTTAATTCCACCGTATCCACTTGATTTAATTTCCCTTGGGATGTGGCAATCTTCCTTGTACCCACTTTTATTGTCTTTCCTTGGCAATTGGTAAGAGTTACCGTACGGTTATAGCAGTCTATGAAACCTTTGTTTGTGGTTAACCAATCCATTCCCAGAATAATGTCCAAATCAACTGCGTCCAGTACGATGAGATTGGCTAGGAATCCCATTCCTTCAATTTCGATGTTTACATCCTTGCAGTACCATTGAGTATTTTGCTTTGATCCCGGGGACTGAATAACCATGGAATTTTGCAACGGCAAAAAGGGAAACTGATTCTTCGAGGCAAATCTTTTAGAAATGCAAGAGTGGGAAGCTCCGGAATCAAATAAAATTGTAGCATCTACTGAGTTGGCGGGGAACGTACCAAATACGATATCCGGTGCGTTCTGAGCTTCCTCAAAAGTCACGTGGTTGATATGTCCTTGTTTGTGGTTGTTATTGGGGTTGAAGTTATTGCGTCGCGGAGCGTTGGTCGCGCCGCGGCCATTGTTGTTGTTGTTGGCTTTGGGAGGGTTGTTCCCTTGTTTTGGGAACTATTTAGCATAATGCCCCTCTCCTCCACAGGAATAACAGGTAACTCCAGGATAAAAATTTGTATCCTTGGTCCTATTATGGAATGCACTGCGGTTCTGTGGTGGAGCTGTAATTGTTGGTCGGGTTACTACTGGCTTTTGAACATCATTCCTGGGCCTGTTGTTGCGGACCTGTCCTGACTGGTTCATGCGACGCTTGCGAGCCTCATCCATATTGCGGTGTTCATTTTCCAGAATAATAGCCTTATCTACAAGTGTCTTAAAGTCTGGGAAGGTATGAACCATCAACTGGCACTTTAGGGATGAAATAAGTCCGTCGAGAAATTTTTCCATCTTTTTGTTCTCTGTCATATATTCGTCGTTGGCGTACCGGGCCAACTGAGTAAACTGATCCAGATATTGGGATACTGTGGAACCCCGCTGTTTGAGATCCTCAAATTCCCTCTTCTTCAATTTCATAATGCTATTAGGGATATGTGCTCCTCGGAAATTCTCCTTGAATTGCTCCCATGTCATATTTGCTCCGTCAGGGTGGGTGTGACATAAGTTTTCCCACCACGAAGCAGCCGTTCCAGAAAAATAGTGTGGTGTGTACAGCACTTTTTCTTGGTCAGTACACTGGGCAATGACCAATTTTCTTTCCATGTCTCGAAGCCAGTTGTCTGCCTCTAGTGGCTTGTCAGTGTGCGTAAAGACCGTTGGGCGGGTCTTTTGTAACTCAGACAGTTTGGACCTGGGTTGCTGTTGTTCATGGTGATTTCCCATGTTAATCAAATGCTGCATCATCTCCTGATGCTGTTGCTGACTCTGCTCATATAGGCGACACACTTGCGAGAATGCTGAATCACTGCTTTGCTGACTTGTCTGTCCTTGAGTAAAATTATTTCCCATCTGTCCAGAGTTGTTCTCAGGTGGAGTTGGCATAGAACGGGTCCAGGGACGATGCATTTTCTTTCTGGGGTATTTGCATAACACCAAGGAAAATAATCAAATAGCAGAAAATAAATTCCCAAATAAAAATTTCCCCCCAGGACAAGGTAAGACAAGGCAGCCAGTTATATTACACAAGTGATTTAATTATACAAGCAGGGTTTAATTATACAGGATATAATTATACAGGATACATGCGGAAACTGTATCATACAAGATCATTTATTCTACTAGCGCACTCTCCGTGCTCTCATCGACCAGCGGTCCTAACATCGCTATTTTACAAAGGCTAGGCAGAACAGGAAATAAATATATTACATCCATGTTCTCAAGCAGTCATCTGGCGAAGAAAACTGCGTTCGTCCACACAGCTCATCCTAGGTCCTGCTGAGAGTGAGACTCAGGCAAGGCACCCAGGATGTGATATCGCCCTCGTCTTCCTCCTCCTCGAGGATCGCCTCTAGTCGTGTGGTCGTTGATGCCGTGCCTGCTGGAGGTGGCACCGTGCTCGTCAGTGGAGAAGCTCTGGTAGGAATGGGTGCAGTCGGACGGCTAGCATCGCCAGTCGAGGTCGAGCGCTGAGCCGCGGGACTAGCCAGAGAAGTATTTGGTGGAGTGGAAGTGCGTGGAGCACGAGGCGAAGGAGAGCGGTACTCGCTCCTGCGAATAATTCTCGCACGAGACAAGTCCATCCGCGCAGTGAGGTAGTCATCCACCAGGGAGGTGAAAGCTGACTCCAAGGCCATGATATACTGGACAAGTGGCTCAATAGCCAGATCCTTTTCCCCTATGGTGCAGGAAAAAGCATAGTGGCTAGTATATGGAACGTGGCATGGTAGGTAGTAATAGGGACGGTTTTGCATAACGGACAGGATGTCCCTGAGACGTGCGATAGCCTCACGTGCGGCCATCTGGATAGCATGCCTCTCAGTGGGCATGGCTCTCCCCATGAAGCGATAGTTGCGGAAAGACACGGACGCACCACCCCGAATATATACCGAAGCCTGGTACATAGTCAGGGTCTCTGAGATCTTGTCCGGGTAAATGACGTACTCCGGACGCCCGAGGGACCCCATCGCGTCCCTCGCGATGCTCGCGAGAAGGCGGGAAAATCCCGCAGGCTCGTTGGCGAAAACCTGCGATGGGCAGCTGCCACCAGCCATCTACAACAGTAGACAAAAAAAAATCCAAGTAGCCACGTCATAAGTGTATGATGACTAAGGAAAATTTGCTACGATGCATGAGATGCATGCTGGAAAAATGTTAGCACTGACTCGGTGATTAGCGATCGTGCCTAGGGCTCCTATAGTCAGCCTGGCTCTGATACCAAGGTCTGTCAGGCTCATTTCTGGGAAATAAATCACAGAATAGCCTTAAGTCACACTGGCTCCCAAGAACAACGAGTGGACAACCTTGATATAGATTACCAGTACAATAATATTACACAGGGTTGAGTCAGGGTGACTCAACAATTTATTGCAACAACTCAACGCACTAGGGTGGCGGAATATGACAGTGGGTGGTGGAACTCAACACTGATATACTAGCATAGAGTCAAGCGTCAGTGTGAGGCTTGACTATTTTATTGGTGTGGCGGAAGCTTGACGGATGATACAAGTGATAGACTCCAAGACACAGGTGTGCTGACTGGGAACCTTCTAAGCGTCGGCCTCGCTAGCGCAATTCTCCTCCAAAAGCTCGTCCTCCTCCAAGTCTGGCCAAGTAAATAGCCAGGGACAAGCCAGTGAGTACTTTGAATGTACTCGCAAACATTAAGAACATAAGGTATACTGAAAGCATATGCCATGGAGGATAAACTACATGCATGCAACAATTATCAAGACTTGGCATGGTGAAACATGGTTAATACAAAATTTAAATATTAATTTCAATAATATAAAAAGATAAAAGGAATGCCGGTCGGATGTCAAGTGACATCACGGTAGGACTTGAAAAGAAATGCCAGTCGGGTGTCCACAAGAGTAGTGGCGTGATAAACCGCCTGACACTCGAGGGACGCCACAAAAAGGACTTTTAAAAGAAATGCCAGTTGGGTGTCCACAAGAGTAGTGGCGTGATAAACCGCCTGACACTCGAGGGACGCCACAAAAAGGACTTTTAAAAGAAATGCCAGTTGGGTGTCCACAAGAGTAGTGGCGTGATAAACCGCCTGACACTCGAGGGACGCCACAAAAGGACTTTAAAAGAAATGCCAGTTGGGTGTCCACAAGAGTAGTGGCGTGATAAACCGCCTGACACTCGAGGGACGCCACAAAAGGACTTTAAAATAAAAGCGAGTGTCCGGGGTAGTCTAGCCAGCCCCTGAGACACTCTTGAAGGTAACAATAAAATCATAGGGTTAGTCCATAAGCATAATTTTCATCATAAATAAGTTCAGGATAATATTGACTGTAACAAGAACATCATGCAAACATGAACATGCTCAAGTATATTATTTTCCTCCAGAGACTGACATCGGGACCGATACTTGACCCACCCAACTAAGTCCTTGACCGTGGACGCGGCTATTCGAATAGATATAACTCTGCAGAGGGTGTACTCTTTACCCACGTGTATGGGATTTCCTTAGTCAGTACCGTACACTGACTAATACCCAATACGGACTTTGGGTTGAGAACACACCTGACGCGTACACACTGACCGGATGCCAGGACTCACCCAAAGCATCGCTCCAGAAACTTTAAGTCAGGGAGGCTACAACCTCCGAAAAGCATGGGATCACTATTAAACGCGTGGATTACAAGGGGTGCCCCCCTCTCGGCTACAACCGGAAACACCCATGCCCCTGACCCGATGACAGGCTACAACCTTCATCGTAGTATCTGTGTGGCGTGCACCCGTACAGGGGTTATCAACTTACTAGGCCGTACCCTCCTTTCGGAAGGACCCGTGGCAGCACGGTATACAGCTAGGTGTGTAGAGCAAGACTCGATCTAGGCAGACTCAGGAGGTATTATTAACATAACACCAGTATTCTCTATCAGTATCGCATGACACCACTGTGTCAACGAAGGACCATGCCCACCAGCATGTTCCAACCAGCAGCAACAATCTCAGCCATCACGTAACCATATTCATGTCAGAGAAGCTAGTGTGATATGCAAGCCAAAGAAGATGTGACATGACCATGCATGCACATATGATATAACATGCAACATATGCATTGTACTCCCAACTATGCAACCATGCAAAAGTGCAAACACCATATCCCAGGTTCAATAATGCTTGCCTTGTCCAAAATAATAAGGAGAAAACCCCTCTGAAATTCCAGCAAAAGTTCCTTCTTCTTTTTCTGAAAAATTTCAAATATGAAATCGAATGAGAAACCCAACACAGAACAAAAAAAGTTCTCAAAATATTTTTAATTAAATCTTAAAATAAACTAGAGAGGAAAAGAAAATTTTAGCAAAAAGAATCAGCTCATTTGGATTTATAGTTTAAAAGCTATTAACTTTTTAAAACCAGGGGTCTTTCTGCAAAACAGAAGCCCCTGAGCTGTTTTAAAAGAAAACGTTTCGGACGCGAGTGCGCCTTCCGGTGCAGAAAACGTAAAGCGCAGAGTGCGCCTTCGCCGAACACAGGAAACAGAGAGAGAGAGCTGACGGGTGGGGGCCACCCGTCAGGTTTGAATTTTGAACGCGCTCGCGCGCGAGTACAGAGAAGAGGCGGCGATCGCCGGCGACGATCGCCGGGGTTTCAGGGCCCGGCGCTGGTCGCAGTGTGACCAGCGTGGACTCCCGCATCCGCGGGTGGTGGAGGTGGCCACCGGCGATCACCTGAACAGCGGTGAGCTCGACGCCGGCGGACGGTGGTTCGGGTGAAGTTGTGGCTCGTCGGAGAGGGCTCGGGAGATGGAATTTGTTTAGGGGTTCGGCATAGTGGTGGAAAAGAAGTGGATCGGCGAAGTTTGGGAGGCTCTGGCGGAGTAGGGACGAGGTTTCGCTCGTGGACAGAGGCGGCGGAGCGGTGGCCGGAGAGGGAGAAGATGGCCCCCTCGTGGCCGGTGGGGTGGTCAGGAGGAAGAGTGGGAGGTGGTGGAGGCCAAAGGTGAAGCTAGAGGGGCTCGGGGACCCCTTTTATAGGCGAGTCGAGGATGGCCGAAGCGGGCGGAGTTCGCCGGAGTAAATTTGGTCGCCAGGGTTGGTTTTGGCCGGTGGTCTGGGGCGACGGAGCATTTATGAGGCTGGTGGAGTTCGCCCGAAGCCTCCGCTTGGACGGGCTCGTGTTCGCTTGCCACGTCCGAGGTGTGCTGTCCGCACGGGCGCGGCGGCGTGGCCGGCTCCGGCGACTGCCATACGGGTCCCGGGCGGCGTGGTCGGTGTGTCCGTTGTGCGGAGGGGCGAAGGAGAGTGACGCGTGGGCGGGGAGGTAGGTAGGGGCGTTGCAGTGCAGTGAATGGCGGCCGATGGCCGAGGCGTTCCGCTCGGCCCCGCCGTGGACGAGCTCGGAGCGGTTGCACCGGCCAGCTGCCAGCTCACCGGCGTGGAGAGGCTGGGCGATGGGCCAGGGGAGCGGTCGGCAATGAAGGCGGACGTCGACGCCGTGCGGGAGAGGAAGATGAGGTGTGCACGGCATCGCCGGCCCCTGTCGGCTGAAGAATTCAGTTAACTGAATTTCATTCAGTTATGAACAGTCTGCACCCCAAGTGTTTGATGAAATGCTATGTGGTGTTAAACATCTTGGTTGATCATGGGGCTTGCTGTGGTGGTGTGTGGTTGCTCAAAAATGAGTTTGCCAGAAGGCCAAGATTTTTGGTGGAATTTAAAAATGATTTGGAGCAAAAAGTTGATTTCTGGAGCAAATTTGAATTGGATAGAATTTGAAATTTTTGAACTGTGGGACCAAATGTTTTTGAAGAAATGGGTTAAGGGTACCATGTATTTGCAGGGATAATTTTGGTGGGAGCAGAAGAGTCATAGAAAATGTAGTTCCTTTGTAATGTCAAGAAACTATGATTATTTCAAATTCCATCTTTGGAATTTAAAATATATAGAAAGAATATTTTTGTGGAGTGGGAAGGAGTTGAATAATATCATAGAAGGTGTGCATGACTTGAGAGGTAAATCTTGGAGTGGCAGAAAAATATTTGGAGAGGTTTTATGGTGCTAGAAGAGGTGGAAAGGACTTTTGCCTTTGAAAATAAATAACCAAAAACCAAAGATTCTTTAGAGAGAATTAGTTTTGAAAACCTCCAAAACAATTAAATCAAATAAGTCCACCCTTCAAACAGAACCCTCCAAGAAAATTTTAAACCTTAGCTAAAATTTTGAAAAAGTTTTCAAAACTCCAAATAAATATTTTTGGGGTGTGACATTATGGTAGGGTATGAAACCACCTCAAAGTTATTCTTTCTGATTGATCTATTCAAGAGTCAGTAGTAACGTTCAATCTATCATAGAGTTCGTACTAGAATAACACCTTAAGACACAAATCAACCAAAACCCTAATGTCACCTAGATACTCCATTGTCACCTCAAGTATCCGTGGACATGATTATACGATATGCATCACACAATCTCAGAAACATCTATTCAACCAACACATAAAACTTCAAAGAGTGCCCCAAAGTTTCTACCGGAAAGTCAAGACGAAAACGTGTGCCAACCCCTATGCATAAATTCCCAAGGTCACGGAACCCGCAAGTTGATCACCAAAACATACATCAAGTGGATCACATGATATCCCATTGTCACCACAGATAAGCACGTGCAAGACATACATCAAGTGTTCTCAAATCCTTAGAGACTCAATCCGATAAGATAACTTCAAAGGGAAAACTCAATCCATTACAAGAGAGTAGAGGGGGAGAAGCATCATAAGATCCAACTAGCATATCAAAGCTCGCGATACATCAAGATCGTGCCATCTCAATAACACGAGAGAGAGAGATCAAACTAATTCGGGGGCTTCTTTTGGTCAAGAAAAAATCATCAAAAATTGGCACGTCAATTGGACTTCGTTTGATATTCATTTTCTGCAAAACCCTGAAACAGGAGAAAAACATAAACTGGCACTGGGCTCTGGGTTAATAGGTTAGTCCCAAAAATCATATAAAAGTGTATATAAAAGCCCAAAAGACATCCTAGAAGGATAATATAATAGCATGCATGATGGCGAATCATCTTCTCAAAGTATGGCTCCACCCCACCTCCCACCGCCGTAGCCCTACCCGCCACCTCCCCCTCCGGTGATCTCCACGTCCAGCCATGGTTTCTCACCTCCGAGCCGCTCTTTCTCTCCACCATCCTGATCTACCCCTTTGGGTAATCAACTTAATGGCGGTACACGCTTCCATCACCCTGAGACTGGATTTTTCTTCTAGCATGGGCATGTCGCAGGAGATCTGGCGCACCATGCGTCGTACGATGCACCCCTCGGATCACTCGGGGCACTTCATCATGGTGGTGTCTTTTGCAAGACATTCTTTCCGGTTGACTGAGGATAATGTTGCATTGGCACTTGAAGCTGCCACAGGAGGATATTGTTCATCTTTGAAGGTATCTTGTCTACGTGATCGTGTTTTCTCCTTTCATGTCTCATGCAAATCAGTGGGCTTTTTCATATTACATCAGAGGAATTATGTTTGCCCTCAATTCAAATGTTATTTTCATCTCTGGGGTTTTGGGGGCCCGGATTGGACTAAAGAGTTTGCATCTTGGCAAATAGAGTGCAAGGAAGAGTGGACTTTAGTCAGTCCCTCTAAACGCAGAGCCCGACTGGGCATGCCTGCGATGTGAAACGCACCGGCAAAATCTTCATTATGTGCCCTTGATGTTAGTCGCCCTCAAAAGAAATTGTGTTTTGCTACGTTCATCAATTATAATGCATGCCGTGGATATAGTTATAAGGCTACACCGGATGAGCTCTATGTAGTTCAGCATGATGCAGGATATACACTAGATCCTCAGGAAGTTCTACACATAACTCAGATTGATAATTCCATTGATGCATGCACGTCACCGGTAGCCTCAACGCCGGTGAAAGCTCCGGCTATACGTTTTGGATCTGTTACACCCGACATCCATATTTCTCGGGATAATATCAATCAGGATCGGGCTGTTATTATTTTCTCTCCGGATATAGTTTCTACTCCGTTTCAAGGATCAGCGCAGAATCCGGTAGATATATCATATGATGATTCGGTGGGCTCACCGGAAGAAGTTTTTTCTTCGCCACCATACACTTTGGTTGCATCTCAAGCTGATGGGCCTTCCTCACCAATGCCCGTCCTGGACCCGACTGGGCCAACAGAGGATGTGTCGCCCATTAAATCACCTTTGGAAGTGGTAAGAGATCTACAAGGTTTAGATGAATTAGTGGAAGAGATGGCTGCTCATGTTTGGGATTGTCCGAAGAGTTTGGGCATGGGACACACGATTGATAAGTGTCTTAATAGGCCACGTTGCAGACGTTGCTTCCGGCACGGTCACGTCAAGAAAGGTTGCACACGGTCGCCCCCCCAACATAAGTGTTTGGGTTCCCAAGGGTACATAGCCAGCCACCGGCCTCGCGTCTCGCGCCATCACGACGAACCCCCCTGACGCTTCGGCTCCCTCGGACCTTCTACACTCCGGCTCGCACCCCGCCTCGCCGCCATGAATCTTATCCGATTGGCATTGTCGAGTCGGTCCCGCAGCAAGAGGAGGTCCCTCTTCTTCGACAGCAAGTTCGATATTTCATCCTCGATGAGCTTCAACTACCGGTACTATCCACACAAACTTGGTTCCAGGGGGTAGGACTATACCAGATGCAGGATCCGGTAGTACTGTAATGCCCAGGATGGAGTTATACCTCCTACATGTCGAGGCACGACTTAAAGGCATAAATCCATCCTAGAATGATCTCAAGTTTGGTAATCTTCGCACATCTCATGTAAAAGAGGGGATAGTAAACAAAAATAGTTGGCTTACACTCGCCATGTCACAGAATTACAATTCAAGTCTCAATCATCATACATTAAGAACATCACAACCCTCTAAGGGCAAAAGCCAAATGTCAAGATACCAAACTTAAATAAATAAACTACAGGCGGATCGAATCCTAGTAAGAGTCTCCACTACTGATCATCCGGGTATCGCACATAGTACCGACTACGCTCCTCGTCGTACTCCCAATCCAGCTCGGTGCCATCACCTGGATAGCTCACAGCTGGACCTGCATCTGGGGTGTGAAGTAAATGTGAGCCACAGAGGACTCAGCAATCCCATTTCCGGGTAACAAGACTATTTAAGCCTTTGGGAGAGGATAAAGGCTGAAGAAAAGAATAAGTGTCTGCAGCAGCAACTAGCAACTAGCTTACGTGAGTGAGAGCGAGAAGAGAAAGCCTCGGCGAGAAGTGATCACGAAGTGATCCTAGCTACAAGCTCAGCAAACATAACCCCTCCGTGTTCAACTCCCGAATCCCTATTCGGAAATTGACGGTCACGGAACACACGCTGGTAGTGTATTAGAAACATTGTGTCAAGTTATCTACAACCGGATATTAACAAGCTCCCATCTGCCACATAACCGCGGGCACGGCTTTCGAAAGTTCAAACCCTGCAGGGGTGTTCCAACTTGACCCATTACAAGCCCACGATCCGCGGAGTCGCAACTCCAAAGTGGGAAGACCCGAGTATTCTCGGAATCCCGTGCTCAAGATATACCGAACTAAGGTAAGGCTAATCCAGCAAATCCTCCCGGCGTGTCGACACCCTGATAGTAGCCGCGCGTACCTAAGTCTCAGGACACGACCGGATGGGTGAAGCTACGGGTGTATGCCAGATACCTAGAGTTGCCTCAAGGCGGCCCCGCAGGCTCCCCGTTTCGGACCAACACTCATGTGGAGCACTGGCCCGGGGTTGTTGATTAAGAAAGAGGGTTAATTACTCCCTATGCAAGTTTAGTTTGTTATTAGGCAAATAGTACCAATGTTGGGACTTGCTGGAAAAGACTTAGCACTTAGCGATTTATCGAGGGGGTCCCATACACCCCAACCGTGTTAGGAACGCATAATCAAGGAACATAACACCGGCTTATACGGATCCTAACGGCATGAGTGGAACAAATCACCAAGCAAAAGGCTTAGCCTTCCACCCTTGCCAATATATAGATGATTTCATTTTAAGCATTTACATAGTGTGATATAACCCAACCAAACTTCAACATGAAGCAAGCATCTTCGATCTTCACCTGCAACTAGCAATGCTATAAGAAGGGCTGAGCGAATCGTACTTAGCCAAGCAACGGTTTGCATAGGTAGGTTGGTTAAACATGGCAATTGGTTACAGGTAGGAGTCTGACAAGAAGATCATGGGCATCGAGGCAAAAACTATAGATCGAGACTACTAGCAATAGGCAAAGATAGTAATGTTATCGGGGTTCGGTCATCTTGCCTGAAGAGAAGTCGTTCGGATCGTAAGAAGGGTCCTCGTGCTCAACCTCGTTGGAAACCTCGTGCTCGTACTCGATCTCGGTCTCGGCTTCCGGCTCTAACAAAACAATCACACCAAGCACAAATCAACAAGATGCAATGCGCACTCGAAAATGATGGATGCATGATGGATGCACTAAGGATGCACACGGAGCACGTAAAGTACCACTCAAGCAAAACACCTCAAAACATGATAACAATAACATATTATGATTCTACACAGAAAATCAATCAAGTTTCATGTAAGATTCGCTGAAATCGGAGTTACGGGCTAAAAGTTATGCCCGAAACAAGAAATGAGCGAAAGCTGAAAATTACAGCAACATAGCAACTTCGGAGCTCAAAATAATTGAGCTACAGCATTCAAATATCATGGCAAAGGACATGAACACAAACTAGACATATACTACAGCAACTAAGTCCAAAGGTGCACCCCCAACGGAGCCACGGATCAATAGCAATGATCTTGGACATATTGAACTTGACAATAAAATTCTGGCAGCAGAATTTTATTGAAACTTTGGAGCAAAAGATAAACATGCTACAGCCACTTAAATGGACATGTGAGGACATGGATGGAAAGACAACAATATATACTACAAGGAACAATCAAGATCCACTCCAACACTAACATGCTTTGACCTAGAACATCACACGAACATGGCATCGGAACGTTACGGATTTTAGACTTAGTGAAAATCCACTAAGTCCTAAAACAACAATTTCATCATAGCATCTAAAAGAGCATGTTTAAGTCACCTAGAAACTAAACATGGCAAAAGGTAAGCACCTCATCAAAGTGCACATGAAGGTGATCCCGAAACACACAAGCATGCATCATTGAGGTGAACACAACGATTGCAACGAGCTCAACAAGATGGCATTTCATAACAAGTGAAACGATATCGCGGCCACATGGCACTTTGCAACGATGATAACAAGGCAAGAATAAATCTAACATGCTACCTAGCACATACAACACGTAGAGCATGGCAAGACGAACACGTGGACATGTCATTTGCATCATTCGGATAAACGAGCTAAAAGATATCACATGGCAAAGATGAAATAAAAACATCACATAGCAGCAGTTTATATCATGATGCACTCTTGCAACAGCAAAACAAGCACCTAGATGGTCTCTAACATGCATGACAACAACAGATAAAACGTAGAGCACGTTCCCACGAACGTCTGGACATGCTATATGTGTGAATCGGACAAACACACAAGGAGATCTAGCAGTTCTAATATAGCATCACAGATCAACAAAAACAGGGACTTAGGATATTTTGGAACAACCTAGATCTGGATCTGGAGTCAACGGGCCGGTGAAGAAGAGGCCCGGAGAGGCGGCGGCTGGGCCCTGGCGGTGCGGCGGCCCACTGGCGTCCGAGGGGAGGCGCCCGGTGCGAGCGGCTGGCTGGAGCGGCCTGGTGCGGGGAGTGATGGGCCTCGCGGCTGGCGGCTGGCCCAGGGCGGCGATCTGCTGGCTCGGGTCGGAGGGAGCCCAAGGTGGAGGAGGGATGCGGCCCGGCTGGCTGCTTTGGCGAGGAGGCGGCCCAGGGCGGAGGGATGGCGGCGGCCCGCGGTGGCCCGGTGCGGGGTGGCCCGGCTCGGGCCTCCGGCGCTGGAGTCCCTAGCCCACGGTCGGCGCGCAGGAGCCTGGCGAAGAAGCGAAGCGGGCGGCGGCGCGGCTGGGCCTTCGGGCCTGGCGATGAGACTCGGCGAAGTGGTCCCGAAGTGCGGCCTGAAGCGCCGAAGGGGCGATGGGCTTGGCGGAGGAAATCCCTGGCGCGGCGAAGGAATCGCCAGCGATCGAGGGGGCCTGGCTGAAGCGTTGACCCGGCTGATCGCTGGGATCGGGTCGGTCGAACGAGGCTGCGGCGGATCTGGCTGGTTCCCTCGGGAACTGGCCAGATGGAGAGGGAAGAGGCTAGATCCAGAATTTTAGGGGAAGGAGGAGGAGAGGCTAGATGCCCTAATAGACTAGGGTCTAATATATAGCAGTTTTTAGGGTTAGGGGAGATCTGGGGGTGTTAGGAGCCCTCCGATCGCGATCCGACGGATCCGATCGCGGGGGTAGTCTAGATGGACCTAGGAGAAGGTAGAAGACTGCAGTTGGGGTGTTTCTGGGACACAAAGTAAAGGCACTTTGGACCCACACGAACAACGGATGGGATGGCCAACGGAGTCCAAACGAGACGAGATTTGAGAGGCGGGTTGCACACAACAAAACAACAACACAGACAACAACCTCGCGGCACACCGGTAACGTTACACGCCCAAACAACAAAGTAGGCCTACGGGACGTCACAGACACGTGAGGGAGCTCCGGAACGCGAAACGGACAACGGGAAGAAACACGCGGAACCGGATGCAACCGACAACACAAATGCAATGCGATGCACAAGTCTACATGATATGAATGAATGCCACACACGCACACAACAACATGACGAAAACCCAAAAGACAAAGAACCCGGAATGGAAATAGATGAAGCCGGAGATATATTATATACCCAAAAGGGAAAGTATTACATCCGGGGCATTACAAACTCTCCTCTACTACAAAAAGATCTCGTCCCGAGATCTAGGACTGGAAAAAGGAAGGGTACTCGGAACGAAGATGATCTTCTCGTTCCCAGGTAGCTTCTCGGTCGGTGTGATGTGGCCACTTGACTTTCAGAAATTTGATGGACTTGTTGCGGGTCTTGCGTTCGGTTTCTTCGAGAATGGCAACTGGGTGCTCCCAGTAGGACAGGTCTTGTTGAAGATCAATCTCTTCAAACGGAATCATGCGCTCAGGTGCCTTGAAGCATTTGCGAAGTTGAGACACATGGAAGACATCATGAACATTTGCGAAGTTGGGGGGGAGCTCAAGTTGATAGGCTAGGTCGCCTCTTTTGCCAAGAATCTTGAAAGGCCCGACGTATCTAGGAGCAAGTTTTCCTTTGATACCGAATCTTTGGGTTCCATTCATCGGAGAAACTCGGAGATAGACATGATCACCGATGTTGAAAGCCAAATCACGATGCTTGCCGTCATAGTAACTCTTCCGACGCTACTGAGCGGCCTTGATATTCTCACGTATGACTTTGCACATTTCTTCGGCTTCTGAGATCAAGTCATTGCCAAGGAGTTGACGTTCGCGTGTTTCAGACCAGTTGAGAGGGGTACGGCACTTTCTGCCATAAAG
Source organism: Secale cereale (assembly GCA_902687465.1). Classification (NCBI taxonomy): domain Eukaryota; kingdom Viridiplantae; phylum Streptophyta; class Magnoliopsida; order Poales; family Poaceae; genus Secale; species Secale cereale. The sequence continues at coordinate 225,559,539 of LR738714.1, forward strand.
AATTTCAAATGGTGCTTTGCCTGCACTTGCTTGAAAGCTGTTGTTGTAAGAGAACTCGGAAAATGGAAGGCAGTCTTCCCATTTCATGCCAAAGGAGATGACACAGGCTCTGAGCATGTCTTCTAGAATCTGATTCACACGCTCGACTTGACCACTAGTCTGAGGGTGAAAAGCAGTGCTGAATCTGATCTTCGTACCCATGGCGGACTGAAAGGAGTCCCAGAACCTTGATGTGAACAAGCTTCCACGGTCTGAGGATATAACTTGAGGAATGCCATGTAGGGACACAATTCTGGAAGTGTACAGCTCTGCAAGTTGAGCTGCATTGATTGATTCTTTGACTGGAAGAAAGTGAGCGACTTTGGTAAGCTTGTCAATCACCACAAAGATAGCATCATTTCCTCGCTTGGATTTAGGAAAGCCAGTGACGAAGTCCATTTCAATGTGGTCGAACTTCCACTCGGGAATAGGAAGAGGTTGGAGAAGACCGGCTGGACGTTGATGTTCTGCTTTCACTCTTCTGCATACATCACATTCATTCACGAATTGGGCGATTTCCCTTTTCATGCGTGTCCACCAGTAAGACTGCTTGAGGTCTTGATACATCTTGGAACTGCCAGGATGAATGGAAAGGAGAGAATCATGAGCTTCTTCCATTATGAGCTTCCTGAGATCACCTTTGGGAACAACGAGTCTGTCCTCGAAGAACAAGGTATCTCTCTCATCAACACGGAAGCACTTGTATTTTGGAGTGCCCTTTGCAATCCCATGTTTCACTTTCTTCACCATGGTATCACTGAGCTGGGCCTCACGGACTTGATCTTCCAAGGTAGGAGCAATTTGGAGATTTGCAAGAAAACCCTGCGGAACGACTTGAAGGTTGAGCTTCCTGAATGCTTCACAAAGCTCAGGCTGGTACGGCTTGATAAGAAGGCTGTTGCAATATGCCTTTCTGCTCAAAGCATCTGCAATCACATTCGCCTTGCCAGGAGTGTATTCAATGCTGGGATTATACTCTTGGATCATTTCAACCCAACGAGTCTGGCGGAGGTTCAGATGCGGCTGTGTGAAGATGTACTTCAAGCTCTTGTGATCAGTGAAGATGTCGACCTTTCTGCCCAACAACAGATGTCTCCACGTAATCAGAGCATGTACCACAACTGCTAGCTCGAGATCGTGTGTGGGATAGTTCTTCTCACTTGGCTTTAGTTGACGAGAAGTGTATGCCACAATTCTCTTATCTTGCATAAGCACACCACCAAGACCTTGAAGAGAAGCATCACAGAATAATTCATAGGGCTTGGATTCATCTGGAGGAGTCAGAACTGGAGCAGAAACAAGCTTCTCTTTGAGGGTTTTGAATGCCACTTCACACTCTGGAGACCAAAAGTATTTGACATTCTTCTGAAGCAAGTTGGAAAGAGGCTTGGCAATCTTGGAGAAGTTCTCAACGAACCTTCTGCAATAGCTGGCAAGACCCAGAAAACTGCGGAGCTGCTTGACGTTCTGAGGAGCTTCCCATTTGACAATTGCTTCAACTTTCTCGGGATTAACCGCAATACCGTCAGCTGAGATGATGTGGCCCATGTAGAAAACCTTGTCGAGCCAAAACTCGCACTTGGAGAACTTGGCATAGAATTTATGCTCTCGGAGTCGATCAAGAACCAGACGTAAGTGCTTTTCGTGATCTTCTTCATTCTTGGAAAACACCAGAATATCATCCAGATACACAAGCACAAACTCGCCCGTATAGGGGTTGAAGATGTAATGCATCATCCTCGAAAAGGTAGGAGGAGCATTGGCGAGACCGAAGGACATGACGGTATACTCGTATGAACCGTAGCTCGTTCTGAAGGCCGTCTTGGGAATGTCTTCCTCGCGAATGCGAATTTGATGATAGCCCATTCGGAGGTCAAGCTTAGAGAACACTTTAGCTCCTTTGAGCTGCTCGAAGAGTTCATTGATGTTGGGGAGCGGATACTTGTTCTTAATCGTCTTCTTGTTCAATGGCCGGTAGTCAACACAAAGACGCTCCGTGCCATCTTTCTTCTTGACAAATAAGACACCACAGCCCCACGGAGACGTACTAGGTCTGATGAGACCCATACTCTCCTTCTTATCAAGCTGCTTCTTCAATTCCTTCAATTCATCCGGAGAGATCTTGTACGGACGCCGGCATGCTGGCTCAGTACCCGGCTCGAGTTCAATGACAAACTCCACCTGACGGTGTGGAGGCATGCCTGGAAGTTCTTCAGGAAAGACGTCTTGATATTCGTTCACCACCGGAATTTGAGATATTGCATTAATCTCGCCCTTATCATTGAGAGAGAAAAGCCGGATAGTGTTATCCCTGGAGGCGAAGATAATCACATCTTCATCAGAATGAGTCATCTTGACTTCCTTTTGAGCACAATCAATGTGAGCATCGTGCTGAGAAAGCCAATCCATTCCGAGGATGAGGTCGATGTCAGAATTACCAAGAACCACCGGATTAGCCAGAAAGCGATAATCTCCCATGCGAATGGAAACATTTGGAGCATAGACACTAGAAGACATACATCTCCCCGGAGAAATAACTTGCAACTTCTGAGGCAGACTTTGGACGTCAACATTATACTTGGATGCAAATGGTTGAGACATGAAAGAGCATGAAGCACCCGAATCAAATAACACTTTAGCTGGAAAAGAGTTAACTGGAAGGTTACCCAAAATGACATCAGAAGCATTCTCCGTTTGCGTTGCATTCATCAGATTGACCCTTGCAGCCTTTGGATCATGCCTGACAATAGCTGAACTCACAGGTGGAGGAGGAGGAAGACGCTTCGGATTCGGACATCTGTTGGCATAATGACCCTTCTGGCCACACTTGTTGCACACCACTTCAGAGAGAGGACGGAAATGAGAGCCACTTGACTTGGAGCCTTGAGACTGAAACTGCTTCTTCGACTGGTTGCTCGGGTTGGGTGGGTGGGAGAAACCACGACCACTAGAGTTCTTGTTGTTGGAGTTGTTGGAGTTGTTGTATGGAGCTCGAATCACTTGAGGAGGAGGAAGCCAGAATTTCTGATGCTTCGAGACCATCTGAGACGATGAGGAAGAGTGAACGGCATCTCGAATTCTCTTCTTAGAAGCCTCCATCTTGAGCTGAGCTGCTTCTTGTTTCAAAGCCATGTTATAGAACTTATCGAATTCATCGGGCTCGAACAAAGTGAGAGCAAGCTGAAGTTCATCTTTGAGACCTCCACGGAACTGATAAATTTTACTCTTGGCATCAGGAATGTCTTGCTTAGCATAACGAGCGAGGTTTTGGAACTTGACATTATACTGATAGACTGTCATGGAGCCCTGCTTCAGGTTGCGGAATTGCTCACGCATACCCTCGATGACACTTGTTGGAATGTGGTGCGAGCGAAAATCCTTGCAGAAATTCTCCCAAGAGATCACTTGATCCGGCCTGGAGTCTTTGTACTGCTGCCACCAATCAGCTGCTTGATCTTTCAGTTGGAAGGCTGCAAACTTCACATAATCATCTTCCTTCACGTTACTGCACTCAAAATGCTTCTTTATGTCGGTTAACCAATCTTCAGCATCAAGAGGGTCGACACAGTAACTGAAAGCTTTAGGATTGTTGGCCAAGAACTGGTTAAGAGTAGCATGGTGCTGCTGGTTGAAGAAGTTGCCTTGGTTCCCTGGAACACCCTGATTAGCTTGCATAGCTTGCATCTGATGCATCATCTGCATCATCAACTGAGTGTTCTGAGCTGTAGTCTGCATAATTGCTCTCCAAGCCTCAGGCGGAGGAGGAGGGGAAGGAGGATGTTCTGGAACCTCTTCCACCTCTGGGTTAGCGTTGGGAACCCTTTTCGGAGCCATCCTGTAAGAGATGACCACGAATCAGCAATTGATTGACAAATGGTATAAGCTGAATCAATGGAATGAATTGCAGCAAGTCTTCACAATAATCATTCGAACAATAAGAACGAATAAAATCATCCGAACAAGAGGAACGAATGATATTCTCAGTTAAATGATAACATCAATCTTCACGAGAAGCCACATAGGGGACAAAAGGATAAAATAAGAAAAACAACAAGGTACAGACGGGAACAAACACAAGAGAGGAGTTTCGTTCTAACATCTTTGTGCTGAAAGCATATGAACGTGTTACGAAAAGGTTTTGCAATCCCCGGATCAGCATAGCCAAGGACCCTTTAAGATGCAACTCCTGATAGTAACATCAGTCATATAACCCCTTCACTCAATGTCGAACCCCGAACTCACTAACCTGCATTCGTTGGAAGAATGCCTACGATCTACTGGATAAACCCACCTATAGATTTCCGAAAGATTCCAGTTATGCAATCAGGTGTTGGGGATACACGGGAAGCACCGCGCAATCAACTCTAAACCTACATCCAGGTGTATCCATCCTTCAACACATAACCATTCTTTCTCAGAAACTGTGTACATCGGACCTTCGAAAAGCATCCACTATAACAAGCTATGGCAATACTCCCGGACTACCTCCCCAGTACTGGGTGATGTCGGGGTTATCTTGCCACTGGCCGTATAGGGGAGATTTTCGATGTCGGCCGTCTTAAGTATTTAGTACTGCCGCGATATGCTTGTGACAACAATACCCCGAAGCTCAACTCCTCGGTAACAGGAAGCATCGAGAACAATATCCTTGTCACGAGAACATCGAAACAATCCCAGAATACTCGCGGGATTCCTAAAATTGTTTTTGCAATTTTTGAAGATAGGAGAGACAAGAGTAGTCGTCAGGAGTCCTCACCAGAGAGAAAGGGGATGAGAAGCAAAGAAATCCTACTCTCCGATATAATATAGGACTCAAAAGTTTTTCAGTGTGTGCCTAGACTCGACCGTCAACGATTCGATCAAACAGTGGGGGCTCCTAGGTCGGAGAAGGCTCTGAATACCAACTTGTAATGCCCAGGATGGAGTTATACCTCATACGTGTCGAGGCACGACTTAAAGGCATAAATCCATCCTAGAATGATCTCAAGTTCGGTAATCTTCGCACATCTCATGTAAAAGAGGGGATAGTAAACAAAAATAGTTGGATTACACTCGCCACGTCACAGAATTACAATTCAAGTCTCAATCATCATACATTAAGAACATCACAACCCTCTAAGGGCAAAAGCCAAATGTCAAGATACCAAACTTAAATAAATAAACCACAGGCGGATCGAATCCTAGTAAGAGTCTCCACTACTGATCATCCGGGTATCGCACATAGTACCGACTACGCTCCTCGTTGTACTCCCAATCCAGCTCGGTGCCATCACCTGGATAGCTCACAGCTGGACCTGCATCTGGTGTGTGAAGTAACTATGAGCCACAGAGGACTCAGCAATCCCGTTTCCGGGTAACAAGACTATTTAAGCCTTTGGGAGAGGATAAAGGCTGAAGAAAAGAATAAGTGTCTGCAGCAGCAACTAGCAACTAGCTTACGTGAGTGAGAGCGAGAAGAGAAAGCCTCGGCGAGAAGTGATCACGAAGTGATCCTAGCTACAAGCTCAGCAAACATAACCCCTCCGTGTTCAACTCCCGAATCCCTATTCGGAAATTGACGGTCACGGAACACACGCTGGTAGTGTATTAGAAACATTGTGTCAAGTTATCTACAACCGGATATTAACAAGCTCCCATCTGCCACATAACCGCGGGCACGGCTTTCGAAAGTTCAAACCCTGCAGGGGTGTTCCAACTTGACCCATTACAAGGCCACGATCCGCGGAGTCGCAACTCCAAAGTGGGAAGACCCGAGTATTCTCGGAATCCCATGCTCAAGATATACCGAACTAAGGTAAGGCTAATCGAGCAAATCCTCCTGGCGTGTCGACACCCTGATAGTAGCCGCGCGTATCTAAGTCTCAGGACACGACCGGATGGGTGAAGCTACGGGTGTATGCCAGATACCTCGAGTTGCCTCAAGGCGGCCCCGCAGGCTCCCCGTTTCGGACCAACACTCATGTGGAGCACTGGCCCGGGGTTGTTGATTAAGAAAGAGGGTTAATTACTCCCTATGCAAGTTTAGTTTGTTATTAGGCAAATAGTACCAATGTTGGGACTTGCTGGAAAAGACTTAGCACTTAGCGGTTTATCGAGGGGGTCCCATACACCCCAACCGTGTTAGGAACGCATAATCAAGGAACATAACACCGGCTTATACGGATCCTAACGGCATGAGTGGAACAAATCACCAAGCAAAAGGCTTAGCCTTCCACCCTTGCCAATATATAGATGATTTCATTTTAAGCATTTATATAGTGTGATATAACCCAACCAAACTTCAACATGAAGCAAGCATCTTCGATCTTCACCTGCAACTAGCAATGCTATAAGAAGGGCTGAGCGAAGCGTACTTAGCCAAGCAACGGTTTGCATAGGTAGGTTGGTTAAACATGGCAATTGGTTACAAGTAGGAGGCTGACAAGAAGATCATGGGCATCGAGGCAAAAACTATAGATCGAGACTACTAGCAATAGGCAAAGATAGTAATGTTATCGGGGTTCGGTCATCTTGCCTGAAGAGAAGTCGTTCGGATCGTAAGAAGGGTCCTCGTGCTCAACCTCGTTGGAAACCTCGTGCTCGTACTCGATCTCGGTCTCGGCTTCCGGCTCTAACAAAACAATCACACCAAGCACAAATCAACAAGATGCAATGCGCACTCGAAAATGATGGATGCATGATGGATGCACTAAGGATGCACACGGAGCACGTAAAATACCACTCAAGCAAAACACCTCAAAACATGATAACAATAACATATTATGATTCTACACAGAAAATCAATCAAGTTTCATGTAAGATTCGCTGAAATCGGAGTTACGGGCTAAAAGTTATGCCCGAAACAAGAAATGAGCGAAAGCTGAAAATTACAGCAACATAGCAACTTCGGAGCTCAAAATAATTGAGCTACAGCATTCAAATATCATGGCAAAGGACGTGAACACAAACTAGACATATACTACAGCAACTAAGTCCAAAGGTGCACCCCCAACGGAGCCACGGATCAATAGCAATGATCTTGGACATATTGAACTTGACAATAACATTCTGGCAGCAGAATTTTATTGAAACTTTGGAGCAAAAGATAAACATGCTACAGCCACTTAAATGTACATGTGAGGACATGGATGGAAAGACAACAATATATACTACAAGGAACAATCAAGATCCACTCCAAAACTAACATGCTTTGACCTAGAACATCACACGAACATGGCATCGGAACGTTACATATTTCAGACTTAGTGAAAATCCACTAAGTCCTAAAACAACAATTTCATCATAGCATCTAAAAGAGCATGTTTAAGGCACCTCGAAACTAAACATGGCAAAAGGTAAGCACCTCATCAAAGTGCACATGAAGATGATCCCGAAACACACAAGCATGCATCATTGAGGTGAACACAACGATTGCAACGAGCTCAACAAGATGGCATTTCATAACAAGTGAAACGACATCGCGGCCACATGGCACTTTGCAACGATGATAACAAGGCAAGAATAAATCTAACATGCTACCTAGCACATACAACACGTAGAGCATGGCAAGACGAACACGTGGACATGTCATTTGCATCATTCGGACAAACGAGCTAAAAGATATCACATGGCAAAGATGACATAAAAACATCACATAGCAGCAGTTTATATCATGATGCACTCTTGCAACAGCAAAACAAGCACCTAGATGGTCTCTAACATGCATGACAACAATAGATAAAACGTAGAGCACGTTCCCACGAACGTCTGGACATGCTATATGTGCGAATCAGACAAACACACAAGGAGATCTAGCAGTTCTAATATAGCATCACAGATCAACAAAAACAGGGACTTAGGATATTTTGGAACAACCTAGATCTGGATCTGGAGTCAACGGGCTGGTGAAGAAGAGGCCCGGAGAGGCGGCGGCTGGGCCCTGGCGGTTCGGCGGCCCACTGGCGTCCGAGGGGAGGCGCCCGGTGCGAGCGGCTGGCTGGAGCGGCCTGGTGCGGGGAGTGATGGACCTCGCGGCTGGCGGCTGGCCCAGGGCGGCGATCTGCTGGCTCGGGTCGGAGGGAGCCCAAGGTGGAGGAGGGATGCGGCCCGGCTGGCTGCTTTGGCGAGGAGGCGGCCCAGGGCGGAGGGATGGCGGCGACCCGCGGTGGCGCGGTGCGGGGTGGCCCGGCTCGGGCCTCCGGCGCTGGAGTCCCTGGCCCGCGGTCGGCGCGCAGGAGCCTGGCAAAGAAGCGAAGCGGGCGGCGGCGCGGCTGGGCCTTCGGGCCTGGCGACGAGACTCGGCGAAGTGGTCCCGAAGTGCGGCCTGAAGCGCCGAAGGGGCGATGGGCCTGGCGGAGGAAATCCCTGGCGCGGCGAAGGAATCGCCAGCGATCGAGGGGGCCTGGCTGAAGCGTTGACCCGGCTGATCGCTGGGATCGGGTCGGTCGAATGAGGCTGCGGCGGATCTGGCTGGTTCCCTCGGGAACTGGCCAGATGGAGAGGGAAGAGGCTAGATCCAGAATTTTAGGGGAAGGAGGAGGAGAGGCTAGATGCCCAAATAGACTAGGGTATAATATATAGCAGTTTTTAGGGTTAGGGGAGATCTGGGGGTGTTAGGAGCCCTCCGATCGCGATCCGACGGATCCGATCGCGGGGGTAGTCTAGATGGACCTAGGAGAAGGTAGAAGACTGCAGTAGGGGTGTTTCTGGGACACAAAGTAAAGGCACTTTGGACCCACACGAACAACGGATGGGATGGCCAACGGAGTCCAAACTAGACAAGATTTGAGAGGCGGGTTGCACACAACAAAACAACAACACAGACAACAACCTCGCGGCACACCGGTAACGTTACACGCCCAAACAACAAAGTAGGCCTACGGGACGTCACGGACACGTGAGGGAGCTCCGGAACACGAAACGGACAACGGGAAGAAACACGCGGAACCGGATGCAACCGACAACACAAATGCAATGCGATGCACAAGTCTACATGATATGAATGAATGCCACACACGCACACAACAACACGACGAAAACCCGAAAGACAAAGAACCCGGAATGGAAATAGATGAAGCCGGAGATATATTATATACCCAAAAGGGAAAGTATTACATCCGGGGCATTACAAGTACGTGCTGCTTTAGTCTATTACCCGCCTAGGCCACTAGGTTTAAATCAGCATGGCGATGAGATTTTTGTGCGCTTTATCAACCATGATGATGGAGAGGGTTTTCGGACTATTCAGGGTCATCACACTGGTTGGTTGATGTTTATTGGAATCCCCCTTGATTACCGAAATTCAGAAAATCTAGCAGAGATGGTCAGTTCTTTTGGTCAGTTTCATTATTGGAATGAGCATGATGATCGTTCGGTCCGCACACTTGTCTTCGCTTCCTTCCCTGATAATATTTTGGTGCCACGGGATGTTGTAATTCGTCAGTTTGCCACAGTAGGAGGGGCAGTGATCTGTTGGACAGCATCTTGTCATATATTAATTGCAGCTTTTGCCGAGCAGTTGCCCCAAGATGAAGATGTGATGCCTTTTGATGGTAACCCACATCCAATGCATGGGCAACTGTTTCCTGTTGATCAGTTTTGGGCACTGCCACCATATCCAACGCTTGGGTGGAACGAAGTTCCCCAAGCGGAGCTGCCAGAGGAGCCCAATAATCAGCCGCAGGACCAAGCAGAAGGTTGGGGCCAAGCATGGGACCCGCAGCAGCAAGAGCAAGCCCTGGAACAGCAGCCACCACCACAAGATCAAAACTCCATGATTTTGAATCCCTCCATGGGCTCCAGTGATTCTTCACAGCAAAATCAGCCTGAGGTTGATGGACCACAGCTGCAACAACAAGGCATCTTGATTGGGCCCCCAGAGAAAATGGACAATGCACACCCAGCCCAACAAGAGATTGAGCCCATCCCACAGCATGTTCCAGTGGTGTAAGAGGATATTCAGATAGAGCAACCAGAGCACCTTGATGTTCAGGTAGGTCAGTTGGCTGGAAAAGTTGAGTTTCAGCAGCCCGATAATTTTGTTATACAGGCAGTTGACTTAGTTCAACCGGAGATACAGCCTGGAGAGGATGAGGCAAATATGAACAATCAACTTGCCATAGTACCCTACCAGCCACCTCCTCAACCTCAAATTTTTGTTGGCGCTGCTCATATGGTTTTTGGACCTGTGTTGCCTCCTGACATGATATGGCAGAGGAATTTTTCATCACATCTACCCAGCCTGCTAACATCTACTATACCTGCACCACTGAGATTTGGTCTTCAAGACTTTCAATCCCCTATAAAGAGATCACTGTCCAAGGCTTTTGAGGATGATGCGCTTTTCCAGTGGCCACAGAGTCCTGTTCTGATGTTACCATCACCAGCTAGGCCCGTGGCACGCAAACTGGCTTTTGAGGAAATACCTGAACCTGCACCATCACCAGCAATATCTTCTGAAGCGATCTGTTTCACATCAGCAACACACAAGCAGAAGAAGCAGAAGAAAATTGCTACTCCAAAGCCCGACTTCTCTGATAGGAGGATGACACGAAGTGCTGCGAAGCTGCAAGGTTTCAAGCCTATGTCTGCAATACCCATGAAGAAGCGCCCTCTTCGTCAACCCAAGGCCAAGAAGCCAAAGTTTGAGCCGCTGCAGGATGACCCGTAGGAGCCTCCTAGTGACGTGCCTCCTCCAATGCCAATTCCTGTCATGCAGGCACTTGGGGCATCCCTGGGGATACAATGGAGAAGCTCTCGGAGGAACAACTTATGGCTGCTCCTGAACAATCTAAACAAACATGCCCACCCAAATGAATAGAGTCTATTACTCTCTTATAGGGAGGCAGATCCCTTGTACTCCCGGACATGTTATTTTCGCTGTTCTGATTCATGCTCTTTTGGTTGGGGATACTTTTAATATGTTATACTGTTATTCGGAGACTGGTTACTACTATCTTCAGTACTATTATGTAATATTGTTTGCTCTTTATATCTTTAAGTTTGCCAATGACATCACATCATCAACATAGATATTGGAAGGTACTCCGTTGGAATGTCAGAGGCCTGAATTATGAAGACATGCAAAGATCTGTTAAGGCAAAAATTGAGGAAAGTCAGTGTTCTGTTGTATGCCTACAAGAAACCAAATGTGATTATTTTGATCATAGAACTATCAGAAAAAAATTTCCTAGGCGCTTTGATAACTTTGCCTACTCTCCTTCAGTGGGAGCATCTGGTGACATCTTAGTCATATGGAGCTCTTCTGCTTTTATTGGCTCTCTACTTTCCATTGAAAGTTTTGGCATTGTGGTCAATTTTACATCTGTCCATAATAATAAAAAATGGACCTTGGTTAATGTCTATGGACCTTGTCAGGGTGAGCAGAGAGACAGTTTTGTTCAGTGGCTGTATCACATTAATATACCCCAAGAAGAGCTATGGTTGTTCCTTGGTGACTTTAATTTCATCAGATCTGTGGAGAATAGAAATTTGCCTGGAGGAGATATCAATGATATGTTCATTTTTAATGAAATAATTGGGCACTTAGGGTTACTGGAATTACCTCTAAAAGGAAGACAGTTTACTTGGTAAAATATGCAGGAAAATCCACTCCTTGAGCAGCTTGACTGGTTTTTCACAACAGCAAACTGGATAATTGAATATCCAAACACCATGGTATACCCACTAGCCAAAACATGTTCAGATCATGTGCCATGTGTTGTATCAATCTCCACAACTATACCCAGGGCTAAAGTTTTTCGTTTTGAAAATTATTGGGTTGAATTACCTGGGTTTTTAGATTGTGTCCAACAATCATGGTCTGCTCCTGCCACTAAAACAACCTCTGCAACTATATTGACTGAAAAGTTTAAAAGGTTAAGAGGAGACCTTAAAAGATGGCACACTAGACTTTCCAGGTTAAAGTTGTTAATACAAGCCTGCAATGCTGTTATTCTAGCTTTTGATAACATGGAAGACCAAAGATCTCTGACTAGACTAGAGTTTAATTTCAGAAAGCTTGTTAAATTACACCTTGAAAGGATCTTGCACTTGCAGTACATCTATTGGAAGCAGAGGTGTACAATCAGATGGATCAAAGTTGCTGAGGAAAATTCAAAGTTCTTTCAAGCCATGGCAACTGAAAGATTCAGAAGAAACACCATCTCTAGCCTAGTGAATGAGGATGGACTGATTGTATCTACACATAATGAGATGGCTGGATTACTTTGGGGATCCTACAAAGACAGAATGGGAGTTGCACAGGGTATTGATATGCAATTTAACTTGGAAGTCCTTATCCAACCAGTGGATGGACTTCATGATCTTTCTGGGCCTTTTACTGAGGATGAAATAAATGAGGTGCATAAAGGATTACCAATAGATAAAGCTCCAGGGCCAGATGGTTTTACAGGGCTGTTTGTTAAGAAATGCTGGCATATTATAAGGGAAGATTTGATAAGGCTGTTTTCTGATTTTATGAAGGCAAGGTCTCCTTGCAGAGTATCAATGGATCCTTGATCACTTTAATCCCCAAAGTCCTATCACCAGAAGGACCTAATGATTTTAGGCCTATCTCATTGACTAATACATGCCTTAAATTCCTCACCAAATTGCTGGCAAACAGACTACAGAAGGTCATTTTGAGATGTATCCATAAAAACCAATATGGTTTCCTCAAGTCTAGGTCAATACAAGACTGCATTGCTTGGAGCCTGGAGTATATTCATCAGTGTCATCAGTCAAAGAGACAAATTTTAATCCTCAAATTGGACTTTGCCAAAGCTTTTGACACTGTGGAACATGATCTCATTCTTTTAATGCTCAAACACAAGGGTTTTGATGCTAAATGGATTGGTTGGGTCAAAGAACTTCTGTCTTCTGGATCCTCCTCTATTCTGCTTAATGGAGTCCCAGGAAAACAATTCAATTGCAAAAGAGGTGTCAGGCAGGGAGATCCTTTATCACCTTTGCTCTTTGTCATTGCTGCTGATCTACTACAGACTGTTGTACACAAAATGCTACAGGATGGTATTATCTCTTTACCTATACCCTCCAATGATCCTGACCTGCCAATTGTCCAATATGCTGATGACACACTGTTGATTGTGCAAGCTGATGAAACACAGCTACTGGCACTTAAAGAAATGCTCCTATCTTTCTCCAAATCAACAGGGCTAAAAGTTAATTTTCACAAATCATGCATCTTGCAAATAAATGTCAGCCCTGAAGAAACTGCCGGGCTTGCAGCTTTGTTTGGATGCCAGGTAGGCAGCTTGCCCTTCACATATCTTGGGCTACCAGTGGGCACTACTAAACCTAGAGTTGTGGATTTGGTCCCTGTTGTTGATAGAGTGGAGAGGAGACTTTCAGCTAGTTCATCTTTATTGTCACAGGGTGCAAGATTGCAACTCCTCTAGTCAGTCCTCTCATCCATGCCAATATACTTTTTATGCAATTTAAGTCTTCCTGCAACAATTATAAAGCAATTGGATAGAATTATGAGGCAATGCTTATGGAGGGGAAACAGTGACACACAAAGGCAGTCTTTAGCAGCCTGGCCCATGGTTTGTAGACCTAAGGATAAAGGAGGTATAGGAATAATAAATCTATCCATCCAAAATAAAGCTTTGCTCACCAAACACCTACACAAGTTCTATAACAAAGGAGACATTCCATGGGTCAAACTTATATGGAATACTTACTATAATGGAGTTGTTCCACATGCAACAATACAATGTGGATCTTACTGGTGGAAGGATATTATGAGGATTAATGAATTCTATAGAACAAGTTCCACTGTTATCATAAATACTGGTGAAACAGCCCTGTTCTGGCATGAGTCATGGTCCTTAAATGGTTGTTTCACACCAATAAATCAAAGGTTTCCAAGGCTATTCTCATTCAGCATGGATGATATAATCTCTGTTAAGGACTTTATTGAGGATTTGGATCTTAATACACAGTTCCAGCTTCCACTCTCTCCTGAAGCTTTGGATGAACTACAAGATCTGCAGCATGAATTGCAAATTTTACAGAGAAATGCACATATAGCTGACTCCTGGTCATGGTTGCCTGGGAAAGGTGAGTATTCTGCTAAAAGCTATTACACTTATGTGCACTCCTCATTGCCAGATGATGACCCCTGCAAATGGATTTGGAAGAGCAAGTGCACCATGAAAATTAAAGTCTTTGCCTGGCTCATGCTCAATGATAGACTGAATACAAGAGATATGCTGCTAAGGAGACACTGGAGATCAACAGATGATGACAATACATGTCCAATGTGTGCTGCACATTTGCATGAAGATAGAGACCATCTTTTTTTCAAATGCATGTTCAGCACCAGAGTGTGGAATTATGTTCAGATACAATGGCAGGCTGGATTGTCAACCAGAGAATGTATTCTTGCTGCCAAGAGAGGTTTTGGGAAACCTTTCTTCCTAGAAGTAACATGCCTGGCTGCTTGGAGTATATGGACTACAAGAAATGATAAAATATTCACAAACATCAGGCCAACATTTGGGGCCTAGAAAGCCAAATTTGTCCATGACATCACTCTGCACTCCCATCGCATGAAGCCATCCATCAAGCCTTTACTGCTGCAATGGATTAACTCCCTGCCTTAGGCACATGATCATCTAGTGTGATGACATCAGCTCCATGTACATGTTTTGTAGCTTGATTGCATTACATAGGTAAAACCCTTCACCTCTAGATAGTTAGTATAGTTATTTTTCTTTCATGTTCTGTACATATTGTATATAGATCCATACTGCTGGTGCTACGGTGCAATAAAGGGTTGTGGGACTTTTGCCTCACAGTATTCAGACAAAAAAATTATAATAGCATGGAACAATAAAGAATTATAGATACGTTGGAGACGTATCAGCTACCATTCGAGAATGCAAAAGGAATCTTTTTTAAAAGTACCGAACAAATCTATATGTATTACTATTATTACAAGTCTACAATGCCCGTATTTTCCTTCCAAGTAACTGGTCATTCCAAAAGGCACGGTAATTGATTTATGACAAGTTCTTGAATTAGAGTGAGTTTGTGATATAGTGATCTCAACTCGGATGTATGACCAATCATGTATGACACGAATTCGAAAATAAAATGTAAGCCATGCATGGTTCTCAATTCAATATTTAAAATGCACAATAAATTGAAACATGAATATTAAGTCTAGTACTATGCACATGCAAATGTTGTGTTGAGGTCTCTCCACCGACACCCCCCCCCCACATACTTTATGTATGGATCGATCTTCATTTCTTTGTTAATAGAGCTATTAGTATCCAACACATGCGCGCTAATTATTTCTCTGCACGTTTCGATCTCCATTTATGTGACACCCGCCCTCACACTCTCAACAAATGTATTTCTCACACACAACCTCGTCGTGTCCTCCATGACAAATCCCCCCTCTACCTCTCAAGACATGTACGTTGCCTTTGTAAAACACCTTCACCATGCGCGCACACACAAAGTCTATCTAGGCCACACTCTCTCAGTAACTATCCCCCTCTAGCCCTCACTGCAGCTTCGCCGCATGATATCTCAGTGTACCATCATTCAAGTGTACGCTAGGCTACGCTCACTCGATCTCTCCCTCTATAAATGACTCGATTAACCCCGCTTTCTCGCGTCATCTATCTCACATCGAGACGCTCCCACTACACCTCTTGCATAGGCGGAGCTATGTAGATTGTCGGGGGGGTAACCCCTCGACCTTAGACAAAATTGTGAATTTATGTTTAAGATTGTTTAGATTATATTTTTTTGAACATGATATTGGCCCCCACCCTCCCAAACACTGATGGGTTGTGCACCACCCCGCGGAAGAATATCATGTGCCCCCACACCTTAGATGCTATATGGTGATACGAGTTCCTTGGAGCGTGTATATCTGAGATATAGTGGCTCCCAAGATGTCTTCATATTTTTACAAGAAAGCTTAATGAGTGTGGGAATTGCACACAATTAGTACCAAAACTACTGAGATGCCCTTGGATCCCATATCCAACGGTCTCGAAGCTCGTATCATCATAGCATCTAAGATGATGGAAGACATCACATTGTCTTGTATTTAAGAACATCACCTACTACCACACCTTAGATGTTGTGGTGACACAAGTTCCTCAGAGCCGTTGGATCTGCTGTTGGATCTCAGATCCAATGGCTACTTGGTGGTTGGAATGTTTTTTTGCAGAAAAGCCCCCAAAGAGTTCAGACACAACCCACAAGCACATAGACTACTCAGATGCCATTGGATCTCAAATCGAACGACCTCGAAGGTCGTATCACTGTAGTATCCAAGCTACGAGAGCACCTGATGTTTTCTCGCACGGGGGAATATGAGGTGCTCCCACACCATAGATTCTAGGGTGATACGAGTTCCCGGGAGATCTAACGGCTCGCAGTAGGAAGTTTGAATGTTTTTGCAATATAGGCCTCAAAGAGTTTGGTAATTGCGCAGAAAGAACAAATACTACACACATGGCATTGGATCTCAGATCCAGCAACCTATATGCTCGTATCACTGTAGCGGCTAATTAAGCCGTGGGGAGCACCTAATATGAGCTACTGGGAGCCGTTGGATCCAAGATCAAGCGGCTCACACGAAGCTTGGAAGTTTTTTTCAAACAAACCCTTGGAGAGTTTGGAAATTGCGCATAATGACAAAGACTACTTCTAAGCCGTTGGATTTTAGATCCACCAACGTAAAATCTCGTATCACCATAGCATATAAGCTTCCCAGACCATGTGATATTCTCTGCCACTATTTTTTTGTTCCTAAACTTGCAAAATACGTGTAATTGTAGCTGTAACTTGTCTAACCACGCAAAGTGTTTGTGCAAAAACCCCATCCTACACCGAGATATCCGAATAACACATGGGGGCCCCACTTGTCATAGATCAAACTGGGACCTAAAACTAACAAATCTTAAGGATGAGATTCGAACCGGCAACCTGGAGTACAAAGCGTACATCGATAACTTTTTTTGCATCGAACGTACGTCGATAGCCTGAAACCGCAATAGTTGTCTGCTTTGTCGCATAACTTGATTTTATATAGTATTATGTTGAGTAGAGTGCAGAGGGAGTAGCTCGTCAACACGTGCATGAACGTTGACTGGCTTACTGGTGGGTCCCATGTTTTCCATCTCTCTCTCCTCTCCATCTAGTATAGAGGGAGTGGCTCGTCAACACGTGCATGAATGTTCACTGACCAGTACAACCTTTAGACGCAAGGGCACACATGAAGAGCGGCGCAAGCTTGCCGTGGTGTTATTATAACACAAAATGCTTGGAAATTAGATGAATCGCCTAGAACAAGAGACGTTATGGCTGGTCGAGATGGAGCTAACCACACCTATCCTTCGTGCCATGTTAGCATGATGAAGCCGTGTGCCTAGTGGGGTGTTTTCGACTGACTGGTTGGGTCCCGAGGTCGAACCATAGGTAGTTTGACACAATTTATTTTTACACGCACATTTTTCCTTCGTCCGAGACGTGGCACACCCTACCGCGCGGTTTCTGGGTCCTCCCGGGTGGTGCACGCATATCTTCTTCCTTCCCGAGACGTCGGATGCCCAACCGCGCGTTTTCTGGGTCCTCCTCGGTAGAAGCAAGTAAATGAGTCGTCAAATCACAAAATCCCACCTTTCCCGCCGAGTACGTTAGTGAAGCATAGTGACTAGCTAATTGGGCTAGTGCGACCGATTAGCTAGGTCACCGCGACATTTGTTTTTTTCACCCATTTTTTTCTCTCTTTGCCGGTTGGTAAATTTAAATGTCCACCGCTACGTTGTACTGGTCTTTGGGAGCGATATGATTTTTTTTTTATTTTCGGGAGAAGGCGCGACAGCAATTAGTCATGATAACTCCGCATGTAAAACCCACTGCTCCCTGAAGTGAAAAGTCATCGATTGAGCTGGCTCCCTCCGCCTTTTAGTAGATTGCATTGGCTTTCTGCCATTTTGCCCCCTTTGCTTCCTCTCTCCATTGCTTCTACCCGGTTCCATGGTGGCACACTAGATCACGGACTCCGAGGTGAGGCACTGACACAGGAGCTCCATGCCAAGGATGCGGAGCTCAAGGCCAAGGACGTGGAGCTCCGTGAGCTCAAGGAGGAGAGGAGTGCCACGCTCCTCCTTTATGTGCGGGAATTCACCGAGCTTCAAGAGCGGCATGCGTCCACCACGAAGATGCTCGAGGCGCTGGTGGTGTTGCTGCAGAAAGCGGAAGATACGATAGGCGGTCAGGTGAGCCGGCTGGAGCGCGAGTGGGCTGATCGTGACAAGGTCCAGGATCGCCTCAACAACTTTCTGGACCATGTTGCCACACAAGTCTTGCGGCTGCGCGATGCCTACCGTCATGCCAGTGCGACCATGCCGGCAGTCAGGCTAAACCCGTTCGACCACCCGATCGACTTCAATGAGCTGCGGCTTCCTTACCTGGTCTCCTTCTTCACCTATATCTCCGAGGAGCTGAGCCGTCTCCGCGCGGTGGTGGGGGCGGATCTAGACAAGGAGGGGTTGCGGGCGGTCGTCGTCGTTGCCGGGCAAATCCTCTCAAGGCTTCATCATCGGAATCCATTCATGCCATTGGACCCTGTCTTTGCGGAGCTCGCTCCCGTCGACAGGGAGCGGGCTCTGCGGGCGGTGGCACCCTGCATCACCACCATCATGCGCCTCGAGAAGCAGAGGGACTTCGGTGGTGTTTAGGCGTGCATGCTCATCTTTTTTTTTTGCGAAATTGTGGATGCTCATCTTAGCACCCCTCTTCATGCATGCTCCTAGTGTAATTGTGTTATCCTAGTGTGGGCTCATGCACCCTTCATGCTCTGTAGCACCGTACTCTCCGTGTGACGTAGTCCTAGTTGTGTTAACATTGATCTCACAGTTCATTCTTCTTGACCGGATAGTCAACCGTACTCTCCGTGCGTTGTAGTCCTAGTTGTGTTAACATTGATCTCACCATTCATTCTTCTCGACCGGACAGTTAAAAAAGGGGCATGTTACATAACTATTCATATAGTTGACCTGCGCACAACATCTATTTTTATCGTCATATCTTCGTACGCTAAGTACAATATTATAGTACAGACATATGAACGACTGCACATGCCTAGTAGTAGGAGTATTGTGTAAGTTCAAGTGGCTGCCCTGTTTCGCACTCCTCCATCGTAAGAGTCAAAACGCTTGATGTAATCATTTTTTTCTTTCAGAAACAGTGGGCACGCTCTCCGTGTGGATCCTCCTCGACGGTCATCGAGAACCTTACTACTCACTTGCGCCAATGTGTGGGACAACCAGCATCGGGTTCCACTTGCCATGCCATAAATTACACCGTACTAAAGTGCACAACTGCACAGTAGACTACACATGTCAAAGCGTCGCAGTAATGCTCAATGAGCCGTCAAATCAATAAACGCCGACCTTTCTAGGAGTAAGTTGGACGGACGAAGCAACCATCATTTCACTCTTCTCCCTCATCTCTCTCTCTCTTGAAGAAAACCCCAACTCGCTTCTCCCATGTTTTGTTCCTCATTTCTTCAAGAAAACCCCAACGTGCTTCTGCCATTGTTCTTCTCTCCCAAAGAGGGAAAAGTGAGCGCATAAATGGTGTTGCTTCTGGCCATGGCCTGGTCTTGCAACCACGCGATCAATCCTAACTCCCTCTCTGTTTTTCTTTTGGGTTTGTGATTATGGTTTCTATACTTTTATTTCTATTTGATAGTTTCTTGTTGCACCCTGGAGCACCGGCCGAAGTGATGTCAGTTCTGGCCAAAGCCGCCGGGTTCAGTGTGTGAAGAAGTGCAAGAACCCTGTCGAGACTACTGCGGACAAACTCAAGGCCATCGCCTTGTCCAAGCCGGTCTAGGTAATATCTCTTCTTGATGATCTTTTTGGCGATCTTGATCGTGGTTTTTCATGTAACACGCAGTAGTAGCACTAGTAGTACAACTTCCTGGGTAATCTTGCATTTGATTTTTGTGTGCCAAATCACGGTTCTAAACTGCTCTTTTGTCCAAAACATGCGAGAGGTTGACATACATATGATTTTTTGCATATAACAATGATTTCTTATAGATTACTTTCAACTACTTTATGAACGTCAATGCTAGCTATAGGAAATGCAAGATTTTAGCTCTCATGCCTTTATGGAGAGTATAGTAGCCTCGGTAACTTGTGTTATGTATATTGCAAGTAATCCCTTTGCTCTCATGCCTTTCAAGACATGTTCTAGTGTCTTTGTTCACTCATTTATGTGCGTATATGTAGTCTTATATGGAGTCAAATATCGAAAATCATCTTATATATCTGAACGGAGGTAGTAATAAAATTTTTGGTTTCTTCAGGGTACGAAGCGCAAGAACCATGCTGAGAGTACCATAGACAAGCTCAAGGCCATCTCCCTGTCCAAGCCCTCCTCTCCGGGATTCCACGTTAAGCCGGTCCAGGTAATATCTCTTCTTGACGATCTTTTTGGCGAGCTTGATTGTGTTTTTTCATCTAACATGCAGTACTAGTACTAGTAGTACAACTTTCTGGGTGATCTTGCATGTGATTTTTGTGCGCCAAATCGCGGTTCTAAACTGCTCTTTTGACCAAAACATGCGAGAGGTTGACATACATATGATTTTTGCACACGACATAGATTTCTTATAGATTACTTTCAACAATTTTATGAACATCAATGCTAGCTATAGGAAATACAAGATTTTAGCTCTCATGCCTTTGAGAAGAGTATAGTAGCCTTAGTAAAATGTGTTATGAATATTGCAAGTAATCCCTCTGCTCTCATGCCTTTGAAGACATGTTTTAGTGTCTTTGTTCGCTCATTTCTGTGTGTATATATAGTCTTATATGGTGTCAAATATCAAAAATCATCTTATATTTCTGAACGGAGGTAGTAATAAAATATTTGGTTTCTGTTTGAATTAGAACCAGGACCGCAGTGGAGATGAAGTTCTCAAAGTCATGCCGTGTCAACTGGAAGACCTAAGGATGAGTTCTACTACTAAACTATCCAGTTGTTGTGTCCTTGTCGCCACGTGTGGTGAACAAGCGTTTTCCAGTAGCATTGTTGTCAGGCGTGTTCTCGAGGGTGTACTTCACCACAACAATTTCCTAGTTGTGCCTTTGATTATGAAGGGTGTGGTTCTCATAAAGCTTCCCGACAAATCTGATGCAGACTGTCTTCGGTCATGTTTATGAGTGGAAAGACCACTCTATTAGGTTCTGCAAGGTTGACTAGATGGCGATGATGTCGGTAGACATCACTCACGAAGTCCATGCCCTAGTCAGTTATGTGGGGTACATCGCGTAGGTCAGTGGCAACAAATAGTCTGCAGAGTTTAATTAGTGCAACTTTGCTTCTCTGTAGTAAGCACTACTTGTTTAGTACTTGATTTGTGTGTGTGTGAACCCTGTATTGTATTGTACTGGCGCTTTTGTTGTGTGGTGAGTCCTGAGAACAGTCTATATTAGTGTTTGTCCACTCAATTCAGTTTGTATATTTTGAAGTATCTAGACCATCTTTTTTGTGAGCACGGTTTATCAATTATGGTTACACTCCAATATCTATATGCATTGCAGGGTTTATCGCACCCACCAGGATTTCCAGTCCCATGGATGTTCGCTCCAAATGAGTTGTAACTACCTTTGGACTGTCCTGCTTGTGGGAGTAAGTGGGGGCCCTACATCCCACCCCTAATTGGACAATCAACCTTCTATTTAGAACTTGTACATAGTGACATCATGGTAAGGATTGACTCATGTCACATCAAGTCAATCTTATTGATTTACTGTCATGTTTTCTTACTTTTGGTACAATTTTGTGATGCAGGTTTTTCCATGTCACATTCGTTGCAGAATAAACTGTTTGGTTTGCTCTATGATGGTTATTTTAGTAGGTTCTGCTTCTTATGACGTGTCAGTAACGAAGGCACTGTCCATCACTTATATTACTGGACACAATTGGGCTAGTCTGTTGTCTGAGTACAATCTGAGGCCCTGTGATGAACTGCAGTTTGTTTTAACAAACACGCCACAATTAGTCCTTCTTGCGATTAAAAGAAGTGAAGAAAAAGATTGGATCCAGTTCACGGAGCCTAGCGAAGTTAGAAAGCTGAATTAGGAAATCATAGCAGACCAGAGACGATCGCTGCTGTCTCGCACATCGGTACCACCGTCAGCATCGGATCGAGCGCCGACACCTGCTCCGACGACACTGGCTCTAGCACTGACAGCGGCAGCAGCTCAATCTGATCCACCAAAGCATTGGGCACCAACTGCGTCAGCGGATCAGGCTGATCTACCAGAGGATCGGGCACCAACACGAGCACCTGCTCCGACACCGGCACCAGCTCCACAAGGAGCACCATCTCCAGCAGCAGCAGCGGCACTACCAGTCGCACCCGCATGGGCACCAGTAACGGCTCCGGCACCTGCACCAACACTTCAAGTTGCACTTGCACTGGCAACAGACTGGGCTGTAGTTCGCACTGCGTATACCAAAGTCCTTACAAAAACCAACATCTCCACCTTCTTGGTAAGCATTGGCAGCCCAAGTGTTTTGTTCTTTTTTCTTTCCATGTAGTTTCATAGTTTTCACTATGTTGATCTAACTGTTTGTGTATGTCTTCTTGTTTGCAAATAGAGAATTCCTAGAGCAACGAGGGAGTCGTTCAATAATCCGGGCAACCATGGCCAAGTTTCTCTTAACATGCGCAGCCTTGGTGTGAATGAACCTGCTCAATATACCATAAGTACAAAGGATGGTCGCATGATGATTGATGCTAAAGGATGGTCAAGGTTCAAAACTCTATAAAATTTTGCGGTTGGGGATGATGTCAAAATCGAACTTTCTCGGCAAGGAGAGCTAGTCCTAATCAACTTTGAAATTCTTCAGTAGCAGCACGCAACTGTCAAACTGATCTATTCTCCGGAGCTTTTGATGTAACTATATGGCATGGTGAAACAGGTGTCCTGTGTGTATAAGTAGTATGATGGTATTATTTCTCACGTAGGATATCATGAAAGAACTGCAACTCTTATGGATGGTTAGGAACTGTCGTTCGATTTCATTCTAACATATGTCGTGCTTTATTTAAATTTTCGTATTTGCCTTGGGACAACATCCAAAACCAGCGCCGTACCGATCGCTTCCAATGTGAAATGTGCTGAGTTAGAACACATGGCCCCCCAAACATGCAGGCCTACCGGCCTGTGGCCCAATGTCCAGAAACGTGAGCCTGTCTGGGTATTGTTTTCTTAGCTGAACCCCCATATTATGTAATATATATTCCCCTTGATTTTCATTATGTAAGTATAAAGTTGTGATATAAAAGATTTTATATTTCTTTACAAAGGGAGTATCTCTATGTCAAAAATATATTTATGTGTAACTAGTTACTCCTGCCTTTCTACTTCCTTTCACTGATATGTGGGGCATCTGGCAACGGGCTTGACGTTCCATGCACCAAATTATTGTGACACGGTAGGCTCACCTCGGTCGTAGCACCGCAGTAATGCCCAATGGGCCGTCAAATCACAAAACCCCCACCTTTCCAGGCAGTAAGCTGGACGGACGAAGCAGCAATATTTCACTGGGCCTGAATTCCCTTCTCCCTCGTGTGCTTGTTCAGAGAAAAACCCCTCTCGGCGATTGCATAGGGTTTTCTCATGGAGAACTAGGTACAAATTCTTAATCCATCCCCAATAAATTGAAGTCCCTTGGTCGCGGGTTATCCTAGGATGGCAACCAGCGCCGTTGATGCATTTTTCTTCCTACTGAATCTAGTGTGTTTCATTTGCAGTGCCCAAAGTGCGAGGATCCTAAAGGTTTCTACTCCCTCAGCTAGACGTCACACTTTTTCCTTCCCATCCTAACACAGGATTTTAAAACACGCATAGTATGTTCCTAGATCCTCTTTTCTATCCGGGAGGGTGGGGGGTTTTCGAACATGTTGTCGACTAATTTGGAAATTTGGATTGCTATATTTGGATAAAAGGTACTAGTAGCATGGTCAACACTGACGTGAAGGAGGAAATCACTTCTAGATTTTGATAGCAAATACATTGTGTTCTCATATTATTTTTCCTCCAGTGCATTCCTTGCTCTGCGAGAACACATGTACTCAAGATTGTCGGCCTTTCCATAACTGAATACACCAGTTTAATGGTCACATTGAAGACAAGCCATGGATATAAGTTCTGAGTTGGGTTCATGAACCATGAAGATCGCTACTTTTTTATGGCCGAACTTGGATAAACTTTCTCAAGTGTTACTGACTGAAAGTTGGCGCACGAATTTTATGGAAATAGCAGAACCTGGTCTCATCTTCCCTGTGATCTTCCACCCGACGTCTTTCCATTACTTCATCCATGTTAATTTTGTATCTGGTTCTTCCATGTTGCCTCGATTACTTTTTAATCTACCTATTATGTCTAACTAATCCCAATTTAACTTTAGAAGTAGCAACGATTGGTGATTCCCTTCTCTCATGAAGATGCTACTTCTAACAAATATTCTTATAATTGGTGGCACGTGTAGGTTATTTCAAAGTTAAGCTTGCTACTCGTTTGTTATTCTATAATAACTCGACTGTTACTGATGGCACTGAAGTTGACTGGGACGCCATCCACCAGTTCCTACACTTTATTGATCATCTTGAGGTCCTTGTGGGGCGTTTCAATGGTGGAAGGCCACGTGGGATATGTGTGCCACTGCTGCACACGTTGAACAGGTCCAACTGTGTCAAGAAACTATGGTATGAGCTGTTTTGTGTTATATATGTTGTTCATAAACTCTTGCTTTTTACAACTATGATCTTCTTGAAACAGAAACTGCCCAGTTCTATTGTTCCTATATAGATGCCTGACCATGGCCGGGTCAGACTTGCGCTTGGTCACAATATGATGTTTATGTCGACCTACTCCATTTCCGTTGGAGGTGAAAAAATACTTATTCATGGGTGGTCTCAAATAATGAAGGCCTGTCCATCTTGGAAAATAGGACAGAAGGTTATGCTCATACTTTTCCATGGCTGTGAAGCGAATATCATGTTTATTGACTACATTGCGAGATGAAGCCGCTTTCAGAAGGTTGTGGATGCGCGGGGCTTGTCTTGGGGCTTGGTGGCCTCACCCTTGGTAAAGTGTAGGCAAAGTAGCACTATTAGAGGCGTGCTTTGTACGGTTGAACCTGTATAAGTACTCATACTGCTTTCAGCTATGGTTGTTAAGTTCCCCTGCTGGTTTCAGTTAAGGTTGTTAAGTACTCCTACTGCTTTTACAGTTTGTCGTGTTTCTTCAGTCCTGTCTTCCTCCAACCGCCCAAACCAAAACAGCGCCGGCGAGGCCGCCTGCTTCCGCATGCCACGGCTGGCTGCGTCTCAATGCATGCATCGCCGCCCCATCATATCCTAAATCGTTAACACCAATGTACGAGGCCTCGCCGTCGTCCTTCGCGCACTTTGGTGCACCCGCCGCCGCGCCACCCTCTCGCGTTGTTAACATGGAGAGGATGACACTGGGGCCCATCATGGAGATAGGATGACACTAGGGTCCCACCATGTCCATGGTCGTACGCAAGCAAGTTCCTCATTTTTTGATATATATACTCCATTGTCAGCGTATAGAAAAAGAAAAAGTTTCCTCCTAGTGGTTTGTTGACATCTGGGACCCACGACATTGTCATCGTATAGTGAATAGACAAGAGAACAACACAAGATCGACTGACACCTGGGACGTAGGTACTCGAGCAGTATTTTTTCTGTTATTGTTCAGACGGAGCAGGGTTTCAACTGGGCTGTGGCCCGTCTGGCCCGGACTTCTATTTTACGTTCACCACATGACCAACCCAGCTATTGTTTCTTTGAGAAAATGAGCCTAGTTTATTTTTTTGAAGAATACCCAATCCAGGCCTACTTATTTTTCTATGCCCTGCTGGGCTGCAACTCTTTCTAGACAACTACAAATCTTGAAATTAATATGAATGTGGCCGTAAATATAAAAATAGACGATAAATTGGCGATTACTTTGAAATTTCTGAATATTTTCACATTTTCAGAGTCCAATTTCACGGGGTTTTAACCTAATTTAAATATATCTTCAAAGTACTTTAAATATGGCTCGACATTTCGGTATTAAAAATAGTTTGGACCCCACCGAAATATGCGAAATTTCGGCTAAATTTTTAGCCCTGGCCCTAGCCAACAAAAAAAACCGGACTGCAATAAATTGCAGAAGAAGTTGCAATGAGCTATAAATTATTAAAAAATAGGGAATGGTTTGACTTGTGGGCCTATTAAGTTCACGCATATGCAAGATTTGTTTACTTATTCTATACGTCAACAAACGATTCTAGCAGACGTGACCGTTGGATGTCAATCAAACTGCCGTCGTGCTTCTTCAATCTCTGATCTTCTTGCTCCAGCCACCAAATCCAGCGCTGGCAGGACCGCCTGTTCCTGCGTGCTCCTGCCTCCCGTGGCCGACTATGCTGTCGTGCTAGACCCACCGCCCCCTACTACTCCCGCCGCTGGCCAGGTCATCCCTCTACTCACCCACACCCCCTGTTATTCAATGGCGACGACAACCTCACACCCCAGCTGAACCAGTCAACCCTTGTACTACCCTTCGCGAGTTCCCAGGCTCTGCGTCGTTCCCTGCCTCATCATCGTCCACCGCCTGGTGCTATCCGCGCGGCGTGGTCAACATGATCAAGAAACGACTTCCATCAGAAGAGGACTATACGTTGAGAGGCTGACAGCTGGGTCCATGGCCGCAGCAAGGAAGTGCCTCCTTATTACGCACAAAATAATGATTCCTCCACCTGATAGCGAGACCTACCGGAAGGGCCTCGAAAAAAATGTTTCCCCTCTGACAGTTGGGACCCACCAGCTACATCTTCGCACGCAAGGAAATCCGTCCATATTACGAGCACAAAATGTTTCTTCCCCTGACAGCTGGGACCCACCAGATATATCTTCGCATGCAAGGAGGTGCCTCCTTATACCCCTGACAGCTGGGACCCATCGGGTCGAACCGTACGTAGGATTTTCTTTCTGGTCATGAACGTGTACGTACATACTGGTCGATCGGTCTCTCTGCAGCAATGAACCGTGGCCGAGTAAGGAGATGCACGTGTCGTAGTAGTGGCGTGGACGTAGCATGTCACGCACTCCCGTTTATATATATCGTGTACACGTACGTACAACCACGCTGCAAGAAAGTAAATACAGCTACGCACATACATAAGGGCAGGGTCTCGAACGCGTACTCACGCATATGCACTGCCATGTCTCGAAATGCATCGTGTTCAACGGGAGCCAACCGGCTTGGATGGAACAGTCGAAACGGGGTCTAGCGTACCGCAAAACGGAGGAAATCGGCCTTCTGTTCGACTGCGTACAGTCAAAACGGGGTCCTGATCATCAAAAGGGTCCGGCGTACCGCATAACGGAGGAAACAGACTTGAGTTCCGGCTCCTACAGTCGAAATGGGGTGCTGTTAATCGGGAGGGGTGTGGCGTACCGCAAAACGGAGGAAACAGACTTGTGTTGGAGCGCCTATGGTCGAAACGGGAATCCTATTAATCGGGAGGGGTGTGGCGTACCGCAAAACGGGACTCCCCAGGCTATTGTTCATCCACCGTCTACTGCCTCGCTCCAGCCTCCACGGGCTACTGTTCATCCACCGTCGACTTCCTCCAGCATCCACCTGCTACTGTTCATCCACCGTAACTTCCTCCTGCCTCCACCAGCTACTGTTCACCACGGGGTCCTGTTCATCCAGCCTCCACAGGCTACTATTCAACTAGGCCTCCACAAGGGGCCCTGGTGTGTGGCTGCCTCCTCTCGATCGGGGTCTTGTTCATCCAGCGGCAACGGCCTCTACTACCACGGGCTCCTGTTCATCCAACCCCCACCGGGAACTGTTCATCCTACCCCAATAACGGTCACTATTCATCAAGAGGCAGCAATAGGGTTCGATCGGCTTCAGCTAGCAACAGCAGCGAACGAATCGCTCGGGTTCAGTTAACAGCCAGGGATCGATCGCTCGGGTTGAGTAACTTGGCTAGTGCAATCGCTTGGGTTCAGGAAGCGAATGCCTCGCTCGGGTTCAGTTAGAGCCCAATGCCTCATACATACACGCGACGTTTATGAGAGAAACACGCAAACCTCTGTGCATCGCTCCGGCCCGACCACCCACCGTGACCAGGAACTACCCGAAATTTTCCTCGCCCTCGCTTCTACCATGATTTTTTCTGTCATGGATGGCCCAAAGAATGTCATGCAGGTGCGTCCCCAGCCCGCCTAGGACGAAAAGCCCATTTTTTGTCATAGAAGTAGGATCCCACCACATCTATGATGATATGGGTTTTGTCACAATTATCATCATAGAAGTGTCATAAGCATGACAAAAAAATCATTTGGGCCAAAATGTCACGGATGTGTCTTTTTTTTTAGTGAATGTCGCCATGTCTTCAGAGCATGAACCACTTCTGCTAACTCAAGATCATGAGTAGTGTAGTTCTCTTCATGAGGATGTATCTACCTTGAAAGGTAAGCTATGACTCTGCCTTCTTGCATTAGAACCCTTCCCATTCCGGTTCAAGAGACATCACAATATATCACAAACTCCTTGTGAATGTCAGGTGTCGCCAGAACTAGGGTGGTGGTCAATCTCTTCTTTAGCTCCTGGAAGCTTTCTTCGCACTTCGGTGTCCATTCAAACTTCTTGTCCTTCTTCAAGAGCTGTGTGATTGGTCGGGCAATACTAGAGAATCCTTCCACGAATTTGCGATAAAAGACCGCAAGTCTGAGGAAGCTTCTAACCTCCTTGACGGTAGTTGGGGATTTCCATTGGGTCACCCCTTCAATCTTTGCAGGATCTACCGACAATCTTTCCTCGGTCAAGACATGACCCAATCATCCAACTATGTGTAGCCAAAACTAACACTTGAAGAATTTGGCATACAATTGGTGCTCTCAAAGCTTGTCTAGGACCATCCTGAAGTGTTGCTCGTGCTCTTCTGCCGTCTTCGAGTAGACAAGAATGTCATCAATGAAGACGACAAAAAACTTGTACAAATATTCCATGAAGACTTTGTTCATGAGATACATGAAGTAGGCTGGGGCATTGGTCAATCCAAAGGACATGACCGTGTACTCGTATAGGACATATCGGGTTACAAATATCGTCTTCGGAATATCTTGGGGTCTGATCTTCAGCTGATAGTACCAGACCTGCGGTCGATCTTGGAGAACACCTTGCTTCCATTGAGTTGATCAAACAGATCTTCAATCTTGGGAAGTGGATACTTGTTCTTGATTGCGACTTTGTTAAGGGAATGAAAGTCAACACATAATCGGATGGTACCGTCCCTCTTTGCCACAAACGAAACAGGTGATCCCCAAGTGGAGGCACTAGGGCGGATGAATCCTTTCCTCAACTGCTCGGTCAGCTTCTCTTTCAACTCTACTAACTCCTTCGATCCCATTCTACAAGGCTTCTTATAGATGGGTCCTACTCCGGGGATGAGCTCAATAATGAACTCAATGTCGCGGTCAGGAGGCATTCCCGGTAGCTCCTCAGGAAAGACTTCGGGGGTACTCGCATACTACTGGCACTTCCTCCAATCCCACTTCAGATGGACAGTTGACTTGGGTCACTCGAGCAGAGGAGGGGTTGGGGGTAAACTTGACTTCGACTCCTTGGTCATTGGTCACGGTGATAGTCCTGTTGGCACAATCTAACAATCCTTGGTGCTTAATGAGCCAATCCATTCCTAAGATCACATCCAAGCCTTGTGATCTTAAGATGATAAGGTCTGCTAGGAACTCTACCCCACATCTCCCTTCAAAGATGAAGGGAAGACCTTCTTCTTGATAACATCCTCAGGCATACCTACAAGCTTAAATAATCCACAAACTTCATCCACATAGATTAGGTGTAAATCAGGGTGCAGTGTTTCGTCTCCTGTAAAGGGATTATCTAGCAGTCTATCATACCCGAAGGAATTTCAAAGCAAACATTTTCAGTAGGTGCAGTAGGTTGAGGAGCAACTATTTGCTTTGCCATAGTAACAAGTGACAATAAATTTCAGCACACTATATAAATTTTTCCTTACCAAATTCCACTTACCAAAGGCGCTTCACTCCCCGGCAACGGTGCTAGAAAAGAGTCTTGATGACCCACAAGTGTAGGGGATCTATTGTAGTCCATTCGATAAGTAAGAGTGTCGAACCCAAGGAGGAGCAGAAGGAAATGATAGGCAGTTTTTAGTAAGGTATTTTCTGCAAGCACTGAAATTATCGCTAACGGATAATTTTGTGATAAGGTAATTGGTAGCAAGTAACAAATAGTAAAAGTAAATACGGTGCAGCAAGATGGCCCAATCCTTTTTGTATCAAAGGGCAAGCCTGGGCGAACTCTTATATGAAGGAAAACGCTCCCGAGGACACATGGGAATTATCGTCAAGCTAGTTTTCATCACGATCATCTTATTCGCGTTCGGTACTGTGATAATTTGGTATGTGGGTGGGCCGATGCTTGGGTGATGTCCTTACTTGGACAAGTCTCCCACTTATGATTAACCTCTAATACAAGCATCCGCAACTATAAAATAAGTATTAAGGTAAACCTAACCATAGCATGAAACAAGTGGATCCAAATCAGCCCCTTACGAAGCAACACATAAACTAGAGTTTAAGCTTCTGTCACTCTAGCAACCCATCATCTACTTATTACTTCCCAATGCCTTCCTCTAGGCCCAAATAATGGTGAAGTGTCATGTAGTCGACGTTCACATGACACCACTAGAGGAGAGACAACATACATCTCATCAAAATATCGAACGAATACCAAATTCACATGACTACTTATATCAAGACTTCTCTCATGTCCTCAGGAACAAAAGTAACTACTCACAAGACAGAATATTGTTCATGATCAGAGGGGTATTAATATGCATAATGGATCTGAACATATGATCTTCCACCAAGTAAACCAACTAGCATCAACTACAAGGAGTAACCAACACTATTAGCAACCCACAGGTACCAATTTGAGGTTTGGATACAAAGATTGGATACAAGAGATGAACTAGGGTTTGAGAGGAGATGGTGCTGGTCAAAATGTTGATGAACATAACCCTCCCCAAGATGGGAGAGTTGTTGGTGATGACGGCGGTGACGATTTCCCCCTCCCGGAGGGAAGTATCCCCGGCAGAACTGCTCTGTCGGAGCCCTAGATTTGTTTCCGCCAAGGTTCCGCCTCGAGACGGAGACGTCTGGTCCCGAAAGCCTCCTTCTGATTTTTTGTAGGTCAAAACACCTCATATAGGAGAAGATGGGCATTGGGGGATCATCGTGTGCCCACGAGGCAGGGGGCGCGCCCAGAGAGGGGGGGCGCCCCCACCCTCGTGGACAGGTGGTGGCCCCCCTAGTGATTCTCTTTCGCTAGATATTTTTTATATTTTTTGAAACGGTGTCCTGTGGAGTTTCGGAGATTTTTTAGTTGTGCAGAATAGGTTTCCAGTGTTTGCTCCTTTTCCGGCCCAGAATTCCAGCTGCCGGCATTCTCCCACTTCATGTAAACCTTGTAAAATAAGAGAGAAAAGGCATAAGTATTGTGATAATGCGTGAAATAACAGCCCATAGTGCAATAAATATCAACATAAAAGCATGATGCAAAATGGACGTATCAATGTGTCGTTAAAAGGGCAGAGTCCCAAATCCTTCATGTTCACGAGGGTTGTGGTCAACGAGTGGAATCTATGTTAGTGTCGCCTAGGGAAATATTGTGACCGGGTGCTTCCCCCGAGTACTTGAGGTACTACAGGATTGTGGATGACACGAAAGCTCCCCGATTCTTGTGTGTAAAGTGCACAGCCTCTACAGAGTGTTAAACTATTCGAATAGCCGTGTCCATGGTCATGGACATTTGGGTGGTGCTACCTAAACTATCTCCAGTATTTTACAAACTTGGTACGTGTGTGTGGTACAAAACTATGTGAGTCAAGGCAAATGACTTGACGTGTTGATTAAGCTAGAGTTGATCCCAACTCTATTTATGTTGATATATGTAACATGTTCACATGGTTACCAGAGTTTATTGCTGCATGCTTTACAAGTTGATAGGCCATGTCCTTGAGTTCCAACTACCTTGATGCTAGTTTACTTACTTATTGTTACATCATGCATTGTTACCTTGATCCAAAAACATGGGTTGCTTGTGAGTACATTCAAAAAACTCATTGACTTGCCACTGGTTATTTAATTGGCCAGGCATGGAAGAACATGAGTTCAAAGAAGAGTTCCTTGGAGACGAACATGCGAACTTGAACGCTTTCCTAGTCAGAATGCATGTATGGTTAAGGAAGATGGCATAGGTTCTACTTATCAACGAGGATTTCTGATGCTTGCGTTTTATTTTATGTTTAGCCCTTAAGGTTTTATCTATGTAAGACTTGACAATAATGGTCATATTTTGTGTAAGATGGTTTGTATGGATCTAAGACTCTTGTTATTCGGCTTCTATGTGTTTAGTGAGCATTGATCTCTGGGATCACTGTTCATGTGCATTCGGTGATCTCGACTCATGAGCTGGGGTCCCCATGGAGCTGGTATCAGAGCCATCTTGACTGTAGGAAGCCTTAGTTAGCATGGGCGTTATTTAGGATGAGACCATTTTCATAAACCATCTGAACGTCTCTTCTTTTATGAGACTTACCACACCTAAGATATAATCTTCTTATTGACCTCTCCCATTCAACCTTTGTAGATGGCCGTGGTACCCGAAAAGCTCCTGACCACTGGGTTCCCCATGCTTCTCGGGGATAGCCTCCAGGAGTTCCAGTTTCCCCGAGCCCCCACCCTCACCTATCATGAGCATTGATTAGCGACACCGAGATGGAGTACCATGTGGAAGTGATCGTGAAGGCTAATGATCCTCCTACAAGTTGGTTCTTCGAGGGACCCTAGATGGCAACACTAATCCTCGTTGTCGAGGTAGCTGCACTCAAGGCACTAACCCGCCTCCGAGACCTTCTTCCGGAGATGGAAGATAATCCAATGACCCGCTTCTTGCCTTATCGGAAGGAATGTGAAGATGAGAGCAGCGCATGAGCCCCACCACTAGAGGAAGGGCTTCCACTCCGATTCCAGACCTACTTCAGCCTTTGTGTCGATGGCTTGGCACAAGAATTGGCCTCGGAGTCAATGAAGCTCTGAAAGGAACTCCACGAGGCCAGGGCACTTCTTTGTCAAGCGCAGGAGAATACGGATACGATCAAGAAATAAGGTGGTCCTCCTTGACAACCCACCATCGCCTATCGAGGCGGAAGACCCTCAAGATATGTATCAGCCAAGGATGGAGAACCACCCCAGCGACGTCGTATGATGGCAAGGGACTATCACAAGCTCTTCCCTACACCATCGGCAAAGCAACGCCATGTTCAACTCCTCCACTCCCCCCACGCCTTCAAGTGATAGAGAAGCCCTGATAGATGAAGACGAGGAGAAAGACCTAGAAGAGCCAGAATACACGACCGAGCATTCCACCACTTAGGCACTGTTCGCAACTTTGATATGCCAGTTCACAACCCCTATGGTAGGATAGGTCGTGTAACCCTATGCGAAGTCCAGTCCTTGTAATGGTTCAAATGAAACCATGTAGTATTGTGTTGCTTTCGTTGTGTTTTGATGAAAGTCGTATCTTCCCTTCGGGAGCCTGTAAATGACTACATCACCTGTTGGATTTTTAAATGTGTTTGGCCCTTCTGGCCCTTGCATGAAAACAACTTATGTCATACCAACCCCCTTACTAGGCACCCCATCTATATTACTTTCCCTCATCTTTCCCCAATCATGAGACCTTGACCGCTCCAACAGGATGCCTGTTGTAACTCATACTGGTACCTCTACCCAGCAGCAAGAGCGGAAGGATCCACCCAAGCAAGAGCAGGCCAAGACCAAACCTAAGGACAAGCTCCACCACCACCACCTCCCCCAAACATGGACATGGGTCAGCTTCTCCAAGCCTTCCGAGAGGAATGCCAAGCCAACACTACAGCCCTCCATATGATTACACAAGCTATCACCAACAACCGCCAGCCGGTAAGGAACGGTAATGTATGTTCCACGTTGGCGGAGTTCACGAAGCATGCATCGTCAACCTTCATCGAGACGGCCAAACCCCTGGATGCAGACGATTGGGTCCGCACCATTGAGGATCTGTTGGAGCTAGTCGGCTGCACTGAAGACCGTATGAAGGTGTCATATGCCGCTCACTGTCCCGAGGGAACTACCAGAGCTTGGTGGGATGGGTTCGAGGTCATGCATGCAGGGCAAGCCATCACTTGGAATGACTTCAAGGCAGAGTTCTGCAAGGCCCATATTCCATCCGGAATTATGGCTATCAAGAAGCATGAATTCCGAGCTCTGAAGCAAGGAAATGGCATTGTCAAGAAGTACATGCAGAAGTTCAGTGTTCTGTCAAGGTATGCCCCTGAAGATGTCAGCACCGATGCTGCCAAAAGGGAGAGCTTCATGGAAGGCCTCAACCAGACTCTGCAATACTCACTTGTTGTGTGTGCCTGTCCGACCTTTCT
Organism: Secale cereale; assembly: GCA_902687465.1. Classification (NCBI taxonomy): domain Eukaryota; kingdom Viridiplantae; phylum Streptophyta; class Magnoliopsida; order Poales; family Poaceae; genus Secale; species Secale cereale. The sequence goes on from LR738714.1 coordinate 225,594,192, forward strand.
TGACCTGGTGAACAAAGCACTCATGCTTGAAGACAAGCGGCATGCTCTGGAAGATACTCACAAGCACAAGCTGGTCAGCAAGGGAAGTTCCAGTAACCAGAAGCCTCGCCTATGGCAGCTAGCCCCAGTCAGGCCAACCTATCAGCAGCCAGGAGCTCTTTCACCATGCACCAACTATTAGCCTCAGCAGTATGCCAACCCCAGGCCAGCTTTCAACAACCCCAATAACAGTGGTGGCAACAAGACCAACAGTCAAACCAAGTCACTTGCTTGGGATGTGGTCAGTCAGGACACATCTCAAAGGTGTGCCCCAACAAGAAGCCCGATGTTCCATGCCCCAATGCGCAGAACCCATGACAAGTGCGCGGAATGCCACCAAGGAACCCAGCTCCCCGTAACCCACCCAACAACGACAAAGGGTGTGTGAACCACGTCACTGCAGAATAAGCTCAGGAAGACCCGGACGTCGTGTTGGGTGCGTTCCTTGTCAACTCAGCACCTACAACTGTCTTGTTTGATTCTGGAGCCACACATGCATTTTTCACCCAAAAGTTTGCATTAAAAAGTGGCATGGCCCCTACACCCTTGAGCAATCCCATGGTGGTACAAACCCCCGAAGCAGAGATGAGAGCCTAAATAGGTTTTAAAGGAGTTGGGATCATCATTAAACTATAATCGGCTCAAGTTGGAATTTCATCATAAGTTATACCCTATGCATCAGGTTCATCGTGATCGTAATTATATATATAATTTTTGGCCTCGCGAAGGAGAAAACATCGCTCAAGCTTGGGGGAGGCTTAAGTCAATGTTATATTCATGCCCCAATCATGAGCTCTCAAGAAAAATGATCATTCAAAAATTTTATGCTCGGCTTTCTCTCAATAATCGCACCATGCTCGATAATTCTTGTTCTGGTTCTTTTATGATGAAGACTGCTGAATTCAAATGGGATTTATTGGAAAAAATTAAACGTAAATCTGAAGATTGGGATCTCGACGAAGGTAAGGAGTCAGGTATGACCCCTAAGTTTGATTGTGTTAAAGCTTTTATGGATACCGATGTTTTCCGTGAGTTTAGCACTAAATATGGACTTGACTCTGAGATAGTAGCCTCTTTCTGTGAATCATTTGCTACTCATGTTGATCTTCCCAAGGAGAAGTGGTTTAAATACCATCCTCCCATTGAAGTGAAATAGTTGAACCTGTTAAAGTTGAAGAAAAGACTATCACTTATAATGTTGATCCTATTGTTCCTACTGCTTATATTGAGAAACCACCTTTCCCTATTAGAACAAAGGATCATGCTAAAGCTGCAATTGTGGTTCGTAAGAGTAGTACTAGAACACCTACACCCTCAGAGCAAATTAAAGTTGAACCTAGTGTTGCTATGGTTAAAGATCTCTTGGTTGAAAATTTAGATGGACATGTTATTTACCTCCAAGAGGAAGCTGCTAGAATAGCCAAACCCGATGCTACGAATAAACATAGACTTGTTGTAGGCTTGCCTGTTATTTTTGTTAAAATAGGAGATCATTGCTATCATGGTTTATGTGACGTAGGTGCTAGTGCAAGTATAATCCCTCACTCCTCATATAAAGAAATTATGCATGATATTGCACCTGTTGAGTTAGAAGGGATTGATGTCACCATTAAGTTTGCCAATAGAGACACTATTTCACCAGTTGGGATTGTCAGAGATGTTGAAGTCTTGTGTGGGAAGGTTAAATACCCTCCTGATTTTCTTATTCTTAGTTCCCCACAAGATGATTCTGTCCCATTATATTTGGTAGACCCTTCTTGAATACCGTTAATGCTAAGATAGACTGCGTGAAAGATATTGTTACTGTTGGTTTAGGGGATATGTCTCATGATTTTAACTTTGGTAAATTTCGTAGACAACCCCATGATAAAGAATTGCCTAATAAGGATGAAATTATTGGTCTTGCTTTTATTGCTGTACCTCCTAACGGTCCATTAGAACAGTATCTGCTAGACCATGAAAATGATATGTATATGAATGAGAGAAGGGAAATAGATGAAATATTCTTTAAGCAGGGACCCGTATTGAAAAACAACTTGCCTGTTGAAATCCTAGGGGATCCTCCTCCACCCAAGGGTGATCCCGTGTTTGAACTCAAACCTTTACCTGATAATCTTAAATATATTTATCTTGATGAAAAGAAGATATATCCTGTTATTATTAGTGCTAACCTTTCAGAGCAGGAAGAATTTTTTTTATTGAAAACTCTGAAGAAGCACCGTGCTGCTATTGGATATACTCTGGATGATCTTAAGGGCAGAAGTGGTAAGGAAGGAAATACTAAAGCTTCTAGAGGCAGGTATTATCTATCCAGTTGCTGATAGCCAGTGGGTAAGTCCTGTCCATTGTGTCCCTAAAAAGGGAGGTATGACAGTTGTTCATAATGATAAAGATGAATTGATCCCACAAAGAATTGTTATAGGTTATAGGATGGTAATTGATTTCCGCAAATTAAATAAGGCCACTAAGAAAGATCATTACCCTTTGCCTTTTATTGATCAAATGCTAGAAAGGTTATCCAAACATACTCATTTTTTCTTTCTAGATGGCTATTCTGGTTTCTCTCAAATACCTGTGTCAAAAGGGATCAAGAAAAGACCACTTTTACTTGTCCTTTCGGTACCTTTTCTTATAGACGTATGCTTTTTGGTTTATGTAATGCACCTGCTACCTTTCAAAGATGCATGATGGCTATATTCTCTGACTTTTGTGAAAAGATTGTTGAGGTTTCCATGGATGATTCTCTGTTTACGGAACTTCTTTTGATGATTGCTTGAGCAACCTTGATCGAGTTTTGCAGAGATGTGAAGACACTAATCTTGTCTTGAATTGGGAGAAGTGCCACTTTATGGTTAATGATGGCATTGTCTTGGGACATAAAATTTCTGAAAATAGGTATTGAAGTTGACAAGGCTAAGGTTGATGCTATTGAAAAGATGCCGTGTCCGAAGGACATCAAAGGTATTCGAAGTTTCCTTGGTCATGCCGGGTTTTATAGGAGGTTCATTAAGGACTTCTCTAAAATCTCCAGGCCTCTGACTAATCTTTTACAAAAAGATATTCCTTTTGTCTTTGATGATGATTGTTTAGAAGCATTTGAAATACTTAAGAAATCATTGATCTCTGCACCTATAGTCCAGCCTCCTGACTGGAATTTACCCTTTGAGATTATGTGTGATGCTAGTAATTATGTTGTAGGTGCTGTTCTAGGACAAAGAGTTGATAAGAAATTGAATGTTATCCAATATGCTAGTAAAACTCTAGACAGTGCCCAGAGAAATTATGCTACTACTGAGAAGGAATTTTTAGCAGTTGTACTTGCTTGTGATAAGTTTAGACCTTATATTGTTGATTCTAAAGTAACTATTCACGCTGATCATGCTGCTATCAAATACCTTACGAAAAAAAGATGCTAAACCTAGACTTATCAGATGGGTTCTCTTGTTGCAAGAATTTGATTTGCATATTATTGATAGAAAGGGAGCTCAGAACCCCGTTGTAGATAACTTGTCTAGGCTAGAGAATATTCTTGATGACCCACAACCTATTGATGATAGCTTTCCCGATGAACAATTAGTTGTCATAAATACTTCTCGTACTGCTCCATGGTATGCTGATTATGCTAATTACATTGTTGCTAAGTTTATACCTCCTAGCTTCACATACCACCAAAAGAAAAAGTTATTCTATGATTTGAGACATTACTTCTGGGATGACCCACATCTTTATAAAGAAGGAGTAGATGGTATTATTAGACATTTTGTACCTGAGCATGAACAGGAACAGATCCTACGCAAGTGTCACTCCGAAGCTTATGGAGGACACCATGCTGGAGATAGAACTGCACATAAGGTATTGCAATCTGGTTATTGTTGGCCTACTCTCTTCAAGGATGCCCGTAAGTTTGTCTTATCTTGTGATGAATGTCAAAGAATTGGTAATATCAGTAGACGTCAAGAAATGCCTACGAATTATTCACTTGTTATTGAACCGTTTGATGTTTGGGTCTTTGATTATATGGGACCATTTCCTTCCTCTAATGGGTATACACACATTTTAGTTGTTGTTGATTACGTTACTAAGTGGGTAGAAGCTATTCCAACTAGTAGTGCTGATCACAACACCTCTATTAAGATGCTGTAAGAAGTTATTTTCCCGAGGTTTGGAGTCCCTGGATACTTAATGACTTATGGTGGTTCACACTTTATTCATGGTGCTTTCCGTAAAATGCTTGCAAAGTATGATGTCAATCATAGAATTGCATCTCCTTATCACCCACAGACTAGTGGTCAAGTAGAATTAAGTAATAGAGAGCTGAAATTAATTTTGCAAAAGACAGTTAATAGGTCTAGAAAGAATTGGTCCAAGAAACTTGATGATGCATTATGTGCCTATAGAACTGCATACAAAAATCCTATGGGTATGTCTCCATATAAGATGGTATATGGAAAAGCATGTCACTTATCTCTTGAGCTAGAACATAAGGCATATTGGGCTATTAAAGAGCTCAATTATGATTTCAAACTTGCCGGTGAAAAGAGGTTATTTGACATTAGCTCCCTTGATGAATGGAGAACCCAGGCCTATGAGAATGCCAAGCTGTTTAAAGAAAAAGTTAAAAGATGGCATGACAAAAGGATACAAAAGCGTGAGTTTAACGTAGGTGATTATGTCTTGCTATACAACTCTCGTTTAAGATTTTTTGTAGGAAAACTTCGCTCTAAATTAGAAGGTCCTTACGTTATCGAGGAGGTCTATCGTTCCGGTGCCATAAAAATCAACAACTTCGAAGGCACAAACCCGAAGGTGGTGAACGGTCAAAGAATCAAACATTATATCTCAGGTAATCCAATAAATGTGGAAACCAATGTTATTGAAACCGTAACCCCGGAGGAATACATAAGCGACACTTTCCAGAACGATTCAGACTCCGAAAAGGAAGAGGTATGTGGTACGGTAAGTAAACCGACTCCAAAACAGTTCTAATGGCAATTTTTCACCGTCTTGGAATATTTAGAAAAATAGAAAAGTAAGTGGCAGTCCGGAAGAGACACGAGGCGTCCACGAGGGTGGAGGGCGCGCCCCCTACCTCGTGGGCACCTCGTGTGCCTCCCGGACTCTGATTTCTTGTATGTTACTACTTTTGGTCGGTAAAAAATTCATTATATATTCTCCCGAAGGTTTTGACCACCGTATCACGCAAAAATCCTTTGTTTTCGTTTCGAGCTGGTGTTTTTGACAGATCTAGATCATCATGGTGTCTTCCAACACCCCCAAGGACAAGTTCTTCGAAAAGGTCATCAACCCCTACCTCGCGGAGGTGATGCATCATCCTCAAACCATGGAGTTGCATTAGGGGGTGCTGCACATCCGCGATGTTGAGGGGCCAAGGAGGACCGAAAGCGTGGAGACAAGACTCGAAGCAATGGAGCAGCAAGTTTTCAAGTGCCAAGGTATGGTGGAACGAGGACTCAACGCCAACCACATGATGATCACGGAGCTCGCCGACAACCTCAAGCTGGACTCAAGGATCTTCAGGGAAGCCATATACAATCTCCAAGAGAAAATCGAACACCCCCAAGCCCAGATCTATGACCAGCAAAACCAAAACTGTTAGTATGAATATAGATTCAAGAAGATGAGTTTGGCTGCAGATTTGAGCATCCCGGAGACTCGATCATCCTTCAACGACGGTGAGCCCATGCCTTGGAAGATGGACGACAAGCCTACATCATCAACACCTCCATCATCACCACCTCCGAAGAAGGGGACATAATCATATGGGTATGGGCACTCCCCTTGGCAACTGCCAAGCTTGGGGGAGTTGCCCCGGTATCGTATCACCATCACACTCCTATCTTTACCGTTTTTCTTAGTTCGATCCTTTTGGTAGTATCTTGATCTAGTAGAACAAAGTTAGCATGATCTAGTTGTGAGCTTTTGCTTTATGATCTTTACCTTTGTAATCGAGTCTGTGAGCTATATAATAAAGATTAGTGTTGAGTCAAGGGCTTGATTTCCTCACTTTGGTCATGATAGAATAAAAGAAAATATAAAAAGTATCAAAGATATCACATTGATCTTATGGGAAGTAATGACTTCGCATATAAAGAGTATGATGAATAAAAGTTGCTGAGAGTTGACAAACATAGTTTTGGTCATCGTTGCAATTAATAGGAAGTAATAAAGAAAGAGAGGTTTCACATACAAATATACTATCTTGGACGTCTTTTATGATTGTGAGCACTCAAAATATGACATGCTAAAGAGTTGATGTTGGACAAGCAAGACAACATAATGGGCTATGTTTTCTTATATTCGGAATAAAGTATATTATCATAGATAATCCAACACGTTGAGCTTGCCTTTCCCCCTCATGCTAGCTAAAACTCCTTGCACCAAGTAGAGATACTACTTACGCTTCCATACATCCTTAAACCCAGTTTTGCCATGAGAGTCCACCATACCTACCTATGGATTGAGTAAGATCCTTCAAGTAAGTTGTCATGTTGCAAACTCTCTAAAATATGTATGATATATTAGTGTGGAGGAAATAAGCTTTATACGATCTTGTGATATGGAAGTAATAAAAGCAACGGACTGCATAATAAAGATCCTTATCACAAGTGGCAATATAAAGTGACGCTCTTTTGTGCTAAGACTTTGTGCATCCAACCATAAAAGCACATGACAACCTCTGCTTCCCTTTGCGAAGGGCCTATCTATTATTCTTGCCTCATAAGAGTCATGGTGAAAATCACCTCTCCTTTTTACATTTTATCCTTTGGCAAGCACATTGTGTTGGAAAGATCCTGACATATATACCCAATTGGATGTAACTTATCATGGTCCATTACTGTTGACATTACCCTTGAGGTAAAATATTGGGAGGCAATACCATAAGCCCCTATCTTTCTCTGTGTCCGATTAAAACTCCATAACCATAAGTATTACGTGAGTGTGAGCAATTATGAAAGACTATATGATAGTTGAGTATGTGGGCTTGCTGAAAAGCTTTTACATTGACTCTTTCTGATGTTACGATAAATTGCAATTACTTCAATGACCGAGATCATAGTTTGTTGGTTTTCAATGAAGTTTCTGATTCATACTTGACATTGCGAATGAATTGTTACTTTAACATAAGAATCATATGACAATATATATGTGTTGCTGTTATAAGAATGATCATGATGCCCTCATGTCCGTATTTTATTTTTATCGACACCTCTATCTCTAAACATCTGGACATATTTTTCGATACCGGCTTTCGCTTGAGGACAAGCGAGGTCTAAGCTTGGGGGAGTTGATACGTCCATTTTGCATCATGCTTTTATGTTGATATTTATTGCACTATGGGCTGTTATTTCACGTATTATCACAATACTTATGCCTTTTCTCTCTTATTAAACAAGGTTTACATGAAGAGGGAGAATGCCGGCAGCTGGAATTCTGGGCTAGAAAAGGAGCAAACACTGGAAACCTATTCTGCACAACTCAAAAATCTCCAAAACTCCACGGGACACCGTTTTAGAAAATATAAAAAATATTTGGCAAAAGAGAATCACGAGGGGGGCCACCACCTGTCCACGAGGGTGGCCCCCCCCCCCCTCTCTAGGCGCGCCCCCTGTCTCATGGGCCACACGATGGTCCCCCGATGCCCATCTTCTCCTATAAGAGGTGTTTTGACCTGGAAAAAAATCAGAAGGAAGCTTTCGGGACCAGACGCCACCGTCTCGAGGCGGAACCTTGGCGGAAACCAATCTAGGGCTCCGGCAGAGTTGTTCTGTCGGGGATACTTCCCTCCGGGAGGGGGAAATCATCACCGCCGTCATCACCAACAACTCACCCATCTTGGGGAGGGTTATCTTCATCAACATCTTGACCAGCACCATCTCCTCTCAAACCCTAGTTCATCTCTTGTATCCAATCTTTGTATCCAAACCTCAGATTGGTACCTGTGGGTTGCTAGTAGTGTTGATTACTCCTTGTAGTTGATGCTAGTTGGTTTACTTGGTGGAAGATCATATGTTCAGATCCATTATGCATATTAATACCCCTCTGATCATGAACAATATTATGTTTTGTGAGTAGTTACTTTTGTTCCTAAGGACATGGGAGAAGTCTTGCTATAAGTAGTCATGTGAATTTGGTATTCGTTCAATATTTTGATGAGATGTATGTTGTCTCTCCTCTAGTGGTGTCATGTGAACGTCGACTACATGAAACTTCACCATTATTTGGGCCTAGAGGAAGGCATTGGGAAGTAATAAGTAGATGATGGGTTGCTAGAGTGACAGAAGCTTAAACCCTAGTTTATGCGTTGCTTCGTAAGGGGCTGATTTGGATCCACTTGTTTCATGCTATGGTTAGGTTTACCTTAATACTTCTTTTGTAGTTGCGGATGCGTGCATTAGAGGTTAATCATAAGTGGGAGGCTTGTCCAAGTAAGGACATCACCCAAGCACCGGTCCACTCACATACCAAATTATCAAAGTACCGAACGCGAATCAGATGATCGTGATGAAAATTAGCTTGACGATAATTCCCATTGTGTCCTCGGGAGCGTTTTCCTTCATATAAGAGTTCATCCAGGCTTGTCCTTTGCTACAAAAAGGATTGGCCCATATTGCTGCACCTTATTTACTTTTACTATTTGTTACTTGCTACCAAGTACCTTATCACAAAATTACCTGTTACCGATAATTTCAGTGCTTGCAGAAAATACCTTACTGAAAACTGCCTATCATCTCCTTCTGCTCCTCGTTGGGTTCGACACTCTTACTTATCGAAAGGACTTTGATAGATCCCCTACACTTGTGGAGGGACCAACGGTGTGTCCGGTGCCCTGTGAAAACAGTCATGGTCGCCTATCCAAGCACGACCCCGTCCCAAGAGTGACTCACGTCACCCTCGTCACTAGTAATGTGGGCACCATGCTAGAATTGGGCTAAGTAATCAATAATGCTCCGTCCCATAAGGGGTAGAGTGGTTGCACATGTTTTGGTTGGGGCGGTAAACACACCTTAAATCTAATCCATCATTTTACACACACACAAATGCTCGCTCCGGTACACCACTTCTTCCTTAAGTGGTGACCTAGTTCAACATCACCCACGGACATTAGGGGCACCCGATGGGGTTTTCGAAAGAATGCAACCACAAGGTGATCATTCCATACATGCAACATTATGCATCAATAACTAAACTTTTGACCTTGTATCTCCAAGCACAAGGTGGAGCTACGAGTATGGGCATGCAGCATTTGGTGATTCACAACAAGTTCATCATCGTCACTTTCATCATCATGCAATCGGAAAAAGGTACCGATGAATAAGAGAGGTATCATGGTCAAAGTTCTGCTTACCTTGGTTGGCTTGGTCTTCAAAGTCTTAAGTTATTCTCCTTCTTCTTCTCCAACTACTTCATCAAATAAGGGATCTATTTGTCGCAAAGAAACAATGGGAAAAATAAGGCAATAGCAAAAACAGAAAATCAAAGTGCTCAGAAAAATGTCAAATTATTTTTGTTAAATATAATAGGATGAAAACTAAGAATGGAAAAATTGTTAGTTTTGGATTTGGGGCAATAAAAACAGAGAAATGGATTTTTAAAGAGGGATTTAAATGCTCAAATTTGAATTTGAATTTTGAACAGTACAGAAAAGTGTGACGGTTGGGCATGAATGTTACACCATTAAATAGGTGGGATAATTACAAGATTTTTGAAGTTGGAATTATTTAATTTGGATAAATAATGCGGGCTGTGGAATTTTTGAAACCCACTGTAAAAAGAAAAAGGAAAAAGGCTGGGGGCTACTTTGCTTACTGGGCCAGAATAACCGCAGCGTAGCACGCCCAGACAGGAGATGGCCCAGGCGAGCCGGCGTGTGCGTGCACGCGCATTTTAAACCCGACAAGCAGGACCCGACTGCAAGTGGGAGAGAGAGGAGTGGGGAGAGAGAAGAGGATGATAGATGGGTCCCACCTGTCATCTCCAACCTCGCGGCCAGAGAGGTCTCTGAGCTCACTGGCGACGATGCAGGGCACGACGAGGCTAACATATGTCACCACTGAGCTCAGCGTCGAGTCGCCGTTCGGGTGGTGCCGGAGCTGGTCGGAGGGAGGCAGTGGTTCGCCAGCGACGAGGTCCCGCGACGGAGGAGCTTCGGGTGGAAGTTGCCAGCGTCGACTCTGACTGCAAAACACGAAGGGAAGAAGGGGGAAAGAGTCAGCGCACTACGGGCGATCCAGAGGAACAAGAAAGAGGGCCGGGGAAGGCTTGTACCGCGGGATCGACGGTGACCCGAGGCGACGGAGCTGGATCTTGATCTCGACCTCGGGCGCTTCTGGAGAGGACTGGGTGGTGTAGGAGGTTGGTTAGAAGCTGCAGAGGGCGAGTGGTGAGGACATAAGAGCTCGTGGAGGCCTTATATAGTGTGCTCGTGGCTCTCTGTGGGCTCGCGCACCAGCGAGGACGAAGGCGTTGCTAGAGGCCATGGGAGCACACGTGAGTGAGTCTGGGGCATTTGTGGAGGGGGTCTACGACTAAGGGAAGGAAGAAAGAGAGCGGGGGAAGGGCAGAGCATCGCGCGTGTGAGCTCGCCCATTGGGGCTCTCGGGCGGCCATGGCGCGCGTGCGAGGGAGGCTACAGGAGGGAGAATGAGGAGGGGTAGGGGTGTAGCATGCTACGGACGTCGAGGTGCATCGTCGGGCGCACGGGGAAGGATCGAGGTGGCCGAAGTCGTTTGGCAGAGGGCTGCTATAGTGCTTGGCCACATTGCAGCGCGCTCTATAGCACCCACTTGGCATGCCATGGCATATATTATGCAATGTGGGCACGGCCACTGGTGTCTGGGAGGTACACGGGGATGTAAAGAATGTGGGAGGGGCATTGGATGCCCTCGAAGGCTAGTAGGAGAGGAGAGAGGTTGAGGAAGAAAGAGAAAATGGCTGTCTAGAGAGAGAAAGAGAGTTACCCCCCCCCCCAATAATGGAGCTGTGGTGTTGCAATTGTTACTGGAGGTAGAAGGGGACTAGGAGGAGATGTGGTAAAAATTTGAACTCATGGGGAATAGTGGAAGAGGTCCAAGTGATGAATTTTGAAACATGGAAGAAGGTATTTTATGCAAGTTTGAGCCACTTGCACTCATCTCCTCCTTGTGCAACTTGATGGGGGTGTTGTGCATGACCATATGGCATTGTGGTAGAATTTTGAGCTCATTTGGATAAAGTTGCCAATGCAACTTTTGTAAACCCTAGAAATCAACAAAAATGTACTTGCTTAGATCTAGCTAAGGTAATCTCTTCTCCTTGATGCACCACTTGGTGTAGTGTAATTATTTGGGTACTTGAGCATGTCCACAAAGTTTGGGATCAATTGGAGAAAGTTGGCAATGTAAAGTTGTTCAAACTTGGATCTGGATAGAGAGGGTTTTGGGGCACTTTTGTGAACCAAAACAATTTTTATTAGGACAAAACTTTGCAGGATAATCACATTAGGCATATGTGACTTGCCATAATTGTCTTCGAATTTTCAGAGAATATTCCCTTTATAATTATTTCAAAAGCTTGAAATATCCAGAAAGTGTTTTTGAGGGATTTGACCAATATTTTGAACAGGACCATGTGTTGAAACTCTTATATATGGACAATATATGTCCACTGAGCTTCCCTAGATTTTCTCAAATATTTTTAAAACATTAAAATAATTTTAACCTATTAAAGACCATTTCTGGCATAAAGAAAAAGCCTTTAAATAAAATAGGAAAATACCTTTTAAAATTATATCTTTGTGGTTTATGGGAGTCCTATGCCCAATAGGAGTCAAATATACTCTTTGAAAGATTTTTCATGCCCCAAATTAAGTATTTGTAGTGCAAGCCTCAATTCAGGGGTTTTTGGAAAACTTAATTTAGAAAATGGTTTTAGTCCAAATTATTTTTGTAAGAAAATACTATTCATAACTATACACATGGCATGATCACTGGGCAAAAGTTTGGATCAAGGAGATGAAGTATAGAAGGTGGAGCTGTGTTGACTTTAAAGAGCACTATAAATCACAGACAAAATCCAACTCAAATAAAAATCCAAATAATGCAAAACGTTTTTTGTTGGTCCAAATCTTAATGCTTTATTAATGCAAATGACATGTTACAAAATGATGGGTGTGACAAAGGTGGTCCAACTTGAGGAGGTCAATATCGTCATCATCTAGCTCAAGTGGATTATGCACAAGGCAAACATTTTCCGTTGATAGGTTTTATATTTTACCGGTTTCCTGGTCTTAGTTGGGATACTGGATTATAGGATCGAGTGCCATACTATCAAGGGGGCTCTCAAGTGAGTAGCATGATCGTATCATTCGTAGAGATCTTTACCCATTGCATTCTTGGCCTCGTCAATATTGCTTCTTGTTTGGCTTTCCTCTTTGCGAGTTTTGAGCTTATGGCCATCTTCATGACTAGCTCTAGTCATTCAAAAACGAATTTCATATGCATCATTTTCTATGTTTTTGATGTTGGAGTTTTTTCCGGTTCTTCACTGATTGAGGTTTCACACCTCTTTATTATTGGCATTTTTCTACCGCCACTTCATTGTTGGATAGTACTTGTCGTCTTCTATCCAACAAGCTTGAGTTTGTTATATTCGGAGCTCATTTTGAATCACTCTAGCGGTAGTACCACCCTGGGCAGCTATAGTACCACTTGTGCGGTACCTCCATAGTCTAGTGTCGCGGGCACTACTGCTCGTATTTGGGCTACTAGACTCTTTTTCTCTCCAACGGTAATTGGGCGGTAGTACCGCTCCCATGGTACTACGGCCCGAGTACTACCCCACTACTGTTATTTTCTGTGTAGCCTAGAGGTTTAAGTGGCACTAGGGTGGCAGTAGGGAGGTACTACCGCTTGTACGGTACTTCTGTTGTATACCACCACTCGCACTTCCACTTATCTGAATGCTTCTATACTCCTTTTCAACTCCACGGTAGTAGAGCGATAGTAGGGCGCGATAGTACCGCTTTATGCGATACTTCCATCCTACCCATGCTCTACTACCACTAGTTCTCCGTGTCCTGAGACACTAAGCGGTAGTACCGCCTGTGAGGACGGTAGTACCGCTCCAGCAGCACTATTGCTACTTGACTTGCCTTCTTTCAGTGCTAGACCTAGAACTACCACTCCCCAGAACGGTAGCACTGCTTGTGTGCGGGCTATATGCATAACAACTAGATTTGTATCCACCTATAAAAGGGTTCTTCTTCCCCGATCTTATCCTTTGATCTCATGTTTGCCCCCCATTGTTGACCTTCTTTGAGTTTGCTATCTCTAAATCCCTCCATTTTTCCTTGCTAGTTCTTGAGGAAAAAGAGAGAGGAGATCTATATCTACATTTCCACCAATCACTTTCTCTATGCGAGGGGAACCCATTGGATCTAGATCTTGGAGTTCTTGGTGTTATCCTTGTTCTTCCTCTCATATTACTCCATAGCTTCCGTTGCTTTGGTGGGATTTGGGAGTGAGGGACTTGACCACTTCAGTTGCATCGTTTTGAGTTCTCCAAAGTGTTATGTGGAAGTGAAAAGTTGAGAAGCTTATTATTCCTGGGTGCTTGGTACCCTAGAGCTTGTTCCTCTTGGGTGTTTGGGCGCACTAGACAGTTGGTCGTGCTTTGGAGCTCAATCATTGTAGTGTAAAACTCCGAGCAATCGTTGGGGGTCTCCAATTAGGTTGTGGACATTGCCCTGAGAAATTTGTACGGATTCCAGTGACCGTCCCAAGGGTTGCCAAAGTGTACGGTTTCGGTGACCACCCCAAGGGTTGCCATTTGTACGGGTTCGGTGACTGCCCTCAAGGGTCCCTTAGTGGAATCTTGACGTCTTGCATTGTGCAAGGGTGTGAGGAGATTACCGTAGCCCTAGTGGCATTTTAGGGAGCATTGTGCCTCCACACCACTCCAAACAAAGATTAGCATCCGCAAGGGTGTGAACTTTGGGATAAATCATCGTCTCCGCGTGCCTAGGTTATCTCTTACCCGAGCCCTTTACTTATGCACTTTACTTTGTGATAGGCATAGTGTTTCATGTTATATATCTTGCTATCACTTAGTTGTTTATCTTGCCTAGCATAAGTTGTTGGTGCACATTAGTGAGCCTAGTTTTTTTAGGTTTTGTGCTTCACAAATTAAACGCTAATTTTCTTCCGCATTTGTTCAAGCCTAAACTGTAAATATTTTAAAGTGCCTATCCCCCCTCTAGGGGACATCCACGATCTTTCATCATGCAAGCCAACTCCAAATTGGGAGAGCTCTGGAGCAATTCGAATGTCCGCCATATCGGACTCCGATGCCCCAGACTCGCCTAAAAACATTCTACGACAGCCCGCGAGCACGCCGGCAGGGCAAGCCATGGTCCAGGCACTACGCGGGCTAAACCGGCCATGCTCGGCACACGGCACGCCTTGGGCCATGCCTAGGCTTGGAGGTTGGGCACCGACACGGCACGCCTTGGGCCATGCCTAGAGCTCTGGAGGATTCATCCAGTCTGCCATTCAAGCCACTTTCATGCCTCTGTTGGAATAATCCAAATATTATGATAATTATGATTAGATAAGTTTTTTTAGAGTGTTGTAAGCTAGCAAGTAACGTAGTAGTATTGGTCTAGTATTGAATCCGGTTTGGTTTCCACGTAATAGTTCGAGTCTTCCACTAATAAAGGATACGTACTAGTGTACTAGGCTAGGTTAGGAAGGAGCGGCTTTTGCTTACCTTAATTGTGTCCGTTTCATACTAGTTTAGGAGTTCAAGTCGGTGGATGGAGTCAGTTGCGTGCACCTATATATATATATGCATCACCTTGCGTCGTATGTAACACCCGAAAGAGAGAAAAGCAATAAAGAAGAAAATAAGGGCACAACAAGGGCCCTTAGCTATCAGTTTTGTGTGCGCGTGCGTTCATGCAATTTTATGTGATCGATCCTGAGGGCGAATTTCCAACAATTGGTATCTAGAGCAAGGTCGAGGTGAAGCTACGCTTGCCCTGGGGTAGCGACCTGACTAGTGCCTCGGGGCGGGCAATACAGTCGTTGCTGCTGCGACGAGGGGAGGGCGATATAGTCGCTGGTGTAGCGAAAATGAGGACCAGGCGATCTAGTCGCTAGGTGGTGCAGCAACGCGGAGAATGAGAGATAGTCTTTCGGCGGAGCGACGACGAGAAAGCGACATGGACGTTGTCGCAAGCGAGGAAGCCGGGTGATCGTCGTTCGACGGATCTACCTGGAGGAGGACGACAGGGCTGTCGTTGGTGATCATTGATGGTTATGGAGGTGCCGACGTTGCGACACCGAGGAAATCATCGAGATCATCGTTGGAGGGTGCAAGATGGAGATGGCGAAGTTGCGAGCCATCATCAAATCAAAGTGTGCACATGAGTTCTTGTAAGGTGCGTCCAAGAGCTCAGGTGTGTGAATCTTCTGCTACAGTTGAGATGCGTCACTCGCGGAGGAGAATTACAAGCGAGAATGGGCGGAAAAAGGAATGCGTGCCTTGCGTTTCCGTTCGTGGTCGCGGAGTTCCGACGAGTTCATATATGGTAGAGATGAGTTGCACATATATGGCGAGTTGCGATGCCGTCGGACGGGAAGCGTCGTTTGGTAAGTTGCGTCACCAACGACGAAGAGATGAACTGAAGATGCGATGGGTGAAGAGATGTGTCTCCCCGTGTACAAGAAGCCGGTAAGAAGATGAAGATCAACGTGAAGATGGACGCGGACAAGTTAAGATGAGTTCCTGCATGAGGCTACGTGTTTAGTCGGCATGTAGCACGCTAAGATGTGATAGCGTGGCTGGTAGTCTAGATAATTGTTGATTTCAGTCTGCAAGTCGGCATGAAAAAGATGGTGATGAAGTGCTGACCATCGTGGCGAAGAAAAGAGAATTTGTTGTCCGGTAAGTTGCGTCACCGGAGGCAACCCGCGTGACAAGATGAGTATGTGTCGTCGAGTGAATGTGTCGGATGTTTGGATTAGGGGGTGAATGTTGGAATAATCCAAATATTATGATAATTATGATTAGATAAGTTTTTTTAGAGTGTTGTAAGCTAGCAAGTAATGTAGTAGTATTGGTCTAGTATTGAATCCGTCTTGGTTTCCACGTAATAGTTCGAGTCTGCCACTAGTAAAGGATACGTACTAGTGTACTAGGCTAGGTTAGGAAGGAGCGGCTTTTGCTTACCTTAATTGTGTCCGTGTCATACTAGTTTAGGAGTTCAAGTCGGTGGATGGAGTCAGTTGCGTGCACCTATATATATATATATATATATATATATATATATATATATATATATATATATATATATATATATATATATATATATATATATGCATCACCTTGCGTCGTTTGTAACACCCGAAAGAGAGAAAAGCAATAAAGAAGAAAATAAGGGCACGACAAGGGCCCTTAGCTATCAGTTTTGTGTGCGCGTGCGTTCGTGCAATTTTATGTGATCGATCCCGAGGGCGAATTTCCAACAGCCTCCACTGCTACGTCAAAGGTGCCAGTGCCAATGGCATGTTTTTCTTCAAACACAAAGCCAAGGTGGAGGAGCGCCGCCCAGGGCGGCACCGAGCTTGGTGCTCATGGAGGCTTGGGCCCTCGAACGTCCAAAGACCACCATGGAGTCTGATTCCTGCCGTCTGAGTGCACCATTTTCCTCTGAGCTAAGAACAGGCGACACAAGGCGGATGATCCAGTTTAGTGTCTATGCCGCAATAGCACATGAGGCATGTCGCAATGCCTGGTGAGCCTTTCACCACTGGCGCAACGATGTTGATGACAACGCCTCAGATGATGGCAATGACACACCCTACAGGGCTTTGTAGTTCAATTGATAAGAGCACTACCTTGTCAAAGGCGGAAGTTGTGGGTTGTATGGTGCACACAAGAGGGAGGTGAAAATGCCATCAGAGTCCATGCCTACGAGCTCACCATTGGCTAATGTGCCTACTTTAGTTTAGTTTAGTTTAAGTTTATTTCAAACTTGTTAAATCTTGCCCGTTTACATATAATATGTCGAACTGAAACTCTGTATGTATTTCATATTTCGACCCTTTTGAAATAAGATATATTTGGTGATATCATTCGGACAACAGACACCCAGTTCGTACGCGTCCAGCAAAATTTGCGGATAAAACATTGATGACTCGTGTTGGAGATGACCCTAGAGTGCACACGATAGCAATTACCCAGAGTCTGTATATATACTTCCAAAGAAGAATGTAAGGTTTTATGTTTCACTTTTCTTCCCACCATCTCATCAAATTTTCTATGTATGATAATCAATCATCTTAATTTACTTAACTTCTGAAACCTATTCCACTTTAATTTACTTACCAATCTTCTTATCAAAAATCACAGACGATATTTGATAACCATTTATTTACACCATCACATTAATATGGGCAGGAAAATCACTATAATATTTATGTCTCGTTGCAATGCACAAACATTGTCCTAGTAAACTCAAACAAACGAAAGATTAAATTGCAAGAAACCACCACATTGACGGCTAGGTTAGCATAAATCATGACTTCACATTTATTTTGGCAAAAAAACACCACCTCTGTCGTAACCTTTTTGCAAATAACAATATTCAGCGGCTTCAACTTGGTTGACCACGTATATTGTTGGGAAAAGTTGCTTGGAAAACAAAAAATTTATATGCACACGCAAGGTCTATCCATGGAGATGCATAGTAACGAGAGGGGAGAGTGTGTCCACGTACCCTCGTAGACCGTAAGTGGAAGCGTTTATTAACGCGGTTGATGTAGTCGAACTTCTTCGCGATCCAACCGATCAAGTACCGAACGTACGACACCTTCGCGTTCAGCACATGTTCAACTCGGTGATGTCCTCGCCTTCTTGATATAGCAAGACGGGGGAAGTCGTAGATGAGTTCTGGCAGCATGACGGTGTGGTGACAGTGATGGTGATGCTATTTCCGCAGGGCTTCGCCTAAGCACCATAAAAATATGACTGAGGGACGAAACTATGGAGAGGGACGCCGCACACGGCTAGAATAATGTCGTGCGTGTGTGACGCCCCCTCCCCCATGTATATATAGGTGGGGGAGAAGGGAAGGTAGTCCTTAGGGCGCCCCAAGTGTCTGACGGCTGCCCTAGGGCGCCTGCCTAGTCGCCCCCTTTCCTTCTAGGCGCACGGGAGGAAGGCAGGAGGAGGAGGCGCCCCCTTTCCTTTCTCTCATGAGAAGCAGAAGGCAGGAGGGGCTAGCCCTCCCCCTCTTCCTTCCCTAGGGTCGACGGCCAGGGAGAGGCGTGCGAGCCAACTTGTGGGCTGGTGTGAGCCTCCCCATGGCCCATTAGGCCCACAGCCCTCCCGGGGCCTCCCATAACCCTTCTAGTGATCCGATGACTATTCGGTACCTTCCGAAACTCTTCTGGTGTCAAAATATCATCGTCCTTTATATTGATCTTTACCTCCGGGCCATTCGGAGCTCCTTATCATCTCCATGATCTCATCCGGGACTCCGAACAACATTCGGTCACCAAATCATATAACTCATATAACACTATACCGTCAACGAACGTTAAGCGTGCGGACCCTACAGGTTCGAGACCTATGTAGACATGACCGAGACACTTCTCTAGTCAATAACCAATAGCGGAACATGGATGCCCGTATTGGTTCCTACACATTCTATGAAGATCTTTATAGGTCGAACCGTTATGACAACATACGCATTTCCCTTTGTCCGTCGGTATGTTACTTGCTCGAGATTCGATCGTCGGTATCTCCATACCTAGTTCAATCTCATTAATGACAAGTCTCTTTACTCGTTCCGAGAGGGCCCCTTAGTCATTTTGGGTGCAAGCTTCTTGTGATGTGTATTACTGAGAGGGCCTAGAGACACCTCTCCGATACACAAAGTGACAAATCCTAATCTTGATCCATGCCAACTCAACAGACACCTTCGGAAATATCTATAGAGCATCTTTATGATCACCCAGTTACGTTGCGATGTTTGATAGCACACAAGGCATTCCTCCGGTATGCGGGAGTTGCATGATGTCATAGTCAAAGGAATAGGTATTTGCCATTGAAAAAGAAATAGGAACAAACTGAACGATCATATGCTAAGCTAACGGATGGGTCTTCTCCATCACATCATTCTCCTAATGATGTGATCCCGTTATCAAGTGACAACACATGTCTATGGTTAGGAAACCTTAACCATCTTTGATCAACGAGCTAGTCTAGTAGAGACTTACTAGGGACATGATATTTGTAACATGTATTTAAGTTTCCGGTCAATATAATTCTAGCATGAATAATAAACCTTTATCATGAATAAAGAAATATAAAATAATAACAGCTTTATTATTGCCTCTATGGTATATTTCCATCAGTCTCCCACTTGCACTAGAGTTAATAATCTAGATTGTATTCTAATGAATCTAACACCCATGGAGCCTTGGTGCTGATCATGTTTTGCTCGTGGAAGAGGCTTAGTCAACTCTGCTACATTCAGATATGTATGTATTTTGCAAATTTCTATGTCTCCATCCTTGACCTTTTAACGAATGGTGTTGAAGCATATTTTGATGTGTTTTGTTCTCTTGTGAAACCTGGATTCCTTCGCCTAGGCAATTGCTCCAGTGTTGTCACAAAAGATTGTCATTGGACCATATGCACTAGGTATTACACCCAGATCAGATATGAACTCCTTCATAGAGACTCCTTCATGTGCTGCTTCCGAAGCAGCTATGTACTCCGCTTTACATGTAGATCCCGCCATGACGCTCTGCTTGGAACTGCACTAATTGATAGCTCCACCATTCAATATAAATATGTATCCGGTCTGAGACTTAGAGTCATCCGGATGTATGTCGAAGCTAGCATCAACGTAATCCTTTATGACGAGCTCTTAGTCACCTCCATAAAAGAGAGACATACCGTTGGTCCTTTTCAGGTACTTCAGGATGTTCTTGATCGCTATCCAGAGATTCACTCCTGGATTACTTTGGTACCTCTCTGCCAAACTTATGGCAAGGCACACATCAGGTCGGGTACACAGTATAGCCTACATGATAGAACCTATGGCCGAGGCATAGGGAATGACTTTCATTCTCTCTCTATCTTGTGCAGTAGTCGGGCTTTGAGTTTGACTCAATTTCACAACTTGTAACATAGTGTTGTCAAGGTATGTGCTTTGTGAAAGTCCTATTAAGCGTATTGATCAATCTCTATAGATCTTGATGCCCAATATATAAGCAGCTTTGCCGATGTCTTTCATTGAAAAATTCTTATTCAAGTATCCTTTTATTGTATCCGGAAATTCTACATCATTTCCAATCAATAATATGTCATCCACATATAATATCAGAAATGCTACAGATCTCCCACACACTTTCTTATAAATACAGGCTTCATCGTAAGTTTGTATAAAATCATATGCTTTGATCACCTCATCAAAGCGTATATTCCAACTCTGAGATGCTTGCACCAATCCATAGATGGATCGCTGGAGCTTGGACACTTTGTTTGCACCTTTAGGATCAACAAAACCTTCTGGTTGCATCATATACAACTCTTCTTTTAGAAAATCCATTAAGAAATACAGTTTTGACATCCATTTGCCAGATTTCATAATCATAAAATGCGGCAATTTCTAACATGATTCAGACGGACTTAAGTATCGCTACGAGTGAGAAAGTATCATCGTAGTCAACTCCTTGAACTTGTCGAAAACCTTTTGCGGCAAGTCGAGCTTTGTAGACAATAACATTACCATGTGCGTAGGTCTTCTTCTTCAAGATTCATTTATTCTCAATGGCTTGCCGATCATCGGGCAAGTCCACTGAAGTCCAAAATTTGTTCTCATACATGGATCCTATCTCAGATTTCATGCCCTCAAGCCATTTTGGGAATCTGGGCTCATCATAGCTTCTTCATAGATCAAAGGTTTGCCATTGTCTAATAACATGACTTCCAGGACAGGATTACCATGCCACTCTGGTGTGGTACGTGTTCTGGTCGAACTTCGAGGTTCAGTAGTACCTTGATTCGAAGTTTCATGATCATTATCATTAGCTTCTTTTCTAGTTGGTGCAGGCATTACGGGAACAATTTTCTCTGATGAGCTACTTTCTAATTTGAGAGAAGGTACAATTACCTCATGAAGTTCTACTTTCCTCCCACTCACTTCTTTCGAGAGAAACTCTTCTCTAGAAAGGACCCATTCTTAGCAACAAAGATCTTGCCTTCGGATCTGTGGTAGAAGGTGTACCCAATAGTTTCTCTAGGGTATCCTATAAAGACGCACTTCTCCGATTCGGGGTTGAGCTTATCAGGCTGAAGCCTTTTGACATAAGTGTTGCAACCCCAAACTTTAAGAAACGACAACTTTGGTTTCTTGCCAAACCATAGTTCATACGGTGTTGTCTCAACGGATTTAGATGGTGCCCTATTTAATGTGAATGCGGCTGTCTCTAATGCATAACACCAAATGATAAAGGAAAATCAGTAAAAGACATCATAGAACGCACCATATCTAATAGAGTACGGTTACGATGTTCAGACACACCATTACGTTTTGGGTTCCAGTTGGCGTGAGTTGTGAAACTATTCCACATTTTTTAAATGAAGGCCAAACTCGTAACACAAATATTCACCTCCATGATCAGATCGTAGAAACTTTATTTTCTTGTTACCATGATTTTACAGTTCACTTTGAAATTCTTTGAACTTTTCAAATGTTTCAGACTTGCGTTTCATCAAGTAGATATACCCATACCTACTTAAATCATCTGTGAAGGTGAGAAAATAATGATGCCCGTCGCGTGTTCCAATACTCATCGGATCGCATACATCGGTATGTATTATTTCCAATAAGTCATTAGCATGCTCCATTGTTCCGGAGAAGTGAGTTTTAGGCATCTTGCCCATGAGGCATGGTTCGCAAGTATCAAATGATTCATAATAAAGTGATTTCAAAAGTCCACCCGCATGGAGTTTCTTCATGCGCTTTACACCAATATGACCTAAACGACAGTTCCACAAGTATGTTGCACTATCATTATCAACTTTGCATCTTTTGGCATCAATATTATGAATATGTGTATCACCACGATCAAGATTCAATAAGAATAGACCATTCCTCAAGGGTGCATGACCATAAAATATATTACTCATATAAATAGAACAACCATTATTCTCTGACTTAAATGAATAACCGTCTCACATTAAACAAGATCCAGATATAATGTTCATGCTCAACGCTGGCACCAAATAACAATTATTGAGGTCTAAAACTAATCCTGAAGGTCGATGTAGAGGTAGAGTGCCGTCGACGATCACATCGACCTTGGAACCATTCCCGACGCGCATCGTCACCTCGTCCTTAGCCATTCTTCATATATTTCGTAGCTCCTGTTTTGAGTTGCAAATATGAGCAACGGAACCAGTATCAAATACCCAGGCACTAGTGCGAGCACTAGTAAGGAGCACATCAATAAGATGTATATCAGATATACCTTTGTTCACTTTGCCATCCTTCTTATCCGCCAAATACTTGGGGCAGTTCCGCTTCTAGTGACCACTTACTTTGCAGTAGAAGCGCTCAGTTTCAGGCTTAGGTCCAGCTTTGAACTTCTTCACAGGAGCGACAACTTGCTTTCCGTTCTTCTTAAGGTTCCCTTTTTTCCTTTGCCCTTTTTCTTGAAACTAGTGATCTTGTTAACCATCAACACTTGATGCTCCTTCTTCATTTCTACCTCCCCTGATTTCAGCATCGCGAAGAGCTCGGGATTTTTTTTCTCCATCCCTTGCATATTATAGTTCATCACGAAGCCTTTGTAGCTTGGTGGCAGTGATTGAAGAACTCTATCAATAACACTCTCATCTAGAAGATCAATTCCCAGCTGAGTGAAGTGATTATGATACCCAGACATTATGAGTATGTGTTCTCTAACATAACTATTATCCTCCATCTTGCAGCTATAGAACTTGTTGGAGACTTCATATCTCTCAACCCGGGCATTGGCTTGATTTATCAATTTAAGCTTCTGGAACATCTCATATGCTCCATGACATTCAAAACATCTTTGAAGACCCGGTTGTAAGCCGTAAAGCGTGGCACATGGAACTATCGAGTAGTCATCAGATCGAGCTTGCCAGACGTTCATAACATCTACATCAGCTCCTGCAACAGGTATGTGACCTAGCTGTGCATCATGGACATAATTCTTCTGTGCAGCAATGAGGTTAAAATCCTCAAGTTAGGGACCCAGTCCGTGTAGTTGCTACCATCATATTTCAACTTAGCTTTCTCTAGGAACACATTAAAATTCAGGGAAACGGTAGCACGGGGCATTGATCTACAAGATAGATATGCAAAACTATTAAGACTAAGTTCATGATAAATTAAGTTCAATTAATCAAGTTAAGAATGAACTCCCACTTAAATTAACATCCTTCAAGTTATCTAAGTGATACATGATCCAAATCAACTAACCCATGTCCGATCATCACGTGAGATGGTTTTGTCATCAATGGTGAACATCTCTATGTTGATCATATCTACTATATGACTCATGTTTGACCTTTCAGTCTCCAGTGTTCCGAGACCATGTCTGTACATGCTAGGCTCGTCAAGTTTAACCCAAGTATTCCTCGTGTGTAAATCTGGCTTACACGCATTGTATGTGAATGTAGAGTCTATCACACACGATCATCACGAGGTGCTTCGAAACGACAAACTTTAGCAATGGTGCATACCCGGGGAGAACAATTTTATCTTGAAATTTAGTGAAGAGATAATCTTATAATGCTACCGCCATTTCTAAGCAAAATAAGATGCATAAAAGATAAACATCACATGCAATTAAAATATGTGACATGATATGGCCATCATCATCTTGTGGTTTTGATCTCCATTTCCAAAGCATCGTCGTGATCTCCATCGTTACCGGCTTGACACCTTGATCTCCATCATTGCGTTGGGGTCATCTCACCAACTATTGCTTCTACAACTATTACTAACTCATAGCGATAAAGTAAAGCAATTACATGGCGCTTGCATTTCATACAATAATTAAGAGACAACCCTAAGGCTCCTGACGATTGTCGATAGTACAAAACATGATCATCTCATACAACAACGTATATCTCATCACTCTTAACCATATCACATCAGAACATGCCCTACAAAAACAAGTTATACATCCTCTACTTTGTTGTTGCAAGTTTTACGTGGCTGATATGGGCTTCTAGCAAGAACCGTTCTTACCTACGGTAAAAACCACAACGGTGATTTATCAAGTTTTTTGTTTTAACCTTCTTCAAGGACCAATCATAGTCAAATTCGATTCAACTAAAGTAGGATAAACTGACACCCACCAGCCACCTTTATGCAAAACAAGTTGCATGTCTGTCGGTGGAACTGGTCTCATGTATGTGGACATGTAAGGTTGATCCGGGCCGCTTCATCTTACAATACCGTCGAATCAAAAAAAGACGTTGATGGTAAGCAATATGACCATCACCGCCCACATTTCTTTTTGTTCTACTCATGCATATCATCTACGCATAGACCTGGCTCATGATGCCACTGTTGGGAAAAGTTGCATGGAAAACATTTTTTTCTACGCACACGCAAGATCTATCCATGGAGATGCATAGAAACGAGAGGGGAGGGTGTGTATATGTACCCTCGTAGACCGTAAGTGGAAGCATTTATTAACGCGGTTGATGTAGTCGAACTTCTTCGCGATCCAACCGATCAAGTACCGAACGTACGTCACCTTCGCGTTCAGCACACGTTCAGCTCGGTGACGTACTTGCCTTCTTGATCCAGCAAGACGGGTGAAGTAGTAGATGAGTTCCGGCAGCACGATGGCGTGGTGATGGTGATGGTGATGCTATCTTCGTAGGGATGAAACTGTGCATAGGGGCGCCGCACACGGCTAGAATAATGTCGTGGGTGAGTGGCGCCCCTCCCCCATGTATATATAGGCGGGGGAGAAGGCCAAGTAGTCCCTAGGGCGCCCCAAGTGGCCGACGGCTGCCCTAGGGTGCCTTCCTAGCCGCGCCTCTTTCCTTCTGGGTGCACGGGACAAAGGCAGGAGGAGGAGGCGCCCCCCTTAATTTTCTCTCATGAGAAGGAGAAGGCCGGAGGGGCTAGCCCTCGCCATTTTCCTTGGTAGAGGGCGCACCAGCCCACTTGCGGGCTCGTGTGTGCCTCCCCTTAGCCCATTAGGCCCATAGACCTCCCGTTGCCTTCCGGAACCCATCCGGTGATCTGATGAATACCCGGTACCGCCCGAAACTCTTTCGGTGTCCAAATATCATCGTCCTATATATAGATACCTCCGGACCATTCCGGAGCTCCTCGTCATGTCCGTAATCTCATCCGGGACTACGAACAACATTCAATCACCAAATCATATAATTCATATAACACTATATCATGAACGAAAGTTAAGTGTACGGATCCTAAGGGTTCGAGAACTATGTATACATGACCGAGACACTTCTCTGGTCAATAACCAATAGCGGAACCTGTATGCCCATATTTGTTCCTACATATTCTACGAGGATCTTTATCGGTCGAACCGTTATGACAACATACGTAATTCCCTTTGTCCGTCGGTATGTTACTTGCCCGAGATTCAATCGTCGGTATCTCCATACCTAGTTCAATCTCATTAACGGCAAGTCTATTTAATTGTTCTGTAATACATGATGTCATAACTAACCCCTTAGTCATTTTGCTTGCAAGCTTCTTGTGATGTGTATTATCAAGAGGGCCCAGAGATACGTCTCCGATACACGGAGTGATAATTCCTAATCTTGAACCATGCCAACTCAACAGACAACTTCGGAAATATATATAGAGCATCTTTATGATCACCAGTTACGTTGTGATGTTTGATAACACACAAGGCATTCCTCCAGTATCCGGGAGTTGCATGGTCTCATAGTAAAAGTAATATGTACTTGACATTAAGAAAACAATAGCAACAAACCGAACGACCATATGCTAAACTAACGGATGGATCTTGTCCATCACATCATTCTTCTAATGATGTGATCCCGTTATCAAGTGACAACGCATGTCTATGGTTAGGAAACCTTAACCATCTTTGATTAACGAGCTAGTCTAGTAGAGGCTTACTAGGGACACAGTATTTGTTTATGTATTCACACATTATTTAAGTTTCTAGTTAATACAATTCTAGTATGAATAATGAATCTTTATCATGAATAAGGAAGTATAAAATAATAACAACTTTATTATTGCCTCTAGGGCATATTTCCATCATATATGACATATGTGGCCCGCTAGTCGGGCTGGTGTGGCACCAATTTCTCACACTTTTACATTGAATCGTTTGTTGGACGTGGGGCCGTCTCTCTTCAGCATTTCATCGAGCAATTTGCGGGCAGTGCATAGGCCGGTGGACGAAGGTTGTTGTCTCACGCCTTAGCCAGGCGCCAAAGGTCGTGGACGGTAGCAGAGGGCCCGTGCACAGCGACGATGTGATGGATGTTTCTATTTGAGGTACAGGCCGACGACAACTAGGACTTGCTAGACGCCGCCACTGTCGTTCACGCCCTTGACGTCAAGACGTAACGGTGGCGTTGGGAAGGGGTGGCCCTGCTCAAGGATGGCGCCGGTCCGTCAGGGAGCGTCGACGTCTACGAGGCCGCTGCCTCGGCCGGGGGTGGGGTGGGCGGCGACCTCTGCCTCGGTGCGGCAACAGCGACGATGGCCTTTGCCTTGGCCAGGGGCAGGTGATACGTCTCCAACGTATCTACTTTTCCAAACACTTTTGCCCTTGGTTTGGACTCTAACTTCCATGATTTGAATGGAACTAACCCGGACTGACGCTGTTTTCAGCAGAATTGCCATGGTGCTGTTTTTGTGCAGAAATAAAAATTTCTCAGAATGACCTGAAAATCCACAAAGAATTATTTTGGAAAATATAAAAATATATGCGGAAAGATCCAGACCAGGGGGCCCACACCCTGTCCACGAGGGTGGGGGCGCGCCCCTCCCCCTGGGCACGCCCCCCTACATCGTGGGCCCCCTGATGCTCCACCGACGTACCCCCGGACTCCATATATTCACTCTCGGGGAGAAAAATATCAGAGAGGAAGAATTATCGCGTTTTATGATACGGAGCCGCCACCAAGCCCTAATCTCTCTCGGGAGGGCTGATCTGGAGTCCGTTCGGGGCTCCGGAGAGTGGAGATCGTCGCCATCGTCATCATCAACCTTCCTCCATCACCAATTTCATGATGCTCACCGCTATGCGTGAGTAACTCCATCGTAGGCTTGCTGGATGGTGATGGGTTGGATGAGATTTACCATGTAATCGAGTTAGTTTTGTTAGGGTTTGATCCCTAGTATCCACTATGTTCTAAGATTGATGTTGCTATGACTTTGATGTGCTTAATGCTTGTCACTAGGGCCCGAGTGCCATGATTTCAGATCTGAACCTATTATGTTTTCATGAATATATGTGTGTTCTTGATTATATGTTGCAAGTCTATAGTCACCTACTATGTGTTATGATCCGGCAACCCCGAAGTGACAATAATCGGGACCATTCCGGTGATGACCGTAGTTTGAGGAGTTCATGTATTCACTATGTGTTAATGCTTTGGTCCGGTACTCTATTAAAAGGAGGCCTTAATATCCCTTAGTTTCCACTAGGACCCCGCTACCACGGGAGGGTAGGACAAAATATGTCATGCAAGTTCTTTTCCATAAGTACGTATGACTATATTCGGAATACATGCCTACATTACATTGATGAACTGGAGCTAGTTATGTGTCACCCTAGGTTATAACTTCTACATGATGAATTGCATCCGACATAATTCCCCATCACCGATCCAATGCCTACGAGCTTTTCACATATTGCTTGTTGCTTATTTACTTTCCCGCTCCTACTGTTACGAAAACTACAAAAACACTATCGTTACTTTTATTGCTGTTACCGCTATCTCCATATTACTTTGCTACTAAACTACCTTGCTGCAGATACTAAGTTTCCAGGTGTGATTGAATTGACAACTCAGCTGCTAATACTTAAGAGTATTCTTTGGCACGCCTTGTGTCGAATCACTAAATTTGGGTTGAATACTTTACCCTCGAAAACGGTTGCGATCCCCTACACTTGTGGGTTATCAAGACTATTTTCTCGCGCCGTTGCCGGGGAGCATACCTCTATTCTATAAGTCACTTGGGATTTATATCTGTTGATCCCTATGAAGAACTAGAAGGACTCAAAAACCAAGATCTTACCCTCAACTACGAGGGGAGGTAAGGAACTGCCATCTAGCTCTGCACTTGATTCACCATCTGTTATGGGTAAATTTGTGACTTCTACTCATGCTATTGAATCTGATATGTCGTATGTTCTTGATGATGCCACTTCTGCTATGTATGATGAAACTACTTCTATGCTTGATAATATTGTGCCACTAGGTGAATTTCTAGATGAACAAATTGCTAGGGTTAGGGAGAATGCAAATATTGAAACTAATAATATTTATGAAAGTGATGATGAAGCTTCTCCCCCTAGATATGAATTGCCTGTTGTTCCTGAGGGTTATGTTATGGATGAAGAAACTGCTAGAGACTTTCTTGCTTGCAACGATAGATATGATCTTAAGAAATTATTAGCTAAGCTGAAGGAGAAGTCCTTTAATGCTAGAATGAAACATGACCCTGCTTTCGCTACTTCACCTATCTTTGTTACTGATAAGGATTATGATTTCTCTGTTGATCCTGAGTTAATTACCTTGGTTGATGGGCAAGAATCTGGTCAGTCCTTGGCTGTTTGGGGCTTGGTCTGCAGGCCCAAAAATAAAGGTTGACTGGGTATTTCAAATTTGAAGCTGCAGAATTAGGCTCTGCTTCTCAATCATGTCAGCAAATTTTACAATAAGGTTGATGTGCCCTGGGTCCAACTCATCTGGAACACTTACTACCATGGCAGAGTTCCTCGTGCTACAATCATTTGTGGCTCCTTCTGGTGGAGAGATTTATGCAAGTTAATGGATAAGTTCAGAATGGTTAGTGTTGCGCATGCTAATAAGGGTGACACTATTTTGTTTTGGTCTGATTCTTGGCCCTTGGGAGACTCTAGTATCCCTCTTGAACAAAGGTTTGCCAGACTATTCTCTTTTTCCATTGATCCTCTCATCTCTGCTGCTGAGATCTTTGAGTTGACTGAGCTCACCTACTTCTTTCATTACCTCTCTCTGAGAGAGCTTATGGAGAGCTACAGACTTTGCAAAACCTCCTTCAGCACTCCAAGCAAAACCTTCAGCTCAATGATATGTGGGTATGGAAAGAGGATGGCAAAGGTTACACTGCTAAGAAATATTACTCCTTCTTGCACAAGCATATTGTTGTCAACCCAATTTTATCCTGGGTTTGGGCTAGTTGTTGCACTATGAAAATCAAGTTTTTTGCTTGGATGATGATCATGGATAGGCTGAACACTTAGGATATGCTGGAAAGAAGACATTGGAATGTATCTGATTTAAATCATTGTGTACTCTGTCCACCATGCACTAAGGAGAGCAGAGACCATCTCTTCTTTCAATGTAATTTCAGTTGCAGGGTCTGGAATTACCTTCAAATCAATTGGATGGCAGGAGATGATATGATTGCCATTGCATACCACGCCAGGAGGGATTTTGGCAAGCCTTTCTTCTCTGAAGTGGTTTTCCTGGCCTGCTAGAACATCTAGAATGTTAGAAATGATAGAGTTTTCAGGAATATTACACCTTCTTTTCGTAGGTGGAGATCTAGCTTTATTTTGGACATTTCCCTTTTGGCTCATAGAATTAAGCCTAAGTTCAAAGAGGATTTTCTTAGATGGATTTGATTTTAGCCTCCTTAAGGTTAGCTTGACTTTTCCTCTTTGTTTCCTTTTTCTTTGGGTCTCTTGACCTTGTAAATTTTGTACATTTGTAACTTTTATTGGGAGGAATTAAATTACTGTGGGGCCCTGGCCTTACAGTTTCAGGTACAAAAAATACCTTGGTTGAATCTGATCCTTTCCATGGCTATGAATCTGAAACTGTTGTGGCACATCTTACTAAGTTGAATGATATAGCCACCCTTTTCACCAATGATGAAAAGATTCGTTACTACTTTATCCTTAAGTTGTTTCCTTTCTCGTTAAAGGGTGATGCTAAGACTTGGTTTAATTCTCTTGATCCTGGTTGTGTGCGTAGTCCCCAGGATATGATGTACTACTTCTCTGCTAAATATTTTCCCACTCATAAGAAACAAGATGCCTTACGAGAAATTTATAACTTTGTGCAAATTGAAGAAGAGAGTCTCCCACAAGCTCGGGGGAGGCTTCTCCAATTACTTAATGCTTTGCCTGGTCATCCTCTTTAGAGGAATGATATACTTGATGTCTTTTATAATGGACTAACCGATGCTTCCAGAGACCACCTGGATAGTTGTGCTGGTTGTGTTTTCAGGGAAAGAACAGTTGATCGAGCTGAATTACTATTGAATAATATGCTGGCAAATGAAAATAATTGGACACTTCCTGAACCAGCCCCTAAGCCAACTCTGAAGAAAAGGGGTGTTCTATTTCTCAGTCCTGAAGATATGCAAGAGGCAAAGAAATCTATGAAAGAAAAAGGTATTAAAGCTGAAGATGTTAAGAATTTACCACCTATTGAAGAAATACATGGTCTTGATAACCCGACACAGGTAGTAAAGGTAAATTCTCTTTATAGATTTGATGAAGGTGATATTCCTCGTTATATGTCTGCTAGCCAATGCTTAGATGAGTTTGACAATTTCATTGTGAAACAAGAAAACTTCAATGCTTATGTTGGTAGAGAATTGCAATGCAATGCTTATATGATTGAACGCTTGAGTGATTATATTTCTAGAGTTAAAGGTGAACTGAAACTCATTAGTAAACATGCTTCTATGATTACCACTCAAGTAGAACAAGTACTTAAGGCTCAGAATGATTTTGCTCAATGAATTAAATGGTAAGAATAATGACTATGCTATTAGAGTTGCTACTAGAGGTGGTAAAGTGACTCAGGAACCTTTGTATCCTGAAGGCCACCCTAAGAGAATTGAGCAAGATTTTCAGAGAGCTAATTTAGATGCACCTAGTTCTTCTAACAAGAAGAAAAAGAAAAATGATAGGACTTTGCATGCTTCTAGTGAACCTGTAGCTGACACACCTGAGAATCCCAATGATATATCTGTTTTTGATGCTGAGACACAATCTGGTAATGAACATGAGCCTAGTGATATTATTAATGATGATGTTCATGATGATGCTCAACCTAGCAATGATAATGATGTAGAGATAGAACCTGTTGTTGATCTTGATAACCCACAATCAAAGAATCAATGTTATGATAAGAGAGCCTTTGTTGCTAGGAAGCACGGTAGGGAAAGAGAGCCATGGGTTCAAAACCCATGCCTTTTCCTCCTAAACCATCCAACAAAAAGGATGATGAGGATTTTGAGCGCTTTGCTGAAATGATTAGACCTATCTTTTTGCGTATGCGTTTGACTGATGTGCTTAAAACAAATCATTATGCTAAGTATATGAAGGATATTATTACCAATAAAAGAAAGATACCCGAACTAGAAATTTCCACCATGCTTGCTAATTACACTTGTAAAGGTGGAATACCTAAGAAACTAGGAGATCCAGGAGTACCTACTATACCTTGCTCCATTAAAAGAAACTAGGTGAAAACTGCTTTATGTGATCTTGGAGCCGGTGTTAGTGTTATGCCTCTCTCTTTATAAAGTAGACTTGACTTGAGTAAGTTGACACCTACTGAAATATCTTTGCAAATGGCTGATAAATCAACTACTATACCTATCGGTATTTGTGAGGATGTGCCTGTTGTGGTTGGAAATGTTACTATTCTAACAGACTTTGTTATACTTGATATTCCCGAGCACGATGGTATCTCTATTATCCTTGGTAGACCATTTTTTAATACTGCAGGGGCTGTTATTGATTGCAACAAAGGGAATGTCACTTTTCATGTCAATGGTAATGAGCATACGGTACACTTTCTGAGGAAAACCTCAGGTCCACAGTATCAATTATATCAAAAAAAATCAACTATTACTATTGGAGGTTTTGAATTTCCTCTTCCTACTATCAAGAAGACATATGACATTCTTATTGTTGGGGACATACATATCCCTATTAAGGTAACCTAGAGTTATTCAAAAATTATCCGGTTTCATGTTATTCGGAAACAATTTATTAACAAGACCTGATCAACCTTGTTAATGGTTTCCATTTTGATGAGCATGGGATAGGTGAATCTAGATAGCACAACCTTCTGTATCCCCCTTTTACTTTCTGTCAATTAGAATAAATAAAGCAAAAATAATATTCTCTGTCTATTTCCAGACTTATCCATGCAATAAAAAATACTCCGAAAATAAAAGTTCTCCAAATGCCCTAAAAATTAAATATGATTTTTTCTAGAATATTTGAGAATATATGGCACAGAAAACACAGCGAGGGGAGCCAGCACCTGGCAACGATGGTCCAGGGTACGCCCCTTGCCTCATGGGCCCCACGTGGCCCCCTCCACTTATTCCTGCACCCATTCCCTTCTTCTTCCTCCTAAAAAAACCACCAACCAGCTAAAGCACGAGTTCTAGCTCATCTTGCTGCCATTTTCGATCTCCCTGCTCAAAGCTCCATTCACAAAACTGTTTGGGGGGGATTGCTCCTTGGTATGTGACTCCTCCATTTGTCCAATTAGTTTTTGTTCTAGTGCTTTAATTATTGCAAATTATTGCTGCTGTGGTGACCTTGTTCTTGAGCTTGCATGTCAAATTTCTTTGGTCCCAAGTAGTTCTAATGCATAATATAGTCTCTAGGCACTAGTGGGAGTTGTTCTATCAATATTGTTGAGTTTGGTTAACTTTTATTTTGAGTTACAAAAAATTTCAGAAATTTTCAGAGGAGGAAAATGATAAAGAGATTGTTGAGGGGCTCCTCCAGTAAAAGTTCAGAGGATAAGAAGAAGGAAGAAAATAAGAAGCCCAAATATAATCTTCCTCGCATGGTGGAAGTTCGGCCGTGTGAATGGCCTTGTAATGAGTTCATGAGAGCCGCTGGGATTTACGAAGACTTTTATCATTTGGCAAACAATGCAGGCCTCACCGACTTCCTCCACGACCAGCGTGAACAGTATCTCTTACTCACTAATATTTTCACACAAAATTTTCATTTTCATGCTAAGAAAACACCACCTACAGTGGAGTTTTGTTTATATGATGATGTTAAGGAGATGTCATTCTTTGAGTTTTATGAAGTATGCAAGATACCCTTTGAAGGTAGACTTGATGAACCACGTCATGAAGACGTTGAAGGGTTTATTGACATGATAGCTGTAGGGGAAACTAGACAAGTCTCGGGGGCAAGAATTACTAGTATACATTTCCCTGTTCTGCGCTACTTTGCTTTATTTTCTAGTAGATGTTTAATTGGTCGCGGGAACAGTGGGAATCTTAGTGCCCCTGATATTGTTATCTTGTGCCATGCTTTGTTTCGGGACACAACTTTCAGCTTGGATGTCGTCCTTACTAAACGATTAAGTTTGAACCGCTCAAAGGGCCCCGTCTTTGGAGGCATCTTTGCTTCTCGCCTTGCTGAATATTTTGGAATGCCTATTAGGCATCATGAGAAGGAAGAAAAATTGCTTGCCCCTGTTTATCTAGACTATAAGAGTATGGTAGCACATGATTTCATTGTTAAAGACAAAGAGAAGTTGCTTAATTATAAATTAAGGTTTGATGAAAAATATTGTGAGATTGTTACCTTGCCTGCACCATCTCTGTTTGATCTGTCTACAGGCATATATCTCGTTACATCAGATACCTTCTACAAGTACCAGAGCCAGGCACAAGCTTCAGAGCCTGAGCCGGAGCCACCACTCGATCCTTACCGTCAGTCTGTTTATGGGTGGAATCTGGATGAGCTTGCCAACCAGTGGCACCCAGAGGGCACATCTCAGTACACTAGAGAGAGTAGCTTCGATCCGTGGCCATAGACCAACTTAGGCCAAAAGCCTAAGCTTGGGGGAGTACGTGTTTCTCACCGACATTACATTCATGCTCACACACTTATTCTAGTTGTCGATGCTCACACTCTTTCGTTGTACCATCCATGCTTAGTTTCATTTCTTTTTCTTAGTCTTTTTCTTCGCGTGTTAGAAAAACCTTAAGAAAAACAAAAAATTATTAGTCGTAGCTTTTAGCTAGTTTACTTTCCTTCCTTGTAGTAGCTGCAATTAAAAGAAAACCCAAAAAGATTTCTTGTACTTCTTTTGCTTGTTGGGAGCTTTCCCGTGTAAATAGTTTCTTTTCTTTTCTTTGGGGTCAAGAGTAGAAGACCATGATTAAAATGCTTAGTGGCTCTCATATGCTTTATTGTTGATTTGACATTGATCCATATTACCTTGTCTTCTGTCTTGTATTAAATGCTCGCAGATTCCGGCTTAGTCCAATGCACGTGCACTATTATTATTATTCACACCGTTCGGTCGTGCGAGTGAAAGGCAATAAGGTTGATATATGATGAACCAATGGAGATGATAAAAGCTGGTATTAACTCGACCTCTCTTGTTTTTGTAAATATGATAGTTCATCATTCCTAATTCAGCTTGTTATGAATGAAACATGCTTGCAATGACAATTAGAGATCATAGCTGCTTATGCCATGCTTAATTAGCTAGGAGTTTATAATGGTCTATCTTGCGTGCCAACATGATATTAAAATGGTTGTGATGTGGTATGATAGGGTGGTATCCTCCTTTGAACGATTCAAGTGATCTGACTTGGCACATGTTCACGCATGTAGTTGAAACAAAATCAACATAGCCTCCACAATATTTATGTTCATGGTGATTTATATCCTACTCATGCTTGCATTCGTTGTTGATTAATTTTAATGCATGTTCATGACTGTTGTCGCTCTCTAGCTTGTCGCTTCTCAGTCTCTTTCTAGCCTTCACCTGTACTAAGTGGGAATACTGCTTGTGCATCCATTTCCATAAACCCCAAAGTTATTCCATATGAGTCCACCATACCTTCCTATATGCGGTATTTACCTGCCGTTCCAAGTAAATTTGTAATGTGCCAAACTCTAAACCTTCAAATGAAATTCTGTTTTGTATGCTCGAACGGCTCATGTATCAAATAGGGTTGTCTATATCTTCCATGCTAGGTGGGTTATTCTCACGATGAGTGGACTCCGCTCATCATTCATGAGAAAATGGCTGGTAACCGGGATGCCCAGTCCCATGCTCAAATTCATAATAATTAAACAAAACTCCCCTAGGGTTGTTGCTCGTTTGGACGGTACCTGTCAGGGATATTACTAGCAGGTATAAACCGGCCAGGAGGGTCCGGATTACACTAACAAGGTTGTATTATTACAAGCCCAGTAGAATATGTACAAGAGGTTACAGCCCATAGAGGTTTAGGGCCCATGTATAAGGCCCACGGTCTGTAAACCGTCGTATCATGTAACTTGGAATTTAAGATAGAAAGAGTAGAGACCGAGGCGGACACATTTATGAGCCGGCCTCGGGACTCTGTAAACCAGACCGGGCGTTGCCTCCTATATAAAGGGACGACCCGGAGGCGTTTCAAGACAAGAAACAACAGCTCGAGATACAGGCAAGCGGATTCGCTCCCTGGTCATCGAAGCCCAAGCAATACCACACCAAACTAGACGTAGGCTTTTACCTTCATCGAAGGGGCCGAACTAGTATAAACTCCCTGTGTCCTTCGTCCGCTTTAACCCTTCAAGCTAACCCGAGCGATGGCCTCACACCTAAGTCCGTTAATCCGAACATCTGTCGTGCTAATTCCACGACAGTTGGCGCCCACCGTGGGGCTATCGCACGATGGTTTCGAGTTCTTGAAGGGTAACTTTGAAGGGCTTAAGGGTTACGCAGTGGGCCGGATGACCAAGAGTCGTTGCGGCCGGATCTACATCGACGACGCCGGCTGGGGCCCCGAGGCCGATTCGATCGAATACGGGTACCGGGTCCCCTTCGGCGGCATCCACTTCTTCATCGGCAAGATCGGTGAACCGGGACCTGAGTCGGACATCTTCCCCAACATCGTCGAGCCGGCTCAGCGTGCGAGATCGGCCCGGATTCAGCCCGCCATGAAGCATGTTTTCATTGGAGCAGTGCATGAAGTACAAGCCGAGGACGGATCAGATTCTGGTGGCGAGACAGTTGTCTATTCCAACGATGAATCCTCATCCGGAGAGACCGAATCTTTGTATTTGTTGCAGGACGGCCGGTCCAAGGTTGTGTCCGATGGCGATAGTATTCCGGACCCCTTTGATCCGCCGAACAGGATTGCTGTTTTCATGGCCGGATCACAACCTATGCAGCAGCCCTCGACGACCGGGGCGATAACCTCAAAGGTAGCTGGAGCCAGAGTTGGAGACCTTCCCCCGTCGCCCTCTGACGTCCTAACCACCTTAGTCGATAACTTGATGGCGCTCGCGACAGCGGAAGTAGCCCAGGCCGACAAGGCGCAGCATGATGCGGAGATCGCTCAGTTGAAGAGCAGGATTGAGCAAGTTAAGTTGGATCTGGATGCGGAGAAAGCCAGGATGGCTACAAGGCAGGCGGAGCTAGATTCCCAAGCTTTTCGGCTCAGGCTAGATCAAAACGCTTCACAGGAGGTAATGTACAGAAGGCAACAAACTCGTCTACCGCCGGTTTATGAGGCAAGGAATCTCTTTGGCACACCAGGAGCGGGAGCCAGTAACCGCCCAGAGGTAAACCGGGGAAGAGCCCCGGGGACAGGCGCGTCGGTTCAGCCACTAACCACAGAGCGGAACCGCCAAGTTGTGCCAACGCCGCACGTACCCACCCCTCCCGGTCATTATTCTAACACGTTGGACAACATTGTCGCCGCCGCTTCACGGCTGGCCGCTCTTCCCATTGAGGGGACGTCCCCCATAGCAATGGAGGCACGACGGGCTAAGGAGTTGCTGGATACGACATTAACACAGCAGCAGGCGTATTCTTATAGCCGGGAGAGGATTCATTCAACCCCCCGCCCGAGCCGGAGTTACACGAGGCACCTGGATGAACCGGCTGTATCTAGCAGCGCGCGGAGACGGCACAGACAGAGGCAGGATAATCCGGTGGGTGCAGGAGCTCATGCCCAGGAGGTGGTGGACCAGGCTAGACATACTGCTCGCGACGATAGCCGGCAAGCAACGTCGGTTCACCCCACCACCACAGAAACAGGAATAATGTCCAGTTCCTTTGGGGTGCAGTGTCTCATCCCCGCTTTATGGAGCGTGAAATTACCCAAAGACTTCAAAGGCCCGCGCAAGGTACCCAACTACACGGCGGATCTGGCTCCGGAGGCATGGGTTGAAAGTTATGAGATGGCTATGGAGATGCTTGATGTGGACGAAGCTGCGTGTGCTAAATACTTCACAATGATGCTTGAGGGCACCGCCCGGACATGGTTAAAGGGTTTACCACCTAACTCCATCGGATCATGGGGTGAGTTGCGTCGCCGGTTTATCAGTAATTTCAAAGACACGTGCAAGCAGCCGATGTCCGTGGTTGACTTAGCAGCATGTGTTCAAGGGGAGCAAGAGACCACAAGCAGTTGGGT
This sequence comes from Secale cereale, assembly GCA_902687465.1. NCBI lineage: Eukaryota > Viridiplantae > Streptophyta > Magnoliopsida > Poales > Poaceae > Secale > Secale cereale. Next base: position 225,631,954 of record LR738714.1, read on the forward strand.
GTGCCGAGTATCCGAAATTCTGCACTCCTCCAATAGCATCAACCCAAGTACGGCAATAGTGACCTTGGAAAACAATTGCCGGTTCGAGTCTTTGAGGCTGAAGCTCGGACGGCTCAAGCGCGATTGCAACGACATGGGAACACTCATGAGCGCTTTGGTAAAGTATGGAGACTCTGATAACACCAAATACCCAGACGCAGACCGAGACAAATCTGGGAAGGCGAGCAAAGCTGGCAAACCGGCACAAACTAATCCGGCAGGTACAGGGTACAATGGCAAGCGTAAAGCGGAAGGCAGCTCAAACTTTATGGCAAATACCAACGTTCAAGACAACGGGCAACGCCGCTGTAACATCCCAAAATTTCAAATTGGAATGTTATACATAGATCATAATTGCATTTGCATATTTTTGCATTTTGTTCGTGGAGTTCCTCGAAATTCTAAGCAACTCAAGGACCTACGGAGAGAGTTGGGGATTTGACCGTTTTCGTATTTGAGTTCGCTCGATACCGGTACGAGGACAGTGTGATTCTAATTATTTTTCCCTCCTAAAAATATTTCTAAATAAAATAAATGAAGATAATATGAATTCTCCAAAATAACAGAAATATTGGAGGAAAAATATTAAAATCACTTTTGGTATTTTTCTGGATTTCTTTTCGGATTTATTTGCATAGGAAAAATACGCGTTTTTCAAAATTGCATTTAGGTCCGGGAAAAATGTTCACTTTGTCCTAAATATTATTAGAGGATGGTGAAAATTTATTTCGGTAATTTTGGAGTCCGTTTGATATTTCTTTCGTTAGTTTTACTGCGCCGGGATTCTATTTAAAAAAAGGAACCGACTAGGAGTCGTTTTCACCCGGGACTCCGGGCTTTATATAGCGCCCAGGCCGGCCCGATTCGCCCAGCCAGCCCGCCCGCGCAAAACCCTAACCCTAAGCCGCACCGCGCCCCGCCGCCGCCACCGCGCCCCGCCGCCGCCGCCGCCGCCACCCGCTCCCCGCCGCCGACGCCGCCGCCCGCCGCCGCCGCCGCCCACTCGCCGGACCCGCCGCCCCTCGCCGGAGCCGACGCCCGCCGGAGTCGAGGTAGAAGCCGCCTCGGTTTTCTTTAAAAGATCGGATCGGCTTTATAAAAAAAAGAACCCTAGATCTGGTTTTTTTCGGTTTAGATCGGTTTTCGTCAGTTTAGTTAAATAACGGACGTTCGTCCGTACGTTTGTTTTAACGAATGGTTTTCGTTAGTTAACCGCAGACAGCGAACGTTCGTTCATTAGCCTGTTCATCGTTTTTCTTTTTCGGGGTATTTATCCGCGACTTTTCCGATCACGATTTCTGCCCTGATCTTGTTTTTCGTTTTTCTTTTCGCTCGAGAGTCGGAATCAGGTGATTCAAAATCCCAGATCTTCGTATCGAAGCCCTCTTTATGTGTAACCAACTGGAACAAAGTTTTGGCTACTGTAAAATTTGACTTTAGGCCAACTAGTAATTCGGAGCTCGTTTCTTTTGCAGTTTGAGTTTCGTTGCTTCTTTCGAGTTGATTCTTTTTGCAAACTGGAGTTCTTAAGTTGAACCTTCTGGTTAGATCTATTATTTGAGTTTTACCCGTGCATTAGTTAAGTACTTATTGTATGCTTGTTGTTTGATTGCGATAGAGTACCCGGAGTGCGCCGCTTGCTACTTTGAGTCTCTAGGTTTTGCGGATCATCAGCAAGGCAAGTAACACTTTGATCATGCTTTCCAATTACCCAGTTTTCATTGCATTACTCAAAAACTCACACATTGCATGAGTAGGATCAATTAACTTGTGGGATTGGGAAGTAGTTTGAGGTAGTACCTATTACCTGCATTGCATTCAAACCCTTGGGAGTTACTTCTACGTTTGCTGTTAGGACATGCTATGCTCGTAGACGTGGTTTGGGTTTGAGTGAAATCCATGACAGATGTGAGTTGTTAATTAATGGTTCAACTTAAGGTGGCAACTTTAACACACATCTGGGTGGATTGAGGCATCTGGGTATTCCAGGATTGCCTGTTTTTCTTTTGGACCGCCACCCAGGTTCAAAGGGATCATGAGATTATTCAAACTAGAAACTTCCGTGTGCAACCACAATGCTATTATGGGCTCTAGCATAGTGTGAGTAAGTTGTGCGAACTCTTAAAGTGGTGGACTAGCAGATGTAGGGGATGTAGGTTGGTACGGTCCACCCGATCGTAAGGTGCTAGCGCTTCTGAAAGACTATGTCTCGGTCATCCGTTTCTCAAACACCATGCAGTGCGAGAAACCAAACGGAGGCGATCGAGTCTTGTGGGAAAAGTGCACAAACCTCTGCAGAGTGTACAAACTGATCATGATTAGCCGTGTCCCCGGTTATGGACATCTTGAGTATTTTGTATTTGGATTTTCATGTGCATCTCAACATGTTACTTTAATTAATTTTGTTGGGTTTAATGATGAACTTTAATTGGGGTTGAGAGGATGTCTATCTTCTCAACGATGTTTCAACTACCATGATAGTTAATTAAAATACATTCCTTTGAAGTAGGGAAAAATTGGCTTTACGCAAAAACTTAACCATGGAGCTTTCCACCAGCCATATTGCATATAATATAGCTTTACTTTCATCGCATCTCTTGTGTTACCTTGCCAGCATATTCCATGTGCTGACCCATTTTTCGGGCTGCAACGTTTCATGTTGCAGACTTTTTAGACGACGAGTAAGATGCCCTTTTAGGTCGTGGTTCTATACTCAGTGATGCCGCTGGAGTTGATGGACTCACTTATCTTCCAAGCCTTCCGCTGTTATCGTATTAGATGGCCTTCAGCCATGATTTTTGTAATAAATTCATCGTTGGACTATCGATGTAATATGTGTGTGATTTCTACTCTGTTATAAATCCTTCGAGTATCATGCGTGTCAGCATTACTGATCCAGGGATGACACTGATGCATGGAGATCAGACTGTTTGAGGTCTGGTCGCTACAAAGATGGTATCAGAGCACACGCTGACTGTAGGACACGACCACTAAGACAAGCCCTAGAACACAATTCACTCTTCTCTCTTCTGACTCCTCATCTTTTCTATTCTTTAGGATGGTGGAAGCAAAGCACAAGTTCATGCAACCGGATGATGATACACCTTTTGGACGACACCTGAAGGAGGTCACCAGATATCTACACATTGGATTACCAAGTTTCACTGGAACCTACAATGCCACTCTACCTGAGGAGGAGCGCTGATTGATTCAAGCCCAAGTTCCAGGAAGGACGTATGCACCCGTCACCCCACTCATAGCATTTTCTTTTAATGCACCCACATGGAGCCTAGGAAGGAGTATGGCAGCCCACATTGCTATGATAAGGATTGGAGAAGCCTACAAGCAGGAGTTAAAGGACACCATCTACCAGATTTGTGGATGCCGAGATGAGAATTGGAATATGATCAGCACTAGGAAGGGTATATCCATAGCAGCATTCATCCAGGAGTTGAACCACCACATTCGTCGCCAGGAGCACCAGATGTGTGCAGGGATGATAGATTTGAAGAACGCCCTAAATAGGAATTTGGAGTTAGAGGAAGAACTCAAGTCTACACGCGACAGATATGAGGAGGAGATGAAGATACTTGTGGAGAAGAATGATGATTTGACCCGGAAGTTAGGGATACTCATGGGAGAAGAAGACGAGGAAGAAGAACCCAAGGAGATTCCACCGGAAGATTATATCATCATAGATGACACGGATTCGGAAGCTGAAGATAGCAAAGATGAAGATTATGAAGATGAGGCTGGGGCAGATATTATGGAATCCTCTGCCGACCAATATTTTTAGATGACCACCCTATGACTAGTAGTTTACCACCAAGTATTAGATTTAGATCACTTTTGTAAACGATCGTTAGATTTGTAAGACCTTGTTTGAAATTGATTGGTGTGGTATGATTGTGTGTTTGTCTCATGTGCATATGGGTTGTGATTTTCCCTTAGACCTCTATTCTATTCTAATCTCTTCCCTCTACACCCATGAGATGCCTCCAAGACGTGAATTCGAGTTTCCCCCTAAGCTCACCCAGTTGATCCAGCAGCAGAACACCCTGATGCAACTTCTTGTCCAGAACACTCAGAACAACCAGAATAACAACAACAACAACCCTCCACCACCACCACTTGTGGACAACCTGACACGTTTCTTAAGGTTGCAACCACCTGTGTTTGCTAGCAGCATCGAACCAATTGTGGCTGATGACTGGCTACGCAAGATTGGAAGGGATTTGACCACCGCCAATTGCTCGGATGCTGAGAAGGTGCGATTTGCCGCACACCAGTTGTCTGGACCAGCCGCAGCATGGTGGGAGAATTACACAGCCACTTACCCCGTAGCCAATGTGACTTGGGATCAGTTTCAGCAAGCTTTTCGTACTGCCCATGTCTCGACTGGAGCCATGAGTATGAAGAAGCAGGAGTTTCGCAACTTGCGCCAAGGAAATCGTACTGTAGCTCAGTACGTGGATGAGTTTAGTACCCTATCTCGTTATGCCCCAGATGATGTGGCCACAGATGCCAAGAAGCAGGAGAGATTCATGGAAGGGCTGAATGATGAGATGAGTGTACAGCTGATGGTGGCAACTTTCAATAACTATCAGGAATTGGTTGACCGAGCCCTGATGATTGAAAGGAAACATCAATAGATTGAGAGTCGTAAGAGGAAGTATGGGCAAGGAAAGTATAATTCTGGAGCTCAGCAGAAGCCTCGCTTTACCCCTAAAGCAGTAGGACAGTTCCAGCACACCCATGGAGATAGTAGCTCACACAACCACAATGGCACCAAGAATGGCAATGGTAATGGGAGTGGGAATGGAGCCAATGGAAACCAGAACCGCCCTACACAATCCACACCCACCAAGAGGGATTTTAGCCATGTCACTTGTTACAAGTGCGGGAAGACTGGACATTATGCTAATGAATGCCCAGAAGTTAAGAATTGGAATGGCAATGGAAGCGTCGGGAAGAAGCCCAACCCGTTCAACAAAGGACAATTGAACCACGTGACCGTGGAGGAGGTAGAAGAGCAACCAGATGCAGTCATAGGTAAGTTCTTAGTTAAGACCTTTACTGCACTCGTTCTTTTCGATACTGGCGCATCGCATTCATACATTTCAAGGGGATTCGTGGATAAGTATAACCAGCCGACCCAAGCCCTTAGATCTCCCATGTTAGTTACCTCACCAGGAGCGGAGTATATGGCTAAGTCATGGTGTGGTCAGTTGCCCTTAAGGATTGGTAATTACATTTTCCCTTCGGACCTAATAGTATTGGAATCTCAAGGACTGGATGTGATATTAGGAATGGATTGGTTATCTAAGTATGAAGGGAATATTGAATGTGCTAGCAAGACCATTTTGCTTACTACGCCGGAAGAAAGAAGGATCAAGTATGTATCCCGGCATGAGTCAAAAAGGAGTAGATTAAATTCCCTGTCAGGAGTTGTACAGGAGGAAGTGCCAGTACTGAAGGATTATCCGGATGTGTTTCCAGAGGAGTTACCTAGCATGCCACAGGATAGAGATATAGAGTTTTTGATTGAACTTTTGCCAGGCACCGGACCAATTTCTAAGAGACCATATAGGATGCCCGCAAAGGATTTGGAGGAAATTAAGAAGCAGATTAAGGAGTTACTGGATAAAGGATTCATACGCCCAAGTTCTTCGCCTTGGGGTTCGCCAGTACTTCTAGTGGAGAAGAAGGATGGATCGTTAAGAATGGTTGTTGATTATCGTGGATTGAATGAAGTAACGATCAAAAATAAGTACCCACTGCCAATGATCAATGATCTGTTCGATAGATTGCAAGGAGCTAAGGTATTTTCGAAGATCGATCTATGATCAGGGTACCATCAATTGAAGATTCGAGAGCAAGATATCCCTAAGACGACCTTTACCACTAGGTATGGGTTGTATGAGTATACCGTTATGTCGTTTGGTCTGACAAACGCACCGGCCTACTTTATGAACCTGATGAACATAGTGTTTATGGAGTATTTGGATAAGTTCGTCGTAGTGTTCATAGATGATATTTTGATCTTCTCGAAGGATGAAGAGGAGCATGAAGAACATTTGCATTTGGTATTAGAGAAGCTTAGAGAACATCAGTTGTATGCCAAGTTTAGCAAATGTGAGTTTTCGTTGAAGGAAGTCGGATTCCTCGGACATGTTATATCCGGAGAAGGAATAGCAGTAGATCCCGCCAAGGTGGAGACTGTGACAAATTGGGAAGCACCGACGACCGTTGGAGAGATCCGGAGTTTTCTTGGACTCGCAGGATACTACCGGAGATTTATCGAGAATTTCTCGAAGATTGCCAAGCCAATGACGGAGTTGTTGAAGAAGTAAACCAAGTTTAGTTGGACCGAAGAATGTGAGACTAGTTTCCAGGAGTTGAAGAAAAGGCTGGTATCATCCCCTGTGTTGATTCTGCCGGATCAACATAAGGATTATGAGGTGTACTGTGACGCTTCACGTCGAGGACTTGGAGCAGTTCTTATGCAGGAAGGAAGAGTTGTTTCGTACGCTTCACGACAACTAAACCCTCATGAGATGAACTATGCCACCCACGATTTGGAGTTAGCAGCCGTAGTACATGCGTTGAAGACATGGAGACATTTTCTCATAGGAAACCATTGTGATGTATATACGGACCATAAGAGTCTGAAGTATATATTCACCCAGAAGGAGTTGAATCTTAGGCAAAGGAGATGGCTGGAACTCATTAAGGATTATGACATGAGATTGCATTACCATCCCGGAAAGGCTAACGTAGTAGCAGATGCGCTAAGCCGTAAGAGCCATGTCAATACCCTAATGATGGAAGAGTTTCCAAAGGAGTTAGCCGAGGACCTACGAGAACTACGTTTGGAGATAGTTCCGAGAGGCTACGTAGCAACACTAGAAATCCAGTCTACCCTGATGGATAAAATCAGAGAAGCTCAGAAAGCTAACAAGGAGATTGTCGCTATAAAGGAGAGGATGAGCGAAGGTAAAGCTAAAGGTTTTCGTGAGGATGAACACGACACCTTATGGTTTGAGGATCGAATCTATGTGCCCAATGACCCGGAAATCAGGAAGTTGATTTTACAGGAGGCCCATGATTCACCATACTCGATTCACCCAGGAAATACTAAGATGTTTTTGGATTTAAAGGATACTTTCTGGTGGACCGGTATGAAGAAGGATATTGCGGAGTATGTAGCAGTTTGCAAGGTATGCCAAAGAATAAAGGCAGAACATCAAAAGCTAGCAGGATTGCTACAACCTATGCCAATTCCCGAATGGAAGTGGGAGAAGCTTGGTATGGATTTTATCACCGGATTGCCCAGGACCAAGGCAGGTTATGATTCAATCTGGGTAGTAGTAGACCGATTGACGAAGGTAGCCCACTTTATCCCGGTGAAAACCACATATACCAGTGCGAAGTTGGCTAAGATATACATGACCAGAATTGTATGTCTGCATGGAGTTCCGAGGAGTATTGTATCTGATAGAGGAACCCAGTTTACCTCAAAGTTCTGGAATCAGTTACATGAAACCTTGGGTACCAGGTTAGAGTTTAGCATAGCATTTCATCCACAGACCGATGGACAGACGGAGAGAGTCAATCAGATTCTGGAGGATATGTTGAGAGCATGTGCATTAGATTATGGATCTAGTTGGGATGATAACTTGCCTTACGCGGAGTTCTCATACAACAATAGTTACCAGGCCAGTTTGAAGATGGCGCCGTTCGAGGCATTATATGGAAGGAGATGCCGAACACCGTTGTCGTGGGATGAAGTTGGAGACCGACAGTTGTTTGGACCAGACTTAATCAAAGAGTCTGAGGAGAAAGTGAAGTTAATCCGAGATAGACTGAAGGTAGCTCAGTCTAGGCAGAAGAGTTACGCCGACTCGAAGCGCAAGGAGATAGACTATGAGATCGGACACAGAGCGTACTTGAGGGTATCGCCTCTGCGAGGAGTTAAACGTTTCGGAGTTAAAGGGAAGTTAGTCCCGAGATTTGTTGGACCTTACCGTGTTTTGGAACGCATGGGAGAGGTTGCTTATAAGTTGGAGTTGCCCAAAGGATTGTCAGGAGTGCACGACGTGTTTCACGTTTCGCAACTGAAGAAGTGCCACGCGGAGATGGCCGATATACCACTTAGAGACACAGTACCCCTGGAAGCAATTCAGTTGGACAGTGACCTGACCTACGAGGAGAAGCCCATTAAGATTCTCGAATTTTCGAGTAGAGTTACCCGCAGCAAGGTCATCAAGTTTTGCAAAGTTCAGTGGAGTCACCACACCGAGGAAGAAGCCACCTGGGAACGAGAAGATGATCTACGCAAGGACCACCCACACCTATTCTCTAGCCAAGCCGAATCTCGAGGGCGAGATTCATTCTAAGCGGGTAGGTTTGTAACATCCCAAATTTTCAATTTGGAATGTTATACATAGATCATAATTGCATTTGCATATTTTTGCATTTTGTTCATGGAGTTCCTCGAAATTCTAAGCAACTCAAGGACCTACGGAGAGAGTTGGGGATTTGACCGTTTTCGTATTTGAGTTCGCTCGAATACCGGTACGAGGACAGTGTGATTCTAATTATTTTTCCCTCCTAAAAATATTTCTAAATAAAATAAATGAGCGGAGATAATATGACTTCTCCAAAATAACAGAAATATTGGAGGAAAAATATTAAAATCACTTTTGGTATTTTTCTGGATTTCTTTTCGGATTTATTTGCATAGGAAAAATACGCGTTTTTCAAAATTTCATTTAGGTCCGGGAAAAATGTTCACTTTGTTCTAAATATTATTAGAGGACGGCGAAAATTTATTTCGGGAATTTTGGAGTCCGTTTGATATTTCTTTCGTTAGTTTTACTGCGCCGGGATTCTATTTAAAAAAAAAAGGAACCGACTAGGAGTCGTTTTCGCCCGGGACTCCGGGCTTTATATCGCGCCCAGGCCGGCCCGCACCGCGCCTCGCCGCCGCCGCCACGCCCCGTCGCTGCCGCCGCCTGCCGCCCCTCGCCGGACGCCGCCGCCGCCGCCCAATCGCCGGACCCGCCGCCCCGCCGCCCCTCGCCGGAGCCGCCGCCCGCCGGAGTCGAGGTAGAAGCCGCCTCGGTTTTCTTTAAAAGATCAGATCGGTTTTATAAAAAAAAAGAACCCTAGATCTAGGTTTTTTTCGGTTTAGATCGGTTTTCGTCGGTTTAGTTAAATAACGGACGTTCGTCCGTACGTTCGTTTTAACGAACGGTTTTCGTTAGTTAACCGCAGACAGCGAACGTTCGTCGTTAGCCTGTTTGTCGTTTTTCTTTTTCGGGGTATTTATCCGCGACTTTTCCGATTGCGATTTCTGCCCTGATCTTGTTTTTCCCGTTTCTTTTCGCTCGAGAGTCGGAATCAGGTGATTCAAAATCCCAGATCTTCGTCTCGAAGCCCTCTTTACGTTTAACCAACTGGAACAAAGTTTTGGCTACTATAAAATTTGACTTTAGGCCAACTAGTAATTCGGAGCTCGTTTCTTTTGCAGTTTGAGTTTCGTTGCTTCTTTCGAGTTGATTCTTTTTGCAAACCGGAGTTCTTAAGTTGAACCTTCTGGTTAGATCTCTTATTTGAGTTTTACCCGTGCATTAGTTAAGTACTTATTGTATGCTTGTTGTTTGATTGCGATAGAGTACCCGGAGTGCGCCGCTTGCTACTTTGAGTCTCTAGGTTTTGCGGATCATCAGCAAGGCAAGTAACACTTTGATCATGCTTTCTAATTACCCAGTTTTCATTGCATTAGTCAAACCCTCACACATTGCATGAGTAGGATCCATTAACTTGTGGGATTGGGAAGTAGTTTGAGGTAGTACCTATTACCTGCATTGCATTCAAACCCTTGGGAGTTACTTCTACGTTTGCTGTTAGGACATGCTATGCTCGTAGACGTGGTTTGGGTTTGAGTGAAATCCATGACAGATGTGAGTTATAAATAATGGTTCAACTTAAGGTGGCAACTTTAACACACATCTGGGTGGATTGAGGCATCTGGATATTCCAGGATTGTCTGTTTTTCTTTTGGACCGCCACCCAGGTTCAAAGGGATCATGAGATTATTCATACTAGAAACTTCCATGTGCAACCAGAATGCTATTATGGGCTCTAGCATAGTGTGAGTAAGTTGTGCGAACTCTTACAGTGGTGGACTAACAGATGTAGGGGATGTAGGTTGGTACGGTCCGCCCGATCGTAAGGTGCTAGCGCTTCTGAAAGACTATGTCTCGGTCATCCGTTTCTCAAACACCATGCTGTGCGAGAAACCAAACGGAGGCGATCGAGTCTTGTGGGAAAAGTGCACAAACCTCTGCAGAGTGTACAAACTGATCATGATTAGCCGTGTCCCCGGTTATGGACATCTTGAGTATTTGGTATTTGGATTTTCATGTGCATCTCAACATGTTACTTTAATTAATTTTGTTGGGTTTAATGATGAACTTTAATTGGGGTTGAGAGGATGTCTATCTTCTCAACGATGTTTCAACTACCATGATAGTTAATTAAAATACATTCCTTTGAAGTAGGGAAAAATTGGCTTTACGCAAAAACTTAACCATAGAGCTTTCCACCAGCCATATTGCATATAGTATAGCTTTACTTTCATTGCATCTCTTGTGTTACCTTGCCAGCATATTCCATGTGCTGACCCGTTTTTCGGGTTGCAACGTTTCATGTTGCAGACTTTTCAGACGACGAGTAAGATGCCCTTTTAGGTCGTGGTTCTATACTCATTGATGCCGCTGGAGTTGATGGACTCACTTATCTTCCAAGCCTTCCGCTGTTATCGTATTAGATGGCCTTCAGCCATTATTTTTGTAATAAATTCATCGTTGGACTATCGATGTAATAAGTGTGTGATTGCTACTCTGTTATAAATCCTTCGAGTACCATGCGTGTCAGCATTACTGATCCAGGGATGACACTGATGCATGGAGATCAGACTGTTTGAGGTCTGGTCGCTACAGCCGCAAGGGTAGACCGTCCCCACGCAACGGGAGGCCACCCATCAATCTCGATCGCCAGCTGAATGTGCCTTGCCCAAGACACGGTACAGAGGAAAACCTGGCTACGCATCTCTGGTAGGACTGCCATATCATGCAGGAGGTTATGAAACAGGCCAAGTATAACCACGGGCCGCCCGGCGGCGGATCAAGTCCCGGTTTTCAGGGTCCGGGTTACCAGGGTAGTGGATCCGGATCAGGATATCATGGTGGTAACAATAACCACAATGGCAACAATCAGCATCAACATAACCAGCAGCATGGTCAGGGTGGATACAACAACCAAGGCAATCAGCAGCGTCAGCAGCAACAACAATCCGGATATCAGAATAATCCGAATGAGCTAAGCAGTGGGCAATATCATGTCTTCACCACAAGTTTGTGCAAACGGGATCAAAAGGTCCTGAAGAGAGCAGTGCATGCTGTTGAACTGGCGATACCACATTTTCTACGTTGGTCGGAGCAGCCCATTGTGTGGAGCAGAGAGGATCACCCGCCACGGGTTGATAATCCGGGTCAGCTAGCCTTGGTGGTGGCTCCACATGTGGGTGGCTATAAGTTCACAAAGGTGCTTATGGATGGAGGCAGCAGCATCAATATCCTATACTATGAGACTTTTCGACGTATGGGGTTGACAGATAAGAAGCTCCGGCAGTCCAACACTGTGTTCCATGGAGTGGTGCCAGGTAAATCGGCTTACCCAATTGGAAAAGTCGATCTGGAAGTAACCTTTGGAGATGAGCAGGACTCTAGATCAAAGACGGTGACCTTTGAGGTTGTAAAGATCAGAAGCCCATGTCATGCTCTGTTTGGGAGGCCGGTTTATGCCAAGTTCATGGCTAGACCGTGTTATGTTTATCTGCAGCTCAAGATGCCGGGTCACAAGGGAACCATCACGGTTCACGGGAGCCGCAAGATCGCATGGGAATGCGAGGAAGGAGACGCGACATATGCTGAGGCAGTTTGTGCTACGGAGGAGCTGAAATTCTACAAGGACAATGTTGATCCAGCAGATATGTCCCCGTTGAAAAAGCCAACTACAGAACATGATCCGGCATTGAAATTCAAATCAGCAGAAGAGACCAAGCAGGTTGACTTTGTTCCGGGCGATTTGTCTAAGCAGTTCACTATCAGCGCTAACCTAGACCCCAAATAGGAAAGCGCGCTCATCGAGTTCATCCTTGAGAACCGGGATATCTTTGCATGGAAGCCTTCTGACATGCCAGGTATACCGAGGGAACTCGCTGAGCACAGCCTTAATATTGATCCGAAGTTTAAACCGGTCAAGCAGTATTTGCGCCGCTTTAGTGAGGAGAGGCGCAAGGCTATAGGTGAAGAAGTAACTAGGCTCTTGGACGCAGGTTTCATAGTTGAGGTGTTTCATCCGGAGTGTCTGGCTAATCCGGTGCTGGTACTTAAGAAAAACGGGACCTGGAGGATGTGTGTTGATTACACAGACTTGAACAAGGCGTGCCCGACGGATCCTTTTGCTCTCCCACGTATTGATCATATTATTGATGCTACGGCGGGATGCGAGCGGCTAAGTTTTTTGGATGCATATTCAGGTTATCATCAGATCAAGATGGCAATTAAGGACCAGGAGAAGACAGCTTTCATAACTCCCTTTGGAGCCTTCTGCTATGTATCCATGCCTTTTGGGCTCAAGAGTGCCCAAGCAACATATCAGCGTTGTGTGCATAACTTCTTCAAAGGGATGATTGGAAGAAATGTCCATGCTTATGTTGATGACATTGTGGTGAAATCCAGGAAGGAGGAGACACTGATAGAGGACTTGAAGGAAACCTTTTACAACCTCCGGGCTTACAAGATGATGCTCAATCCGGAGAAGTGTATTTTTGGTGTTCCAGCAGGCAAACTCCTTGGATTCTTAGTATCAAACAGAGGGATTGAGGCTAATTAGGAGAAGATCAAGGCGATCACATCCTTGGCTAAACCGGCGTGTATCAATGATGTCCAGCGCATGGCAGGCCGTATTGCAGCATTGAGCCGGTTCATCAGCCGCTTAGGAGAAAAGGCGATCCCTCTTTATCAGATGATGAAAAAGACGGACCAGTTTGTATGGAGCGATGCTACAAACGTTGCGTTCGAGGATCTGAAGCGAAAATTGGCAGAACCACCAGTCCTTGCTGCCCCGGTTGACAAGGAGCCGCTGTTGTTATACGTGGCCGCCAATGCCCGTGCAGTTAGCGTGGCCATTGTGGTGGAGCGCAAGGAAGCAGGCAAGGAATATCCGGTTCAACGTCCGGTTTACTACATCAGTGAGGTCCTCATTGAGTCGAAGCAAAGATATCCACACTGGCAGAAGTTAGTATATGGTGTGTTCATGGCAAACCGGAAGTTGAAGCACTATTTCCAGGGCCACCCAATCACTGTTGTCAGTTCAGCTCCGTTGGGGGATATAATCCAGAACATAGAAGCCACTGGCAGAGTGGCGAAGTGGGCCATTGAGCTTAGCCCACACGGATTAAAATATGTGCCCCGTACTGCTATAAAGTCCCACGCACTGGTGGATTTCATCAATGATTGGACAGAGTTGCAAGCACCTGAGGAGAAGCCGGATCATACATACTGGACTATTCACTTTGACGGCTCAAGGCAATTAGAGGGCTCGGGGGCTGGAGTCGTGTTAACTTCCCCACGAGGTGATAAGTTCTGTTACGTCCTTCGATTAATGTTCCCTTGTACTAACAATGCTGTTGAGTATGAAGCTCTCCTCCATGGTTTACGGATGGCTAAGGAGATGAACTTGAGCCGGGTCAAGTGCTTTGGTGACTCGGATCTGGTGGCATAGCAAGTATCTGGTAAGTGGGACTCCAAGGATCCGCTCATGGCGGCTTATCGGCGAGAAGTGGAAGCAGTCGTAGGTTACTTCAAAGGATATCAGGTGGACCACATAGACCGGCAGAAAAATGAAGCGGCCGATGCATTAAGCCGGCTGGGCTGTCAGCGTACACCGGTTCCACCTAATACCTTCTTGGATGAATTGCATAGTCCGTCAGTACAGATAACTTCAGAGGAGGATTTAGATGTTCCTGATCTGGAAGCACAGCTAGTTGCAGCACTTCACGTTCTTCCGAATTGGACACTCCCTTACTTGGCGTACCTGAGTCGAGGTGAGTTGCCAGAGGACGAAGTTGAGGCCCGGCAGATAATTCGGCGGTCTAAGTCTATGACTATCGTCAATGGAAAACTTCATCACCACAGTGTTTCTGGGGCGTTCCAGAAGTGTGTATCATTAGAGGAAGGCTGTGATATTCTTCGAGAGATTCACGAAGGGGATTGTGGTCATCACGCCGGTTCAAAGTCCTTGGTAGCAAAAGCTTTTCGTCATGGGTTCTACTGGTTAACGGCTCACGCCGATGCAGAGGACTTGGTCAGAAAATGTGACGCTTGCCAGAAATTTTCACGACGTGCTCATGTTCCGGCGCAGGAGCTACGGATGATTCCAATTACTTGGCCATTTGCGACTTGGGGGCTTGACATGGTTGGACCCTTTAAAAGATCCCAAGACCAGAAAACCCACCTGTTAGTAGCAGTGGACAAATTTACAAAGTGAGTTGAAGCGGAGCCTGTCAGTAAGTGTGATGCGGTAACAGCGGTTAAGTTCATCAAAAAGGTAATTTTCCGGTTTGGCTTTCCACACAGCATTATAACTGATAATGGCACCAACCTATCTAAAGGAGAGATGGAAGAGTTCTGTCAAAGAGAGCATATTCGCCTTGATGTGTCATCAGTAGCTCACCCTCAGTCCAATGGCCAAGCCGAGAGAGCCAACCAAGAGATCCTGAGAGGCATCAAGCCCCGGCTTATGGTTCCTTTGCAAAGAACGCCAGGTTGCTGGGTAGAGGAGTTGCCTTCTATCTTATGGACCATCAACACTATGCCTAACAGATCTACAGGATATACACCTTTCTTCATGGTGTATGGTGCTGAAACGGTTCTCCCTAGTGACATCCGGCACGACTCACCACGGGTGGCAGCTTACATTGAAGCGGATAATGAGCAAGCAAGACAAGACAGCTTGGATCGGCTGGATGAGGAACGGGACACGGCAGCAGCGCGATCGGCGATTTATCAACAAGACCCGCGCCGGTACCACAGTCACCGGGTTAAGACCAGAACGTTCCAGGAGGGAGATCTGGTGCTCCGGCTCATCCAAGACCAGACAGATATGCACAAGCTATCCCCACCTTGGGAAGGACCCTTTGTGGTCAGCAAAAATTTGCACAACGGATCATACTACCTTGTCGACGTTCGAGAACATAAGGATTCACGTACAGCGGAGGAGGAGACGAAGCGGCCGTGGAACATCGCTCTTCTGTGGCCTTACTACACTTGAGCCATTGGCTCCGCTTTATGTACAATGTATATATTATAATTAATAAAATAAACTGGCGCCCCCGGATCACCGGGGAATCAACCATCTTCTTCGCAAAAAGAGTATCACATGGGGGCTTCGAAAGAAGCTTTCCATGGCCTCTTAAACCGGCGCCCCTGATAGCATCAGGGAATCAGCCGTGTCTTTTGTACAAAAGAGTATCACGTGGAGGCTTCGAAAGAAGCTTACCATGGCCTCTTAAACCGGCGCCCCTGATAGCATCAGGGAATCAGCCGTGTTCTTCAAAGGAGTATCACATGGGAGTTTTCTACGGACGCTCACCATGGCCTCCTAAACCGGCGCCCCTGATAGCATCAAGGAATCAGCCGTGTTCTTCAAAGGAGTATCACATGGGAGTTTTCTATGGACGCTCACCATGGCCTCCGAAACCGGCGCCCTTGACAGA
>LR738714.1:225647972-225762697 GCA_902687465.1 Secale cereale
CACATGGGAGTTTTCTACGGACGCTCACCATGGCCTCCTAAACCGGCGCCCTTGACAGAATCAAGGAATCAGCCGTGTTCTCCAAAGGAGTATCACATGGGAGTTTTCTACGGATGCTCACCATGGCCTCCTGAACCGGCGCCCTTCACAGAATCAAGGAATCAGCCGTGTTCTTCAAAAGCCTCGAATTTGGAGCCTGGCAGCTCGTAAAAAGCCTTGACTACATGGTCTTATTTGCCCAAAAAACCTCATTTCTATTTTTCATGATTCCATAAATCTTGGTTGTCATGATCATTGGTTTTTAACCAAGTCCATTGACGCGAGACTGGACAACTACAAAGTTGACCATATATCTGCAAAGTTAAAGTCTGGGTCATGAACACTAGCGAGAGTTAAACCGGCGTTCATTGTAACCCAGACTGGCCATCAGGCTAAGCCAAACAAGAGAGCCAAGAGCCTCATCAGCGCCTGCGCCTTCAATTATTCCTACCGGATTAAGGTCGACAAGCACACTTAATCAGAGGTATGGTATATATTTGTGATCAACAGCTATTACTTTGATTTGTATATCAGGGCAGTATAATCCATCCGGTGGTAAACCGCCAGGACATCTTTTAATTTTGTTCATGCAGGCACAGATAATATAAACGGATCACGCATTGCAAACAAAAGATTAAATTGAAAGATGCCAATTCGAATAGTGACATAAAAAGTAGGACAAAGGCAGTATTTCAACTAATCCTATTACAAGCCACTTGCAGGCCCAAATGGATCAAAGTTTTTGGCAAAATATTCAGCAACTACAAGTTAAACCGGACGGTTTACGACTCCTCTGCATGTTGCGAAGGCTAAGGGTCAACGTGTTCTGGGTCTTCATAAACTTCAGGCAATGGCTGGAAACCAGGAGTGCACCAGTCAATCTTGGAGAGGGCACGCAAATATACTTCATCATTGATAAGATCTGAAGGGTCAATATCTGGAGCGAAAGTGTGGTTACGAACTGGGGGTGATCAGATTTTCGGTGTCGTAAACCGGCCGCTCCACCCGTGAATTTTCTAAGTCATAAGCCGGATGATACCTTGTCAAATCTGTTTCATCAGCAAGCTTACTGGCAAGAGGGCGCATGTCCTTAGTTAAAGCATGGAGATCTTCGGCTGAGAAGGCTGGCCTGTCCTCTTTATTGCTGGGATAGCCGTTCATGGCTTCAGCCGGATCAAAATCAAGGACCCATGCTTTGGCCCGGCTCAGCGCCATGAGAGAGCCAGCTCAGGCAGCAGATTTCTTCACCTCAACCAGACGCACAGGTAGGACAGGTAGCTTCTCCAGGGTGGCTTGGATGGTAGTCGGCGCCGGTTTATTGTGTGACATGGCACTGATAGCCCTTTGAGCGCCAGAATAGAGCTGCTCCACCAGGGTATAAGCTGCCTTGAGCTTCTTCCGGACATCTTCTCCAAGATGAGTTATGCACCTCCCTATATGCAATTGGCGAATTAAACCGGAGCAGAACAAAGATCGCAAGGATATAAACATACAATACAGGTACTCACCGAAGATAGCAAAAGTCATGAGCTCTATTTGCGGTTTCAACCCGGATAGCTCCTGCGTAACCGGGTTGAGAGCGGCTTCAGCATCCTTTGCTCTTTTTTCTAGAGCGTCCCTTTGCACCTCCCATGTGGACCGCTCCACTTCAAAATCTTTCTTCAATTTTTCCATGTTAGTCAAAGCAAGGACAAGTTCTTCCTTAGCTTTGGTTGACGCAGCCTCATGGAAGGACAAGCTATTCCGGAGCTCAGTTGCCTCCGAAGCCCTCCGGGTCAAGTCAGCCTGCAAGGAAATCAAACGGATTAGAAGGACAGATTAATCAAGTCTCAAGCACATAACAAGTTATGCACTTGACACTTGGGGGCTAATGCGCAATTAAAGTACAAAAAGCAAAAAAAATCAGACAAGTCCCAAGCACATAAACAAGTTATGCCCTTGGCACTTGGGGGCTAATGTAAGTTCATTCTCAGACATAAGTGAAGTCCCGGTTCACCTACAGTAAAGCTCAACCGACACTTGGGGGCTACTATGGTCTGAAGGTATGATTGCGGGATACAAAGCAGGAACAGAAAGCAAAAGGAAAGAATGTCACCTCATATTTGTCTTTCATCATGTTAACTAGGCCGGCTTCATAGTCGCGGCTGGTGAAGAGACGGTTCAGATACTCGGAATGAAGTTCCTGGGCACTCAGCTGAGCATAGCTTGATAGGTCTGTGCTCCACTTGCCTTTATCTTGTTGAAATTTCTCCTCCTTGGCAGTATGCTTAGCCAAGGTGACATGCTCTATGGGAGCAGTGAAGCCTAACCCGGTTATCTCGACATCTGATGTCGAGGCAGCAATTGGCTGGAGAGGATCAGCAGTATGCCCCGGTCTAACAGGAGCCGGGCTAGCCCTAGGAGGACTAACCCGGACAGGGCTTGCCGGTTCAGTCATGTTTTCCATATCATCACCTCCTGGCGCAACAACATCTTGATGGTCAATGTGAGCGGGATCATCAAGCTGAATTTCAATGTTGTCCTCTGGCGGGATGGCCGCTTCAGGGTCCTCGGCCGGTTCAGCAACAGTGGTCTCAGCAGCCGTTTTATTTGCCTTTTCCTTTTTACTGGGCTTGGGCATTCTGATAAAGGGTCAGAGCAGTCGTAAGGATCACAAAGTTAAAACAGGAAGATAAACCGAACGTTTGAAAGAAGGACTTACCCAGGGACGGTCTTGAGCACTGGGATTTGCGTGGCAGTTGACTCGCCGGAAGAAGACAGAGGAGCCTCCTGATAGTTGGGATCAGACGGTTTAAGTGGTTTACGTATAAGGCATGCTTTTGGATGAAGGAGGGTTGGAGTGAGTAAAACCTCGGAGCGGCGTCTGCGAGCCGATGTAAGAGGTATTCCGGATGACTCAACCACATGGCCGCTATGGCGCGTGGTCCGGCGAGCTTCGTGCTGCTGTTTCTTCAAAAGAAAGCTGGGATCCAATTGAGCATAAGGGTGAGAAAATGGATATTTCCGGGACACCCGGCGGATCTTAGGTGGCAACGGTTCTGAATCAGAAGAGAGAGAAATTACCTCAACTCCCTTCGCTATACTTCCCTCTGCCAGATCCTGCGAAAAGGCATTATTTAACATAAATTCATACAAAGGGAGATCAAAAGACATAAGGGTTAATTGATACCTCAGAATCCAGATCATCCTCTTCAGGGTGTGAACCGGAAGCGGCAACAACTTTTTTCTTCTTGACAACATAGGTTTTCTTGCGTGATTGCTTGGCCGGTTTATCCTGAGATTTCCTCTTCCAGAAAGGATCGTTGGCCTGTGCAAAGGAATAATAACATAGTTGAAGACAACTGATATGAACGGATTAAGATGAAAAGAAAGGGTTGGAAGTGCTTTACCGATGGCGCTTTGTTGGTTAAGCAGAATGGAGCTAAACTGGTCCGGTTGCAATCCTCCAGAGGGATGTTCAGCATTTTTTCGCAGACTCAGTAACTTCATTGTCAGGAAGTACTATCTTGGTGTGGCGTTGAGGATCTTTCGGTTTGCCGGTGTATTTGCACATCAAACTTGAGCGCCGGCTTAGTGGAAGGATGCTCCAGGAAAGCCAGCAGTGAACGAAGTCAACACCGGTTAAACCGTTCGCCGCGAAAGCCCTGAGCTTGGAGAGCTGAGGGGAAAATGTCACACCCTGCATTTTGTAACATGTTATTTGTAACGTTGAGGCATGAAAATTTGGACCAGCAAAATTTTTTAACATCATTTGGCTTTTATTTGGAGTTGAGTTTTCTTCATTTGCTTTTTCATGTGCTCATTAAAGTCAACTATGACCTCTTGTAGATTTCATCTCCACACCCAAAACTTCTGCCCAATGATCATGCCAAGTGTTATATAACAGTATAGTATTTTCTTACAAAATTAATTTGGCCAAAAAGTATTTTATAAATTTAGTTTTCCAAAAACCCCTGAATTGAGATTTGCACTGCAAGTACTTGATTTAGGGTGAGAAAATTATTTCAAAAGGTTTATTTGAGACCTAGTAGTCATAGGACTCCCAGAAACCACAAAGGTATAATTTTAAAAGTTATTTTCCTATTTTATTTAAAAGCTTTTTCTTAGGGCCAGAAATGGTCTTTAATAGGAGAAAATTATTTAACTGTTTCAAAAATATTTGCCAAAATTCAGAGAGACTCATAGGACATATATTGTCCATATATAAGAGTTTCAACACTTGGTCATGTTCAAAATAATGGGCTAAACCCTCTAAAACCCTTTCTGGATATTTCAAGCTTTTGAAATATTTACAAAGGAATTTTTCTCCAAAAATTCCAGGGAAATTCTATCATGTCATATATGACATATTTGATGATCTTGCCAAGCCCCATGCCTTGGGAAGCAAGAAAACCTGCTCAAACCCCTTCATAACCATTCTGTCCATAGTTGAAGTTTGAGCAACTTTACATTGCCAAACTTGTCCAAATGCTCTCAAACTTGGTGCACATGCTAGAATGGCCTAATAAGGCACCTAGACCAAATGGCACAAGAATTTGAATAGAGCAACTTGATCAGATCACCTCAAAACCCTTTCTATTCAAATGCAAATTTGAACAACTTTACATTACCAACTTTTTATCTGGAGCCTCAAACTTTGTGGGCATGATCAATACCCCAAATGATGATGCTACACCAAGTGGTGCATCAAGGGGAGATGATTAGCTTGACTCAACCACGATGAAACTGTTTCTGTTGATTTCTAGGGTTCACCAAAGTTACATTGGCTAGTTTCTTCAAATGAGCCCAAATTTGGTGAGGCACCCTATTTTCTCATGTCTTTCAACCCTGTCAAGTGCCATGTCAAGTGGAATTCATTTACTTGATCAAACACAGATCAAACACCTTCTGCAGAAATTCTAAAACCTCCAACTTGACCACTTTCACTTTTCTCCATGGCCTCAACTTCTTACCACAAGCTCATTGGGTTACCAGCTACCTCCAGTAACTCCCCCAGCACCTCAGCTCCATGATTGAGGGGTGAAACCTCTGTTTTACCTTGCTGTACCGTAGGTTTCCACCATGTTACCAGCCCTCCCCCTCTCTCTCTGCACCCCCAGGGCATCCAAGGCCTCAAGGCATTTCTTTACTTCTCCTACAATGTGCTAGACACTCTTGGGCACGCTGGAACGGACCAAACCGGCGAGAGCGCGTCGATGCTAGTCAAACGCACGCTCTAGAGCGCGCAAACAGTGCTCCCGCACGCTGGCTCCAGCCAATCGCCGCTCCCCGATAGCCTCGGGCCTCCCCCTCGCGCCAGTCGAGGCGCCTCGACGTCCGCGACCTCCCCGGCGCTGTCCCCCCTCCTCCTGCGCCCTCCAGTGAGCGTCGTCGCACGCGCACCGGCCGCCCGCTTCGGCCATTCCTCTGCCTCACACGCGCGCCCTCCTCTGACGCTCCCCCGCTCCTCCTCTCGCCTCAGCTGGACGTGGAACTAGTCCACGGACCTCCCCGGCGTGTTCCCAGGCTCCAGAACCCTCCACAGCCTCGCCTGCAACCTCACCGGCGCACGGGTCCACGGTGAACCACGGGCGCGGCTATATAAGGCCCCCCCGAGCTTCTCCAACACCACCACAAGCCTCACACCTCTCCTCTGAGACCCCCAACACCCTCAGTTCGACCCCAGGACGCCCCAGTGCTCGGGATCGACCGGAGCTCCGCCGCGTCGGGCCGCCGGCGATCTCGAGGTACAGGCCTCCCCTGCCTCTCTTTCCACCCGTTTCGGAACCGCCGCACTCCACTGACCCTTTCCCCTCTATTTCCCCCTCCATTCGCAGTCGGAAACGACCTCGACCACCGCCCTCCGACGAGCCTCCGCCATCCCACCTCGCCGCCGGTGAACCAGGGCTCCCCGCCGTGCCGCACTACCACCGCTACAACCGCGACACGACGCTCAGTCCGTCCCTGGCCTCCGTTGCCGTCACCGTGGCCGGAGTCCTCGCCGGTGAGCTCGCCGCCGCCGTGGCCGAGGGGTTAGAGATGACAGGCGGGCCCTGCCTGTCATCCCCCCACCTCTCTCCCCCTCCTCTGTGCCGCTGACCCACGGGCCCCGCCCGTGAGGTTTGAAAACCTGACGTGCGCGCGCGCTGGCTCCGTGCGGCTGGGCCAGCCCGTCTGGGCTGTGCACTGTGGCCTCTTCTGGCCCAGTGCACAGGACCCCTTTTTCTTTTTCTTTTCTGTAAATGATTTAAACATTTATACAGAAAAGAATATTGATCCAAATTAAATATTTTCAACTCCTAAAATCTTGCAATATTCCAACCTATTTAATGGTACTACTTTCACCCAAATCCATGAAATTTTTCTGTACTATTCAAATTTAAATTCAAATTTGAGCAGTATAACTCCTGTTCAAAAATCTATATGTCCTATTCTGTAACTCCAAAACTCCAACTAAGATTTTTCCCGATCTTAGAAATCCCTCTAGTATTTTACAAAAATGAGTTGACATTTTTCTGAGCACTTTGATTTTTCTGTTTTATTTGTATTCTTATTTTTCCGTTATTATTATGCGACGTATAGATCCCGTATTTGACGAAGTTGTTGTGGAAGAAGAAGGAGAAGGACTTGAAGACTTTGAAGACCAAGCCAATCCAGGCAAGCAGCCCTTTGACCATGATACACTTGTTCCTCGGAACCCGTTTGTTTCCGATGCATGATGATAGGGTTACGATGGTAACCTAGATGAACCACCACATGATGCATGCTTTATTGTTGATCTTGCTATATGCTAGATGACATGCAACAGATGGTCATGATGCTTATGTGATGCATGTGTGATATGAACCCGCATAGTTGAAATCTTTGCATGAACCCATCGGGTGCCCCTAATGCCCGAGGGTGATGATGTGTTAGCTCATCACTTGAGAAAGAAGTGATGTGCCGGTAATATCATGTGCATGGTGGAATGATGGATTAGATTTATGTGTGACTACCGTCCCAACCAAACATGTGCAACCACACTACCCCTTATGGGACGGGGCTTTATTGATTACTTAGGTCGATACTAGCATGGTGCCCGCATTACTAGTGACGGGAAGACTTGAGGTCTTTCTCGGGACGGGGTCGTGCTTGGATAGGCGGCCATGACTGCTTTCACAGGGCACCGGACACACCGTTGGTCCCTTCGGGTACGCGTGACATTGAATTTGGGCAAGTCCCGTGATCTATTGTTTGTACCCGAGGGCCGTGTACCAACGAGTGGACTCTATGTTAGTGTCGTCTAAGGAAAGGTAATGACCGGGTGCTTACCCCGGGTACTTGAGGTACCGCGGGTCGTGGATGACACGGAAGTTCCCCGGATCTTGTCGGTAAAGTGCGCAACCTCTGCAGAGTGTAAAACTATTCGAATAGCCGTGTCCACGGTCATGGACAGTTGGGTGGTGCTACTTAAACTATGTCCAGAATTTTACTTCGTCGGTGATGTTATGTGTGTGCTAAGTCAAGGTGGTGACTTGACTCGATGAGATGAATCATATTCATGTTCATATCGGTAACCTGTCTTCGAGGTTACGCGAGGTTATTGATGCATAAACTTGATGATAGCATATTGTTCTAGCTTCCTGCTAGATTGTTCATTATTGTTCCATTACATTGTTACCACATCATGGGTTGCTTGCGAGTACATTCAAAGTACTCATTGGCTTGCCACTGGTTATTTAATTGGCCAGGCATGGAAGAGCAGGAATATGAGGAAGAGTTCTTTGGAGACGACCATGCGAATTAGGACGCTATCCCAGTCAGAATGCCTGTAGGGTTAAGGCAGATGGCATGGGTTCTACCCGTTTATCGAAGACTTCCGCTACTTGAGTTATTTGCTATTCAGCCCGTGAGGCTCTATCTATGTAAGACTTGGCCATAATGGCCTTAATTCGTGTAAGACTATCTGTATGGATGTAAGACTCTTGTTATTTCAGCTTCTATGTGTTCAGTGAGCATTGATCTCTGGGATCACTGTACACGTGCATTCGGTGATCTCGACTTCCAAGTCGGGGTCCCCATAGAGCTGGTATCAGAGCCATCCTGACTGTAGAAAGCCTTAGTTAGCATGGGCGTTAGTTAGTTGAGACCCCTTTTCAAAAACCTTCTGGACCTCTCTTCTTTTCTAAACCTGAGATTTCCTTAGCTTATTAACCCCTCCTATTCCACCTTTGTAGATAGCCGCTGTTCCCGAAGAGCACCTGACCACTGGGTTTCCCCTACTTCTCGAGGATAGCCTCCAGGAGTGTTAGTTCCACCGAGCACCCATCCTCACCTACCTTGAGCATTGGGTGAGCGATACTGAGGTGGAGTACCATGTGGAAGTGATCGTGAAGGCAAACGATCCTCCCACAAGTTGGTTCTTCGAGGGACCCCAGATGGCGACACTACCACTTGTTGTCGAGGCTGCTGCACTCAAGGCGTTAACCCGTCTCCGCGAGCTTCTTCCGGAGATGGCAGCCAAGATGGCAACTCGCTTCTTACCTTACCGGAAGGAAGGTGACGAAGAAAGCAGCGCACTAGCCCCTCCACTGAAGGAAGGAGCACCTTATGGACAATCCGCTATCGCATATCGAGGCGGAAGGCCCTCTGAGGATGTGTCTTCCAAGGGTGAAGAACCACCTCGGCGACGCCGGATGACAGCAAGGGAATATCGCAAGCTTTTCCCTGCACCACCGTCGAAGCACCGTCGTATCCAACTCCTCCACTCCCCCACTCCCTCCAGCGACAAGGGAGCCCAGACAGATGAAGACAAGGAGGAAGACCCAGAAGAGCCGGAATACATGACCGAGCATTCCGCCACTTAGGCATTATTCGCTACTCGGATATGCCAGTTGTAACCCCTACGGTAGGATAGGTCGTGTAGCCCCTATGCGCAGTCGAGTCCTTGTATGGTTCATATGAAACCATCTAGCATTTGCTTTTGTTGTGTCTGGATGTATGTCGTATTCTTCTTTCGGGAAGGTGTAAACGACTACATCACCCATTTGGATTTTAATGAATGAGTTTTGGCCTTACGGCCCTTGCATGATTTGATTTAGTGTCACACCCACCCCCTTACTAGGCACCCATCTTTCTTGCTTTCCCTCTTCCGAGTCATGAGACCTTTTACCGCTCCAACAGGATGCCTGTTGTAACTCGTACTGGTACCTCTACCCAGCAGCCCGAAGCCGGAGCATCCTCTCAGCCAGAGGCAGGCCACGACCAAACCAACGACCAAGCTCCACCACCACCTCCTCCAAGCATGGACATGGCTCAGCTTCTCCAAGCTTTCCGAGAGGAACGCCAAGCCAACACTGCAGCTCTCCAGCTGATTGCTCAAGCTGTCGCCAACAACCGCCAGCCGGCGGGGAATGGCAATGGACGTTCCACGTTGGCAGAGTTCAAGAAGCATGCACCGCCAACCTTCATCGAGACTGCTGAACCCCTGGATGCAGATGACTGGGTCCGTTCCATTGAGGAAATCCTGGAACTAGTCGAATGCACCGAAGATCGCGAGAAGGTGGCTTATGCAGCCCACTGCCTCGGGGGAACTGCTAGAGCTTGGTGGGATGGATTCAAGGTCATGCATGCTGAACAAGACATCACTTGGGTGAACTTCAAGGCAGAATTCCGCAAGGCCCACATTCCTTCCGGAATCATGGCTATCAAAAAGCGCGAGTTCCGAGCCCTGAAGCAAGGAAGTGGCACTGTCAAGGAGTACATGCAGAAGTTCAGTATTCTGTCAAGGTATGCCCCTGAAGATGTCAGCACTGATGCTGCCAAAAGGGAGCGCTTCATGGAAGGCCTTAATCAGACTCTGCAATACTCGCTTGTCGTGTGCGACTGCCCATCTTTCCCTGACCTGGTGAACAAGGCACTTATGCTTGAAGACAAGCGGCGTGCTTTGGAAGACACACGCAAGCGCAAGTTGGTCAGTAAGGGAAGTTCCAGCAACCAGAAGCCTCGTCCGTGGCAGTCAGCCCCGGCCAAGCCAACCTATCAGCAGCCAAGAGCTCCTGCACCTCGTGCCAATCCTCAGCCTCAGCAGTATGCCAACCCCAGGCCAGCTTTCAACCCCAATACCAGTGGTGGCAACAAGATCAACACTCCAAACCAAGTCACTTGCTTTGGATGTGGTCAGCCCGGACACATCTCCAGGGTGTGCCCCAACAAGAAGCCTGATGCCCCGCGCCCCAATGCGCAGAACCAGGGACAAGGCCGTGGAATGCCACCAAGGAAGCCAGCTCCTCGCAATCCACCGAACTATGGGAAGGGGCGTGTGAATCACCTCACTGCTGAAGAAGCCCAGGAAGACCCGGACGTCGTGCTGGGTACGTTCCTTGTCAACTCAGCACCTGCAACTGTCTTGTTTGATTCTGGAGCAACGCATTCATTTGTCACTCAAAGATTTGCATTAAAAAGTGGCATGACCCCTACACCCCTGAATAACCCTATGGTGGTACAAACCCCCGGAGCCGAGATGAGAGCCAAGATAGGCTGTAAAGGAGTCGGTATTACCATTAACGGTGTAGACTTCCTAGCAGACCTTATCATCCTGAGATCGCAAGGCTTGGATGTGATCTTAGGGATGGATTGGCTCAGTAAGCACCAAGGCTTGTTAGACTGTGCCAATCGGACAGTCACTGTGACCAATGACCAAGGAGTAGAAGTCAAGTTTGCCCCCAACTCCTCTTCCGCTCAAGCCGCTAAAGTCAACTGTCTATCTGAAGTTGGGCTAGATCAAGTACCGGTGGTATGCGAGTATCCTGATGTCTTTCCGGATGAACTACCGGGAATGCCCCCTGACCGTGACATTGAGTTCATCATCGAGCTCGTGCCCGGAGCAGGACCCATCTATAATAAGCCTTATAGAATGGGGACGGAAGAACTAGCCGAGTTGAAGAAGCAGCTAGAAGAGCAGCTAAGGAAGGGATTTATCCGCCCGAGTGCCTCCCCTTGGGGATCTCCTGTTCTGTTTGTGGCAAAGAGGGACGGTACCATCCGCTTATGCATTGACTATCGTTCCCTCAATGAAGTTACAATCAAGAACAAGTATCCACTTCCCAAGATCGAAGATCTGTTTGATCAACTCAGCGGAGCCAAGGTATTCTCCAAGATCGACCTCAGATCTGGGTATTACCAGCTGAAGATCAGACCCCAAGATATTCCGAAGACGGCATTCGTAACCAGATATGGCTTGTACGAGTGCACGGTCATGTCTTTTGGGTTAACCAATGCCCCAGCCTACTTCATGTATCTCATGAATAAAGTCTTCATGGAATATTTGGACAAGTTCGTTGTTGTCTTCATTGATGACATCCTTGTGTTCTCGAAGTCGGAGGAAGAGCATGAGCAGCATTTGAGGATGGTCCTAGACAAGCTTCGTGAGCACCAACTGTATGCCAAATTCAGCAAGTGTGAGTTCTGGCTGCATAAAGTTGGATTCTTAGGTCATGTCTTGACCGAGGAAGGATTATCTGTTGATCCTGCAAAAATCGAGGCTGTGACCCAATGGCAATCTCCAACGACCGTCAAGGAAGTCAAAAGCTTCCTCGGATTAGCGGGCTATTACCGCAAGTTCATGGAAGGATTCTCTAGCATTGCACGACCAATGACTCAGCTCCTCAAGAAGGACAAGAAGTTCGAGTGGACACCAAAATGCGAAGAGAGCTTCCAAGAGCTCAAGAAGAGATTGACCAACGCCCCAGTTCTGGCAACACCTGATATCCACAAGGAGTTCGTGATATATTGTGATGCCTCTCGAACCGGATTGGGAAGCGTTCTGATGCAAGAAGGCCGCGTCATAGCATACCTCTCCAGGCAGCTACGACCCCTTGAGGAGAACTACGCTACTCACGATCTTGAGCTAGCGGTAGTAGTTCATGCCTTGAAGACATGGCGGCATTACCTCCTAGGGAAACGGTGTGAGATTTACACAGACCACAAAAGTCTGAAGTATATTTTCACCCAAAAGGAATTGAACATGAGGCAGCAGAGATGGTTGGAACTCATCAAGGACTATGACTTCAGTGTTCAATATCACCCTGGGAAGGCTAACGTGGTGGCCAATGCCTTAAGTAGGAAGGCTTGCTCTTTGAATGTCGTTATTCGAGAGAGGCAGCTAGCCTTGTTTAAGGAGATCGAACAATTCAGTTTGGAATTGGTCACCCTCGGATTTCTGGATCATTTGGAAGTCAGACCGACCCTGATGGACGACGTCAAGAAGGCTCAAGATGGACACGCAAGCATCGAAGGTATCAAGAAGAAGATGAAGCTGGGCAAGGCCCCAGGATTCTCCGAAGACGAGCACGGGATTGTTTGGTACAAAGGTCGTCTCTGCGTAACAAACAACACCGAGCTGAAGACGCTGATTCTGCAAGAAGCCCACGACACTCCGTATTCCATCCACCCCGGAGGAACCAAGATGTACGAAGATTTGAAGGCACGATTCTGGTGGCACGGTATGAAGAGAGAGATTGCAACCTATGTTGCAAAGTGTGATGTGTGCCAAAGGGTCAAGGCCGAGTATCAGCGACCTGCTGGATTGCTTCAACCACTCAAGGTTCCTGAGTGGAAGTGGGATAAAGTCGGAATGGACTTCATCACTGGATTACCAAGGTCGAATAGAGGACATGACTCTATCTGGATCATAGTCGATCATTTGACCAAGGTGGCCCATTTCATTCCTGTCAAGACCACTTATGATGGCAACCGGCTGGCAGCTCTCTACATTGACTGAATCGTAAGTCTTCACGGTGTTCCCAAGGAGATTGTGTCAGATCGAGGAACCCAGTTCACCTCAAGGTTCTGGAAGAAGTTCCAAGAAGCCTTGGGAACCAAGTTGTCTTTCAGCACAGCTTTCCACCCGCAGACCGGAGGTCAAACAGAGCGAGTCAATCAGATTCTCGAAGACATGCTCCGAGCCTATGTCCTGGCATATGGAGCCAAGTGGGAAGACTGTCTCCCTTTTGCCGAGTTCTCCTATAACAACAGTTACCAGTCAAGCCTTCAGATGGCACCATTTGAGGTGTTGTATGGACGCAGATGTCGCACGCCCCTCAACTGGTCAGAGACTGGAGAAGGACTAGTCTTTGGACCGGATAATCTCCGCCCAGCAGAAGAACAAGTCCAACTAGTCAGAGAGCGATTAAAGGCAGCCAAGTCAAGGCAGAAGAGTTATGCTGACACTCGACGCCGAGACATGAGTTTCCATGTTGGGGACCATGTGTACCTGCGGGTAACTCCTCTAAAGGGAACCAAGCGTTTCCATGTCAAGGGGAAGCTCGCACCAAGGTTCATTGGACCCTTTGAGATCACTGCACGACGAGGAGAAGTGGCTTATCAGTTGGAACTACCACCTAAGCTATCCGATGTGCACAATGTATTCCATGTGTCACAACTCCGGAAATGTCTGCAAGTTCCAGACAAGCCCAATCTCTACAAGGATGTGGATCACCAAGCCATTGATCTGCAGCCTGATCTGACCTACCGCGAGAAGCCCATTCGTATTCTAGACAAAGCAGAACGACTTACGCGGAGCCGTACCATCAAGTACTTCAAGGTCCAGTGGAGCAACCACACCGAAGCAGAAGCAACCTGGGAACGAGAAGACTATCTTAGATCCGAGTTTCCCGATCTCTTTTAAGCCCTAGTTTAGGAATCTCGGGGACGAGATTCTTGTAAGGGGGGTAGGTCTGTCACACCCTGCATTTTGTAACATGTTATTTGTAACTTTGAGGCATGAAAATTTGGACCAGCAAAAAATTTTAACATCATTTGGCTTTTATTTGGAGTTGAGTTTTCTTCATTTGCTTTTTCATGTGCTCATTAAAGTCAACTATGACCTCTTGTAGATTTCATCTCCACACCCAAAACTTCTGCCCAATGATCATGCCAAGTGTTATATAACAGTATAGTATTTTCTTACAAAATTAATTTGGCCAAAAAGTATTTTATAAATTTAGTTTTCCAAAAACCCCTGAATTGAGATTTGCACTGCATGTACTTGATTTAGGGTGAGAAAATTATTTCAAAAGGTTTATTTGAGACCTAGTAGTCATAGGACTCCCAGAAACCATAAAGGTATAATTTTAAAAGTTATTTTCCTATTTTATTTAAAAGCTTTTTCTTAGGACCAGAAATGGTCTTTAATAGGAGAAAATTATTTAACTGTTTCAAAAATATTTGCCAAAATTCAGAGAGACTCATAGGACATATATTGTCCATATATAAGAGTTTCAACACTTGGTCATGTTCAAAATAATGGGCTAAACCCTCTAAAACCCTTTCTGGATATTTCAAGCTTTTGAAATATTTACAAAGGAATTTTTCTCCAAAAATTCTAGGGAAATTCTATCATGTCATATATGACATATTTGATGATCTTGCCAAGCCCCATGCCTTGGTAAGCAAGAAAACCTCCTCAAACCCCTTCATAACCATTCTGTCCATAGTTGAAGTTTGAGCAACTTTACATTGCCAAACTTTTCCAAATGCTCTCAAACTTGGTGCACATGCTAGAATGGCCTAATAAGGCACCTAGACCAAATGGCACAAGAATTTGAATAGAGCAACTTGATCAGATCACCTCAAAACCCTTTCTGTTCAAATGCAAATTTGAACAACTTTACATTACCAACTTTTTATCTGGAGCCTCAAACTTTGTGGGCATGATCAATACCCCAAATGATGATGCTACACCAAGTGGTGCATCAAGGGGAGATGATTAGCTTGACTCAACCAAGATGAAACTGTTTCTGTTGATTTCTAGGGTTCACCAAAGTTACATTGGCTAGTTTCTTCAAATGAGCCCAAATTTGGTGAGGCACCCTATTTTCTCATGTCTTTCAACCCTGTCAAGTGCCATGTCAAGTGGACTTCATTTACTTGATCAAACACAGATCAAACACCTTCTGCAGAAATTCTAAAACCTCCAACTTGACCACTTTCACTTTTCTCCATGGCCTCAACTTCTTACCACAAGCTCATTGGGTTACCAGCTACCTCCAGTAACTCCCCCAGCACCTCAGCTCCATGATTGAGGGGTGAAACCTCTGTTTTACCTTGCTGTACAGTAGGTTTCCACCATGTTACCAGCCCTCTCCCTCTCTCTCTGCACCCCCAGGGCATCCAAGGCCTCAGGGCATTTCTTTACTTCTCCTACAATGTGCTAGACACTGTTGGGCACGCTGGAACGGACCAAACCGGCGAGAGCGCGTCGATGTCAGTCAAACGCACGCTCTAGAGCGCGCAAACAGTGCTCCCGCACGCTGGCTCTAGCCAATCGCCGCTCCCCGACAGCCTCGGGCCTCCCCGTCGCGCCAGTCGAGGCGCCTCGACGTCCGCGACCTCCCCGGCGCTGTCCCCCCTCCTCCTGCGCTCTCTAGTGAGCGTCGTCGCACGCGCACCGGCCGCCCGCTTCGGCCATTCCTCTGCCTCACACGCGCGCCCTCCTCTGACGCTCCCCCGCTCCTCCTCTCGCCTCAGCTGGACGTGGAACTAGTCCACGGACCTCCCCGGCGTGTTCCCAGGCTCCAGAACCCTCCACAGCCTCGCCTGCAACCTCGTCGGTGCACGGGTCCACGATGAACCACGGGCGCGGCTATATAAGGCCCCCCCGAGCTTCTCCAACACCACCACAAGCCTCACACCTCTCCTCTGAGACCCCCAACACCCTCAGTTCGACCCCAGGACG
Organism: Secale cereale; assembly: GCA_902687465.1. Lineage (NCBI taxonomy): Eukaryota > Viridiplantae > Streptophyta > Magnoliopsida > Poales > Poaceae > Secale > Secale cereale. The sequence continues at coordinate 225,663,706 of LR738714.1, forward strand.
CCCCAGTGCTCGGGATCGACCGGAGCTCCGCCGCGTCGGGCCGCCGGCGATCTCGAGGTACAGGCCTCCCCTGCCTCTTCTTCCACCCGTTTCGGAACCGCCGCACTCCACTGACCCTTTCCCCTCTATTTCCCCCTCCATTCGCAGTCAGAAACGACCTCGACCACCGCCCTCCGACGAGCCTCCGCCGTCCCACCTCGCCACCAGTGAACCAGGGCTCCCCGCCGTGCCGCACTACCACCGCTACAACCGCGACACGACGCTGAGTCCGTCCCTGGCCTCCGTTGCCGTCGCCGTGGCCGGAGTCCTCGCCGGTGAGCTCGCCGCCGCCGTGGCCGAGGGGTTAGAGATGACAGGCGGGCCCCGCCTGTCATCCCCCCACCTCTCTCCCCCTCCTCTGTGCCGCTGACCCACGGGCCCCGCCCGTCAGGTTTGAAAACCTGACGTGCGCGCGCGCTGGCTCCGTGCGGCTGGGCCAGCCCGTCTGGGCTGTGCACTGTGGCCTCTTCTGGCCCAGTGCACAGGACCCCTTTTTCTTTTTCTTTTCTGTAAATGATTTAAACATTTATACAGAAAAGAATATTGATCCAAATTAAATATTTTCAACTCCTAAAATCTTGCAATATTCCAACCTATTTAATGGTACTACTTTCACCCAAATCCATGAAACTTTTATGTACTGTTCAAATTTAAATTCAAATTTGAGCAGTATAACTCCTGTTCAAAAATCTATATGTCCTATTCTGTAACTCCAAAACTCCAACTAAGATTTTTTTCCCATCTTAGAAATCCCTCTAGTATTTTACAAAAATGAGTTGACATTTTTCTGAGCACTTTGATTTTTCTGTTTTATTTGTATTCTTATTTTTCCGTTATTATTATGCGACGTATAGATCCCGTATTTGACGAAGTTGCTGTGGAAGAAGAAGGAGAAGAACTTGAAGACTTTGAAGACCAAGCCAATCCAGGCAAGCAGCCCTTTGACCATGATACACTTGTTCCTCGGAACCCGTTTGTTTCCGATGCATGATGATAGGGTTACGATGGTAACCTAGATGAACCACCACATGATGCATGCTTTATTGTTGATCTTGCTATATGCTAGATAACATGCAACAGATGGTCATGATGCTTATGTGATGCATGTGTGATATGAACCCGCATAGTTGAAATCTTTGCATGAACCCATCGGGTGCCCCTAATGCCCGAGGGTGATGATGTGTTAGCTCATCACTTGAGAAAGAAGTGATGTGCCGGTAATATCATGTGCATGGTGGAATGATGGATTAGATTTATGTGTGACTACCGTCCCAACCAAACATGTGCAACCACACTACCCCTTATGGGATGGGGCTTTATTGATTACTTAGGTCGATACTAGCATGGTGCCCGCATTACTAGTGACGGGAAGACTTGAGGTCTTTCCCGGGACGGGGTCGTGCTTGGATAGGCGGCCATGACTGTTTTCACAGGGCACCGGACACACCGTTGGTCCCTTCGGGTACGCGTGACATTGAATTTGGGCAAGTCCCGTGATCTATTGTTTGTACACGAGGGCCGTGTACCAACGAGTGGACTCTATGTTAGTGTCGTCTAAGGAAAGGTAATGACCGGGTGCTTACCCCGGGTACTTGAGGTACTGCGGGTCGTGGATGACACGGAAGTTCCCCGGATCTTGTGGGTAAAGTGCGCAACCTCTGCAGAGTGTAAAACTATTCGAATAGCCGTGTCCACGGTCATGGACAGTTGGGTGGTGCTACTTAAACTATGTCCAGAATTTTACTTCGTCGGTGATGTTATGTGTGTGCTAAGTCAAGGTGGTGACTTGACTCGATGAGATGAATCATATTCATGTTGATATCGGTAACCTGTCTTCGAGGTTACGCGAGGTTATTGATGCATAAACTTGATGATAGCATATTGTTCTAGCTTCCTGCTAGATTGTTCATTATTGTTCCATTACATTGTTACCACATCATGGGTTGCTTGCGAGTACATTCAAAGTACTCATTGGCTTGCCACTGGTTATTTAATTGGCCAGGCATGGAAGAGCAGGAATATGAGGAAGAGTTCTTTGGAGACGACCATGCGAATTAGGACGCTATCCCAGTCAGAATGCATGTAGGGTTAAGGCAGATGGCATGGGTTCTACCCGTTTATCGAAGACTTCCGCTACTTGAGTTATTTGCTATTCAGCCCGTGAGGCTCTATCTATGTAAGACTTGGCCATAATGGCCTTAATTCGTGTAAGACTATCTGTATGGATGTAAGACTCTTGTTATTTCAGCTTCTGTGTGTTCAGTGAGCATTGATCTCTGGGATCACTGTACACGTGCATTCGGTGATCTCGACTTCCAAGTCGGGGTCCCCACAGCAAATCGAGCCCGGTCTTGGGCGCTTAGACGTTGTGGCAAAGGATGGGTTGTTGTCGGACGATAAGCGCGGTAACCCGGTAGCAGATTCTCTCCTTCAGGTGAAGTATCCCTGCAATAGAACCAAGTCTGGTTCCATTCCTTGGGGTGGTTGTGCAGACCGGCGTGGGGAAAGCTCACATCCTTTCTTTTCTGGATGCTGACACCACCTAGCTCCTGATGAGGCCCATCAGTAAACTTCGTCTGCCGGTTCAGATGGAAGAAATCCCGGAACAGATCCACTGATGGTTCTTCTTGAAGATATGCCTCCGAGAAAACTTGAAAGTTACAGAAGTTCGATATAGAATTCGGGCCTACATCTTGTGGGTGGAGTTGAAAAGCCGCTAACACATCCCGGAAGAATTTTGATCCGGGAGGACTGAAACCCCAGGCCAGATGATCATAAAAAACTATGATTTCTCCCTCCTTAGGCTCACGAGGGCACTCCTTTCCAGGGGCCCGCCAGTGCAGAACTTCCTTAGGGCCCAGAACACCAATTGAGGCCGCTTCAACTAAATCGTTTTCCATGATCCGGGAAGGAACCCAATTGCAAGCAAAACATTGTTTGGCCATCGTTTCTGATGAGAGAATGCTGAAAAATACAGTACAAGACCCGGTTCACCAACTGATAGATATAAACCGGTGCATTCTATGAAGTTATGGACTTAATTGGCGGTTTAAACAAGGGGCTAATGGTATCTACTAATCCGGAAGCAGGTATGAGTGAGACAGCTACCAATTCACGACGATAGATGGATAAAGTTAAACCGTCAATTGTGGAATACGGGTTTAAATCTAAAACAGTCAAGACAAGCATATGACGCGCAGGGTATGGCTAAACCGGCAATATAAGCGAGTTGTAGATCTAGAAGTATGAAAAATAGTTTTCACACGAAGCTGAGGTAAATATGGATCTAAGACGCAAGGGAAAGACAGAATAAATACAAGTTATATTCAGCGAAGGCTGCGGGAGTTCTCTACAGGTTCAATCTAAACTAACAGTGCTGGAGAAGCTAAAGTATAATGGCGCAGCAGAAGTGGACGGATGAGGATAAAGCCTAACGAGTTTATATCTACAGCTAAGATCAATCTACAGCGATGAACTACAAGAATGAGGGTTCATGGCGAGCTACAAAAGAAAACCTAAAAGTGAGATCTATGGAAAGAAGATAACGTACCTGAGGAAACAGAGGACGGCGGCGAGTTCTCTGGTCGCGTTCAGGTTGATGCAGCGGCCGGACTTGTTGGCGACGGCGAGCTCGACGGACGGCGGCGGAAGCTCGGGCGTTGGAGACGGAGGAAGAAGAAGAAGCGGAAGGGGAAAAGAGATAGGCCTCAGCGGTATTTATAGGCCGAAGAGATAAAAACGGTAAGTGTGGGAATCGAGAAGGCCAGAAATCGGATAAAGATTAAGCTGTCGCCTCGATCTTCGGTGCGGCAATAAAGAAAGGTAACAGACAGATGCGGGCATTAAATGCGGAGATGATGTCACGACGGATTGACACGATTCCAGGATATGACGTCATGGCCAGTTTATGAAGCAAACAAGTTACAGAAAGGAAATTTGTACAAGACTTGGAAGACTGGCATGAACAAGTTCAAATCAATCTGGGGCCTAATGTCAGGGATATTACTAGCAGGTATAAACCGGCGGGGAGGGTCCGGATTACACTGACAAGGTTGTATTATTACAAGCCCGGTAGAATATGTACAAGAGGTTACAGACCATAGATGTTTAGGGCCCATGTATAAGGCCCACGGTCTGTAAACCGTCGTATCATGTAACTTGGGATGTAAGATAGAAAGAGTAGAGATCGAGGCAGACACATTTATGAGCTGGCCTCGGGACTCTGTAAACCGGACCGGGCGTCGCCTCCTATATAAAGGGACGACCCGGCGGCGGTTCAAGACAAGAAACAACAGCTCGAGATACAGGCAAGCGGATTCGCTCCCTGGTCATCGAAGCCCAAGCAATACCACACCAAACTAGACGTAGGCTTTTACCTTCATCGAAGGGGCCGAACTAGTATAAACTCCTTGTGTCCTTCGTCCGCTTTAACCCCTTCAAGCTAACCCGAGCGATGGCCTCACACCTAAGTCCGTTAATCCGGACATCTGCCATGCTAATTCCACGATAGTACCCGTTGTTTCGGGCTAGCCGTGGAGTGTGCTTGTTGGTGGTTGGGGGAGTTGAAACTTTACCATTCTGTTTGGGAACCGCCTATAATGTGCGTAACATGGAAGATATTGAGATTCTTGGTTGTTATGTTGACAATGAGAGTATACCGCTCAAAATGTTATTCATCTCTATTTAAAAATCGACCTCTCGCACCTCTACAAATCCCTGCTTCCCTCTGCGAAGGGCCTATCTATTTACTTTTATGCTGAGTCATCATCCTCTTATAAAGAGCACCAGTAGGAGAGCACCTCTGTCATTTGCATGTATTACTATTAATTTGCATTGAGTGTGATCATGACTGGATCTCTTTTACCATGAATTACAATGTCTAGTCAGTCCTTGATCCTTAAAGGTGCTCTGCATTTATGTTTTGCGGTCTCAGAAAGGGCTAGCGAGATACCATCTTGTTATACCATATCATGATTGTTTGAGAAAGTGTTGTCATCCGAGGTTTATTATTATTGCTCGCTAGTTGATTATGCCATTGATGTGAGTATACATAAACCCTGAAAGTTATTGTGAATGTGGTTAGTTCATGATCATTGCTGAAAACCTGAATGCCGGCTTACATATTTGCAACAACAAGAGCAAACAGAGTTTGTCAAAGTTTTTCTTTATCATTTTCACTTTATCAACTGAATTGCTTGAGGACAAGCAAAGGTTTAAGCTTGGGGGAGTTGATACGTATCCAACGTATCTACTTTTCCAAACACTTTTGCCCTTGTTGTGGACTTTAACTTGCATGATTTGAATGGAACTAACCCGGACTGACGTTGTTTTCAGCAGAATTGCCATGGTGTTGTTTTTGTGCAGAAATAATAAGTTCTCGGAATGACCTAAAAATCCACGGAGAATTATTTTGGAAAATATAAAAAATATCTGCGGAAAGATCCAGACCAGGGTGCCCACACCCTGCCCACGAGGGTGGGGAGCGCGCCCCCTCCCCCTGGGGGTGCCCCCTGCCTCGTGGGCCCCCTGATGCTCCACCGACGTACCCCCGGACTCCATATATTCACTTTCGAGGAGAAAAAAAATCAAAGAGGAAGAATTATCGCGTTTTATGATAGGGAGCCGCCGCCAAGCCCTAATCCCTCTCGGGAGGGCTGATCTGGAGTCCGTTCGGGGCTCTGGAGAGGGGAGATCGTCGCCATCGTCATCATCAACCTTCCTCCATCACCAATTTCATGATGCTCACAGCCGTGCGTGAGTAATTGTATCGTAGGCTTGCTGGACGGTGATGGGTTACATGAGATATACCATGTAATCGATTTAGTTTTGTTAGGGTTTGATCCCTAGTATCCACTATGTTCTGAGATTGATGTTGCTATGACTTTGCTATCCTTAATGCTTGTCACTAGGGTCCGAGTGCAATGATTTCAGATCTGAACCTATTATGTTTTCATGAATATATGTGTGTTATTGATTCTATCTTGCAAGTCTGTAGTCACCAACTATGTGTTATGATCCGGCAACCCCGAAGTGACAATAATCGGGACCACTCCCGGTGATGACCGTAGTTTGAGGAGTTCATGTATTCACTATGTGTTAATGCTTTGGTCCAGTACTCTATTAAAAGAAGGCCTTAATATCCCTTAGTTTCCACTAGGACCCCGCTGCCATGGGAGGGTAGGACAAAAGAAGTCATGTAAGTTCTTTTCCATAAGCACGTATGACTATATTCAGAATACATGCCTACATTACATTGATGAACTGGAGCTAGTTCTGTGTCACCCTAGGTTATAACTTTTCCATGATGAATTGCATCCGACATAATTCCCCATCACTGATCCAATGCCTACGAGCTTTTCACATATTGCTTGTTGATTATTTACTTTCCCGCTACTACTGTTACAAAAACACTATCGTTACTTTTATTGCTGTTACCGCTATCTCCATATTACTTTGCTACTAAACTACCTTGCTGCAGATACTAAGTTTCCAGGTGCGGTTGAATTGGCAACTCAGCTGCTAATACTTAAGAGTATTCTTTGGCTCCCCTTGTGTCGAATCAATAAATTTGGATTGAATACTTTACCCTCGAAAACTATTGCGATCCCCTACACTTGTGGGTTATCAGCGGGACAGGAGATGAGGGATTGGAGAGATGAGGAACCCCCAAGCAAGCAAGATCTTACGTTGTGCACCTCGTCGCACCTCCCTCAAAGGTTGAGGCCTCATTGGCTCGCGAGGGCACATGGATCTCGGCGCTTCCTGGAGCGCTGTCATCAAGTCCATGGAGGATCAGGAGCACCTGGAGCACGAGATGGGTGTCTCGGAGCTCGTGCCAGCGGTCGTTGTAGCCTTGTAGGGGAGAAGAGGACTCTTTTGTGTGGCTTGGGAGAGCCCTACGCGGTCTGGCACCCCCGGCTCCTGCACGCGAAGCTTGGGACAGGGAGACCAGCTTGAGGTCGCACATGTAACGCAGAGGAGGATGATCCAAATTGTTTTCCCTTTTCTTTTCTTTTCATCCAATGATAAATGCACCCCACACGACCACATATGATGATAACATTCACCAACTTCACCCTTACATGTGAGATGTTAAGTCGTGCCACGTCAACCAGACTAATGACCCCATCTATCATAAACACGCTCAACCAGGCCAAAACTACCGACCAGTGTTATTTACATTACAAAAAGGTTACTGCAGACATAATGTTTTCTGCCAAAAAAAGTAAAGTCATGATTTTTGCTACTCCCTCCTTCCATTTATACAGGGCCTAATGCTTTTTCGGAGGATAACTTTGACCAAAAGTTAAAGCAATAATACATGACATGCAAGTTATACAAAGCATACCGTCAAATTCGTATGTGAAAGAAGCTTCCGATGATATAATTTTCACATTATACATCTCATGTACTATTATTAATTTTAGCAATAGTCAAAGTCAGTCTTGAAAAATGCATTAGGTCTTATATAGATCGGAGGGAGTAATCCAGTTCTCAATGTGGTGGTTTCTTGCAATTTACTCCAAACGAAAGGAACAAAGTAAGGGCATGTACAATGGTTGATAAAATAGTTTTATCTTAAGTTTTGCATTTAAATTAGAGATGACAAAAAATATGTCTACAATGGGTCATCTCTTAGTCTTATTCTCAATAGTTAGTTGTTCCTAAAAATGTGATGAGACATATTGTGTTAAGAGATCATCTCTTGTCTTTTCTTAAATAAGAAAAAACAAGCCTTCTCTTATGATTTCTCTCTCATCCATCTCATCATTTATCCTACGTGCCACTCTTAAGATAAAACTATTATACATGCCCTAAGTACTCTACCATTCTTTCTTTTGATATTAATAATGGCCACCGCGAATCAACCTGTGGTTGAGATGGTTAGGTGGACAGTGGTATCCCCAACCCACCAGGGTTCAAATCCTGGTGCTCGCATTATTCCTGGATCAGTCTCTCGGAGGTGCTCATAGGGGCAGGATGTGCGTGTGTGGGTTCATAGGGGTGAGTGTATGCGCGTGTATATACGCGCTTGCGTCTGTACTGATGCTAAAAAAATGGACACCACTAATTCTTTCCAGCTTGGCGACTGCTAAGCGGCAGTCGAATGTACTAGTCGAAACAGCATCCACCTTTTCTGTTGTTCGACTTTTCTAGATTAAAACATTATTAGCCGCATGATTAAGTCAATGAAGAAAACATACTACTTTTCGAAACAGGCGACGTGGTCTTGCTTTGTTCTCTTCCAATCACAACATCGCCGCATTGCCGATGTGCAGGCAGCGTTCGTTGCAGCACTGGCAACCTCCGTTGTGTCACTGCTGCGGCAGCTCGTACCATCACCGTCACCGCATGCTTCAAGGAAGCAGCCGGTCACGACACCATCGCAGCACCGCTGCCCCTGCTCGCGGGCCACCGGACTTGGAGCAGACTGTGGTCTGCCCCTTCTTGTCCACCAGCGAGCTATGCAGCAGACTGTGTTGTTTTAGCGTCAGCTTGGAAGCACTGGTGAGGCAGCTTACCGGAGCTCCAGCACGGATGACAGACCAAATGCGTCGGCATGGCGGCATCGACGGAGAACCAGACTGGTCTGCAGTATCACCAGTGGCATGGCAGCATCTCCTCGCACCATTTTCCAGTAACGTGACCATGACCCTCGCAACACGAGTGGTGTCCCAGCACCGGCGAGCTCGCAGCAGACGGTGGTGCTGCAATCGGCGGCGAGCTCTCAAGCACCGATGAGGTGGCTTGCATTAGTGCACGCAGACGACGAGGCTAGTATGCAGGATCTGATAAATACCGGCGGCCGCCGCCATCCTCATGTCACCGGCGACCTTCCAGTAGACAGTGATGTTGGAGTCAACGGTGAGATCTGAAGCACTGGCACCTTTTGGCCTTTGCAAATCTCACTCAGCCTGAAGCATTGCCGGCGGCCATGGTGCTCTAGATCCATGAAGCATGCAGGGAGGGATGAAGGGAGGGAGGCGGAGGTCCAGCTCTCCGGCACCCACATGGCCCAACTCCTTGCAGCGCGTGGCCCCCTTGCAGCAGCGAGATCCGCCGACGCCGGTCACCGATGGCCTCGTCCAATTTGGTTTGGCGTGAGCATTGACTCTGTTGGATGAGGATGAGAGCAACACATGGAATGGGAGATTGGGAAAAGGTGGACGATATACGGGCGAGGGAAGAGAGACGTAGTGCGGGCCCACAAAGGCGTGTCAATCAAAGGAGACGGATGTCACGAGCGTATCTACATCCGGATGAAACATAGTAGTTTCCTTCTTTCCAAGCGCGACAGCCACCGAGAAAGAAAAGAAATGACCCCCCCGGAGAAACAGTCCGAGATCCCCTATGGTGAGGAACGCATCGGCGACGGAGATGCCCAAAGATCCTACCTTTACTTGCAAGAGAACAAGCGAGATCTCTGTCCTTGGTGGCCAACACATGCGCACACAAGTTCGCTTTAGCCAAGAGGTGCGCCAGGGGCCAGCCAGGAACTGATCTGTCAAGCCCGGGACTGTCGCCACCAACCTACTCTAGTAAATTCGCTCCCGGCTTTGGACGGCCACCATTCACCCTACTCATGGTGACGGGCCCGATGCGATCTGCGGGATATTTGTGCATTTGTTACAACACATGGTGACGATCTTATTAAACTCATACGGGTCGAGGTGCTGTGTGATACTTCCAGATCATAGCGAAGTGGCTAAGGCTTCATAATGAATAATGGTAACATGGACGATTGAATTACAGGACCGCACCTAGGTTGCTCCATTCATTCTAACGACGAGCCAGCTTAAAAGTTTGCAAAACTGCATATCAGCGATGAAGCTGCGTTGAACTCAGGTGTGAAGGTGATTCGTTTTCTGTTTGATGGTTGTTCTAGTGGCGTCAGAGGCAGGTGACGGACGTTGTTGTCGAGCTCAGAGGTTTCTTCGGTTTTGTTTGTAGTTTTACTTCTTGGCTGTTGTTTTCTTCTGCAAAGACTAGCGTTCTGCTATTTGTTTAGTTTTACGAGATTAGTATGTACATGACGTATACTATATTTCTTATGATATAAATGAGATATGTATTATCATGAAAAAGAAGAATTATAGGACCGCAAGAGCCTGACCAAGCCAATGTATATTTGGTGTTTTTTTCTCTCGTGCATTTTTTTAACAAATTACCGCAGATCGCTCATAGACGTACATATACTCATCCTTATGAACGAATGCATGCACACCTCATCCCTATGAGCACCTTCGAAAGACTGAGCCGACACATTGATGTAGGGTGGTATTGTATTTGGCCGATCTTTCACGATTGGAGTGGATTCCCGCGAAGAACACGATGAACACGGGGAAGAATTGGGAGAAATCACAAGGGGAAATACTCGAGAACAAGTCCAAATCACACATCAACTAGACTCATATCCACACAAGATTCACAAGGGTACAAGAACAACAAAGGGAAAATAGCATAAGGTAAAAGTTCCTCCCAAATCCCAAAGGGAGATGAGGTCTTGATGATCTTATGATGGGGATCCATCCCTTGAAGGAGGGGTCTTAAATCCACAAGGGGATCTTCTCATAGGAGGTCTTGATCTCCATGGGAGAGGTCTCTCTCTCTCTCTCTCTCTCTCTCTCTCTCTCTCTCTCAAGAGGAGTATGTACAAGGAGCCAAGCTCTAGTGTAGTTCTAATCTTAGCTAACCCTAACAAATGACCTAGGAACGAAATATATAGGTAGGTGAAGAAGGGGAACGAAGTTGAGGGTAAAACAGGAAGTTTCGGCCAGCATCCTGTAGGACCCGTGCGCACGGGGTAGTTGGGCCCGTGCACACGGGGTGCTACAGCGGTGAGGGCTCATGTGCATGGGGTCTTTTGAGGCCCGTGCACACGGAGTCCTCTGAATCATGCTTCGTCTCCTAGCTGCATGCCTCCGTCTTCCTCGTGGTCTTCCCGTCCTTCTCCTTGGACTTGGCGATGCTCCCTAGCTTCATGGTGGTGGTCGTCCTCGTACCTAAAAATGCACAATGTTCCGTGGTGAGGTAGCGACCATGTCCAATGGATATACATGTCAAACACGAAGACTAGTGGGTTCACCTTAAGTCCGATAGGTTCACTTGGGGCTTGAGGTGCTATGAAGGTGTACATGAGATGGCCATAGGATGCTCCGTATCATCTCCTCCCCCTTGGGAAAGACCCGTCCTCGGATCGTAAACCATATCGCCATGTACACGTGTAGGATCGAAAGTATGTCTAGAGGGGGGTGATTACACTACTTGACCAAATAAAAACTTAGCCTTTTCCCAATTTTATGTTTTGGAAGATTTTAACAACTTAGCACAAGTCAAGCAATCTTCCTACACATGCAATTCTAGAGTTGTGGCAGCGAAAAGTAAAACATTGCATATGAAGGTAAAGGGAGGAGTTTGGAGAGTGCAAATGCAATGGGGACACGGATGTTTTTGGCGTGGTTCTGATAGGTGGTGTTATCGTACATCCACGTTGATGGAGACTTCGACCCACGAAGGGTAGCGGCTGCACGAGTCCACGGAGGGCTCCACCCACGAAGGGTCCACGAAGAAGCAACCTTGTCTATCCCACCATGGCCGTCGTCCACGAAGGACTTGCCTCACTAGGGTAGATCTTCACGAAGTAGGCAATCTCCTTGCCCTTACAAACTCCTTAGTTCAACTCCACAATCTTGTCGGAGGCTCCCAAGTGACACCTAACCAATCTATGAGACACCACTCTCCAAAAGATAATAAATGGTGTGTTGATGATGAACTCCATGCTCTTGTACTTCAAATGATAGTCTCCCCAACACTCAACTCTCTCTCATAGATTTGGATATGGTGGAAAGATGATTTGAGTGGAAAGCAACTTGGGGAAGGCTAGAGATCAAGATTCTTGTGGTTGGATTGGAATATCTTGGTATCAACATGTAGGATCGAAATTATGTCTAGAGGGGGGTGATTAGACTACTTGTAAATATAAAAATTCTGCCTTTTGATCAAGAACAATTTTTGGCAGATTCACAATTATGATCAAGTTAAGCATCACCCTACACATGCAATTCTAGAGTATAGGCAGCGGAAAGTAAATTGCACATGTAGTAAAGAGAGGTGGAGAAGAGCAAACGCAATTTGGAGACGCGGTGATTTTTCCCGTGGTTCCGATAGGTGGTGCTATCGTACATCCACGTTGATGGAGACTTCAACCCACGGAGGGTAACGGCTGCGCGAGTCCACGGAGGGCTCCACCCACGAAGGGTCCACGAAGAAGCAACCTTGTCTATTCCATCATGGCCTACGCCCACGGAGGACTAGCCTTACTCGGGGTAGATCTTCACGAAGTAGGCGATCTCCTTGCCCTTACAAACTTCTTGGTTCAACTCCACATCACGACGGAGGCTCCCAAGCGACACCTAACCAATCTAGGAGGCACCACCCCCCAAAAGGTAATAGACGGTGTTGATGGTGATGAACTCCTTGCTCTTGTGCTTCAGATGATAAACTCCCCAACACTCAACTCTCCTCACTGATATGGCTGTGGTGGAAGAAAGATTTGAGTGGAAAGCAACTTGGGAAGGCTAGAGATCAAGTTTCATATGGTAGGAATGGAATGGCTTGATCTCAACACAAGGGTAGGTGGTTCACTTCTCAGAAAGTGTATGGTAGGAATGGTGGTACTTTCTGATGGCTCTCCTAACGAATGAGGAGGGGGTGGAGGGGTATATATAGCCTCCACACAAAATCCAACCGTTACACACACATTTGACCAATCTCGGTCAGACCGAAGTGAAAACTCGGTCAGACCGAAAGTTCAAATATAGTGAACGTTGGGATTTTCGGTGGGACCGAAAATACCATCTCGGTGAGACCGAAGTGAGTCAAAGGTTAGGGTTTGCCATTTCGGTGAGACCGAAAATATAAACTCGGATATTCCGAATTGATGTCAACTGATCACAGAAGGTTGGCAGCCCTTTTTCGGTGAGACCGAAACTCAGAATCGGTTTGACCGAGAAGCTAGGGTTTGGAGAAACAACTGAAGAGGTTCATCTCGGTGGGACTGAGTTGGAGAAATCGGTGTGACCGAGATGTTAGGGTTTGTGTTAAGTAGTGAATAGTGCTGATAGTTGAGGGAGTTAGATCACCAAGCACTTGAGCAACAAGAACATTAACACAACCTCATCCCCTTTTAATAGTATTGGCTTTCCTATGGACTCAATGTGATCTTTGATCACTAAACCAGAAATGGAGTCTTGAGCTTTTGCCAATGCTTGCCTTAGCATTTGAGGGGTCCACTTCTTCAGTCATCTTGCCATACCAATGTGATTGGGTTTCCTGAAACATACTTGATAAAAGTATTAGTCCAACCACAAAGTATGTTGTCATTAATTACCAAAACCACCCAGGGAGCAAATGTGCTTTCAGAATATCTAGCTTTGATTCCTTCACAGATTCAGTACCTTCGTGCATTTCAACCAAAGTATCCCAAATCTCTTTAGCATTCTCAAGACGGCTGATTTTGTTGAACTCCTCGGAACACAAGGCATTGAAGAGAATGTCACAAGCTTGAGCATTGTTTTGCAACATCCGCAACTCTTCCGGTGTAGCTTCGCGATCCGGAACTTTTCCTTCCTCGAAGAATTCACCTTGCATACCAACACAAATAATGCCCCATGCGGCTGGGTTATGACCAAGAATATGCATTTTCATTTTATGCTTCCAACTAGCAAAATTTGTACCATCAAAGTAAGGACCTCTACGATAATTACCCTCACTAGACGCCATACTCTCCTAGGTTGTGAAACCAAGCTTATGGAGTCCAATGCAATGGAAACCAAAACAATGGAGACCAAAGCTCTGATACCACTTGTAGGATCGAAAGTATGTCTAGAGGGGGGGTGATTAGACTACTTGTAAATATAAAAATTCTGCCTTTGACAAAGAACAGTTTTAGGTAGTTTCACAATTAAGATCAAGTCAAGTATCACCCTACACATGCAAATCTAGAGTATAAGCAGCGGAAAGTAAATTGCACATGTTGTAAAGAGAGGTGGAGAAGATCAAACGCAATTTGGAGACGCAATGATTTTTCCCGTGGTTCCGATAGGTAGTGCTATCGTACATCCACGTTGATGGAGACTTCAACCCACGGAGGGTAACGGCTGCGCGAGTCCACGGAGGGCTCCACCCACGAAGGGTCCACGAAGAAGCAACCTTGTCTATTCCATCATGGCCTACGCCCACGGAGGGCTAGCCTTACTCGGGGTAGATCTTCACGAAGTAGGCGATCTCCTTGCCCTTACAAACTTCTTGGTTCAACTCCACATCTCGATGACGGAGGCTCCCAAGCGACACCTAACCAATCTAGGAGGCACCACCCTCCAAAAGGTAATAGATGTTGTAGATGATGATGAACTCCTTGCTCTTGTGCTTCAAATGATAATCTCCCCAACACTCAACTCTCCTCACTAATTTGGCTGTGGTGGAAGAAAGGATTGAGTGGAAAGCAACTTGGGAAGGTTAGAAATCAAGTTTCATATGGTGGGAGTGGAGCAACTTGATCTCAACACAAGGGTAGGTAGTTCTCTTCTCAGAAAGTGTAAGGTAGGAGTGGTAGTTCTTTCTGATGGCTCTCTCCACGAATGAAGAGGGGGTGGAGGGGTATATATAGCCTCCACAACAAAATCCAACCGTTACACACATAATTGAGCAATCTCGGTGAGACCGAAGTGGACAACTCGGTCAGACCGAAAGTTCAAATAATGTGAACGTTGGGGTTTTCGGTGGGACCGAAAATACCATCTCGGTTATTCCGATTTGAGTAAAGACAGGTGCTTGCCAGTTTCGGTGGGACCGAAAATATCATCTCGGTTATTCCGATATGATGACAAAAGGTTACAGAAGCTTGGCAGCCCATGTTTCGGTGAGACCGATCTCAAACTCGGAATGTCCGATTTTTCTACGGTTTGGCTTATGGCTGAGGTGGTTCATCTCGGTGTGACTGAGTTTGGAAAATCGGTTGGTCCGAGATTACTTATGAGTGTGTATTGTAGTGAAAGTTGCTGATAGTTGAAGGAGATATATCACTAAGCACTTGAGCAACCAGATCATCAACACAACCTCATCCCCTTTTAATAGTATTGGCTTTTCCTATGGACTCAATGTGATCTTGGATCACTAAACCAAAAATGGAGTCTTGAGCTTTTGCCAATGCTTGCCTTAGCATTTTGAGGGGTCCACTTCTTCAGTCATTGCCATACCCATATCACTGAACTTCTCTGAAATGATTCTCAAGTAACTATTAGTTCAATGATATATATGTTGTTATTAATTGCCAAAACCACCCGGGGATTAGTTGCACTTTCAATCTCCCCCTTTTTGGTAATTGATGACAACATATAGATCAAAGCTTCGACAAAGGATATAATCAATGAATAATATCGTCGCTTTGAGAAGTATGTGATAAGCAAGAGCTCCCCCTAAATTTGTGCATTATTTAAGATTTGCGTTTGAATGCAAATGCACAATCGATTAGGATCATGGGTCACTCTTCCATGTCACATACATCTTGGTGGAGCGCACAAAATGATAAGAATGAATAGCATGCACCCAATCACCAAGACATGAGTAAATAGTCATACACGATAGGAATAGCATATGATAAGCATTAAGCACACATTAAAGCATAGTACGACCAAGCACTCATTAAGGTAGCATCAAACGTAGTATCAAGCACACTGAAAGTATCGAAAACCAAAAGTATCTCAAAGAGACCGCAAAAGAACGAAAGAGCAAAAGCGCAAAGATAACATCACTCTCTCTCTCGAAGCCCTATGATCTATACAATTTCTCCCCCTTTGGAAACAAGTTACCAAAAAGTTCGAAAAAGCATAGAGCTAAACGTCACTGTGGACTCTGCTGGCGGCTCCCGTCTGGGTTGATGTCAGAGTAGATATGACGGCATCGGCGAAGACTTTAGCTGAAGTCTGTGCTGGAGGAGTGGATACTGGAGCTGTAGCTGGAGTGACTGCTGGAGCTGTGGGAGGTGCTGAGGTGGTAGTCCTGGTGTCAGTCACTGGAATAGCAGCTGATCAGGATCCTCTGGGAATCGGAGCAGTCTGTCGCTGAGAATCCTGGACTAGGTCATCCTGCATGAGCTCTGCCCTGTCCTGCTTTGCTTCCTCCATGTCTGCCTCAAGCTTGTTGACGGTCACCTGAATTTCAGTCAGCTTCACGTCCAGAGCGTGGATCTTCTCGTCAACAATCCTCTCTAGGCTTTCCTGAGATTGTTCAATGCTGGCCAGGCGTTGTTCAATCCTTTGGGTAGCTTCAAGGATCTGCTCTCCGAAACTCTTTGGTTTAGCTGCTGCTGCTGCTGCTTCTTTGTCAGCTTTGGCTTTCCTAGCAGCTTCTATCTTGGCTTGACCTTCAACAGACGTTGGATCCTCCTCGTCCATCACAACAACATTGTCTTCATGCTCTGGCTGCAGGGGTAAGTGCTTCCTATCCAACAAGAATTTGCCCGTGCCAAACTTGGCATTGATAAGCATCTGAATCTGTGGGGCAAATCCACATGACCTCTTCTGGTCAGCTGCAGTCCTCTTAATGGTCTCTACCATTAAGTCCATCACCTTGAAAGGTGCCTTCTCATCAAGTATATGCAGCATGTTGATAGAATAGCCTCTGATCATGCGATGATCTCCAGACTTGGGCATCAAGGTATGCCTCAGAATAGTGTTAGTGGTAGGTAAACCTGCCTGGAGATAGTAGACTGAGCCGAGCTTCCACACTTCCAAATCTGCTGTGGGGATCTCCTTGTACATATTCTTCATGGAATCACGATTCTTCTTTGGAATCCCATAGACATCAATATCATCCTCTCGTTGCACTGGAGCATTCAGAAGTTCTGCCCATTCTTCAACAGAAGAAGAAAATCTCTGACCTTCAGTCATCCAGGTGATCTTCCCATCAAGATAGAAATGAGCTGTGGCATAGAATTGCATAATCATCTCATCGTTCCAATCTGTCAATTTCTGACCCACAAACTCAGCAACTCCACATGCAGTGAAGCTTTCATGCACATGGGGAAAGAATTCTCTGTGCTCTTCACTGTCAATGTATTCCCAGTCAACGTATCTGGTGTCTGCGACTATGGGCTTCTTGTCCATCAGCACAGTCTCATAGAAGTCATGCTGCTCTCTGGTGTGGAATCTGGGGTCTACAGCAGTCCTTCTCCTCACGGCATATGGGTCAGCTTGTCTCCATAGCCTGAGACCTCTATCTTTCCTTGCCTTCATATCCTCGGCTTGAGGATGAGCATCATTGTGAAGTGGCAGTTTTGGACGGATTTTCAGCAACACTTGTTCTTCCTCATCAGACTCAGCTGGTGGCACATCACCCTTGTTCTTCTCAGATGCTGGAATGTTCCTGGTTGTCCTCTTGGGCTAGGCAGCAGGCTTTGCTCGAGCTGCCTTGGCTTGAGCAGATTTCTTGGGCTTTGAAGTGGCTCCGGCATTAATGGCATCACCCATGAGCTTCTGCTTCTGAGGAACAGGCTGGGGTGCTTCTTCTTCTTCCTCATCCTCGACTGCTGTATCTGCATGAGGATCACTATACACAACCCTCTTTCTCTTGGAGGTTTTCTTCACTTTGCTTGGGGCTGGCTCTCCCAAGTTCAGCTTCTTGGCAACAGCTGATTGCTTGACTTTGCTGGTGCCCTTCTTTGACTGCTGACCTTGTTGCTCTTTGGCAACAACCTTTCTCTTAGGCTTGGAGGACACCTCTTCCTCAGCAATGAAATTAGAATCCTCATCATCAGAATTCTTCTCTTTTCTAGCTCTGGTGGCTGCAGGAGGCAAGCCACTAGGTGTACTCCTCTCACCATCATCAACTGGACTACTAGCCTCAGGACTAGTGTCTGCTTCCGGAATGTCCGCAAAAGGTGACTCTGACCTGTTCTGACTGTCACTGGCATCTGACATGGCTGACAACCTGTGAATAGATAAGGTATAGGCAGAGAAGAAGAGTTATCACAAACTGCAGAAGTTTTTGCAAAAAAAAAATGAGTTCAAATTTTAGTTTTAAGTTTTCACAGAAGACATTTCGGTCAGACCGATTTTCAGTTTCGGTGAATCCGAAGTGTATAACAGAAACTTTACACACCACTTTCGGTTTGACCGAAGTGGGTTTCGGTCCTGCCGAAACACTAGGGTTTCACTAAAACTATATTTCGGTCACACCGATTTGCACAACTCGGTTGGACCGAAAGGTGCAGTGCAATGGCCAGAGGCCGAATCGGTCATTCCGAGATTTTAAAATCGGTTTCACCAAGATGTGTTCCGTGGAAACCTAACCCTAAGAATTTTACTCAAAACTAGTTCAAACGAACCGATCTGGTGGAAAAGAAGATTTCAATCGTGGCCAGATATAGGGCAAACCAAACGTGCAATGAATGGATGGGAGCACGAGTGGGATCGAGACTCACCCTAACTTGGTGGAGTCTCTCTACGGCAGCAACGGCGCGGAGGAGAAATCCGTTGACGGCGATGGAGACCTGCGGAGAGGGCGCACAGGCGACGACGGCGACGATCCGGAGATCAGGGCGACGGCAGCAGGGGACGTGGGAGCAAAAACGTTTGAAGGAATAATCAACGCGCGCTGCCCTCAGTATATATATCCCTTTGCTGTCGGTGGGACCGAGTTGAAAAACTCGGTGTCACCGAGATGGATAACTGCCAGGCAGTTATGCATTTCGGTCACGCCGAAACTTACAACTCGGTTTCACCGAGATGAAACCTAGATCAGTCTAAATGTTTTCGGTTTGACCGAGTTGGAGAAAGTTGGTCTGACCGAAAATCACTTAGAAGGTTTTGGAAGTCAGCCTTAGACGGATCGGTGGCTACGAGTGCTCCTCACTCGGAGGGTCCGAAAATGACTTGTTCAAAGTTTGTGATATAAGCATGAATAGAATTTGAGACAAGAAAGCATAGATAGCTAGGGGAGGTACTTAGGCATTCTTGTCCATCCATTTGGCCAGAAAAATCAAAACAACCAAAACAACAAATGGATGTCCTCGAATGGATAAAGTCATGCATTCAACATGCTCACACAATAAGATAGCAAATGAAATATGTGTCAAACATGCACAACCAAAACTCTAGCTACTAGCACACAATTTGTCGATGACTAGGTCATCTTTATATGAGTATACTGACTTAGGAGCCAAATGAGAACATTTGATCATAGGTCATACTCATCATTTAAGCACAAGTGGGGTTACCACTTTTACATAAAGCATTGAAGTGTTCACATCATTTGAAGATGCTTTAGCTCAATTTTTAGAGCAAAGCTCCCCCTAGATGTGAGAACCCCTTTTAAAGGGTCAAACTAACCTTGGGTTGTCGTAGAAGACTTCATGTAGATGTTGAAGATGCGGATGCTCAATGTTGATGTAGATCATCAAGAGTTGGGAGCTATCCTTTGGATTAGGGCACTTTCAATACCTACATGGGTTAGTCCCACAAGGAACAAACAAGGATATCCATAGACATAGATTGAAGTTCACAATAGATGATGTCCATGAAAGCAATGATTACCTTGTCCCTTGACTTACCAACAAGAGGGTTTGTGACTCCATGAACTAGTGCATGATGTGGAAGTTGATTGCACGAGTTCTTGCCAAAATGAATGTGAGTGAAGTATGTTGGCGGAGTCACCCTCAAGAACCTTCTAGTTCTTCTTCTTCGGGATCCACATCATATTGATGGGAATCCTTGGGGTTGTAGTTGAGCTTGACGAAGTAGAACTTGACGTGTCCTTGGGAACCCACTTGACCATGGCTTGAGGTGCTTCAGTGAATGCATCAATCTCCTCTTGAAGCTTGTCCTTGGCTTTCAGCTTGTGGTCTTGTGGTGGAAGGTCATCTTGAGCTTGTTCCACATTGGAAGAAGTAGGATCATACTTCTCCTTTTGAGAAACAAACTGTGGAGTAGGGTATTGACCTTCTTCCCACTCAACACCTTCGGCGTTGAACTTTCGCTCAAAACCAATCCCTTGATTCTTCCGGTGCCTTCCTTGCTTGCGAACAATTTCCTCAAAGTTCTTGCTTCCGGCAAGACTCTTGTAGACACCTTTCTCTATGATCCCTTTCAATAAACTATTCTCTTGCTCAAGTGTAACTTGGCTTGAAACATTGTTAGTGGAATCAAGAGAACTACTAGAAGCAACAACATTAGATTTAACATGGTTATTGTTACTACTAGAGGAAGAATTTTTCTTATGCTTGTCATGCTTAGTCTTAATAGGTGGCAAGAAATTAGACAAGATAAGTCGTTTGGCAAGATATGAAGAACTCTTCTTTCGAAGATCGTCATTGATCGCTTTTAGAAACTCATGTTCTTGCTCTCGAGTGAGCTTCTCGAAGCGTAGCTTCTCATGAGATCTTAGGAGCTCTCTATGATCTTCTTGAGTTGTTTCATGAGCTAACTTAAGAGTGTTTAGTTCTTTAGTTAGACGCTCAATCTCCTTCATAGCATTGTCATTCGACTCTTCTCGACTATAAAGACTACTAGCATTTTCATCGTTACTAGGCTCACTAGATTTATCATGCAAGAGCTCATCTTCACTAAGCAAGTCATCCTCATCACTATTGAAGTCAATGAATTCAGGGTGTGATACCTTGGGGCCTTTAGCCATGAAGCATCTTCCAATTCCCTCATTTGGTGAATCAAATAAGTCGTAGGAGTTGGAGTTGGAGGATACGAGTGCAAGACCGGCAACACCTTCATCTTGACTGTAGTCGGAGTCGGAGTGATAGCTTCCGTCGGATTGATTGTCGGAGTCGGAGCCGGAGACCCATTCACCTACATGAGCTTGATGTCTTCTTCTTGTGTAGCTCCTTGAAGACTTGTCTTTCCTCTCCGAATCCTTGCTTCTCCGAGAGGGTCTTCGTTCATAACGATCATCTCTACTCCTTCTCTCTTTCCGAGGTGACTCATCTCTTGATCTTCTTCTTGGAGATTCTTCTCTTCTCTTGTGGGGAGCCGTACACTCATTTGAGAAGTGTCCGGGTCTTCCACAATTGTAGCAGTTTCGATCACGACTAGAAGATCTCTTTTCATCATATGATCTAGACTTTGAGCTTCTCTCTTTGCCTCTATTCTTGTAGAATTTGTTGAAGTTCTTAACCATTAGGCTTATCTCTTCATTGGAAACTAACTTGTCACTTGAGGTTGTAGGAGCATCACTTGTAGCTTTGTAAGCACCACTTGACTTGTTGTGAAGCTCTTCCTTATCCTTAAGTGTCATCTCATGAGCAACAATTCTTCCAATGACTTCAGTTGGCTTGAGAGTCTTGTAGTTTGGCATCATTTGGATCAAAGTGCACACGGTGTCATACTTTCCATCCAAAGCTCTTAGAATCTTCTTGATGATGAATCGGTCAGTCATTTCTTCGCTTCCTAAGCCGGCAATCTCATTTGTGATGAGAGCAAGATTAGAGTACATTTCAGCGACTCCTTCACCATCCTTCATCTTGAACTTGTCAAGTTGACCTTGAAGAATATCTAGCTTTGATTCCTTCACAGACTCGGTACCTTCGTGCATTTCAACCAAAGTATCCCAAATCTCTTTTGCATTTTCAAGACGGCTGATTTTGTTGAACTCCTCGGGACACAAAGCATTGAAGAGAATGTCACAAGCTTGAGCATTGTTTTGCAACATCCGCAACTCTTCCGGTGTAGCTTCGCGATCCGGAACTTTTCCTTCCTCGAAGAATTCACCTTGCATACCAACACAAATAATGCCCCATGCGGCTGGGTTATGACCAAGAATATGCATTTTCATTTTATGCTTCCAACTAGCAAAATTTGTACCATCAAAGTAAGGACCTCTACGATAATTACCCTCACTAGACGCCATACTCTCCTAGGTTGTGAAACCAAGCTTATGGAGTCCAATGCAATGGAAACCAATACAATGGAGACCAAAGCTCTGATACCACTTGTAGGATCGAAAGTATGTCTAGAGGGGGGGTGATTAGACTACTTGTAAATATAAAAATTCTGCCTTTTGATCAAGAACAATTTTTGGCAGATTCACAATTATGATCAAGTTAAGCATCACCCTACACATGCAATTCTAGAGTATAGGCAGCGGAAAGTAAATTGCACATGTAGTAAAGAGAGGTGGAGAAGAGAAAACGCAATTTGGAGACGCGGTGATTTTTCCCGTGGTTCCGATAGGTGGTGCTATCGTACATCCACGTTGATGGAGACTTCAACCCACGGAGGGTAACGGCTGCGCGAGTCCACGGAGGGCTCCACCCACGAAGGGTCCACGAAGAAGCAACCTTGTCTATTCCATCATGGCCTACGCCCACGGAGGACTAGCCTTACTCGGGGTAGATCTTCACGAAGTAGGCGATCTCCTTGCCCTTACAAACTTCTTGGTTCAACTCCGCATCTCGATGACGGAGGCTCCCAAGCGACACCTAACCAATCTAGAAGGCACCACCCTCCAAAAGGTAATAGATGTTGTAGATGATGATGAACTCCTTGCTCTTGTGCTTCAAATGATAATCTCCCCAACACTCAACTCTCCTCACTGATTTGGCTGTGGTGGAAGAAAGGATTGAGTGGAAAGCAACTTGGGAAGGTTAGAAATCAAGTTTCATATGGTGGGAGTGGAGCAACTTGATCTCAACACAAGGGTAGGTAGTTCTCTTCTCAGAAAGTGTAAGGTAGGAGTGGTAGTTCTTTCTGATGGCTCTCTCCACGAATGAAGAGGGGGTGGAGGGGTATATATAGCCTCCACACAAAAATCCAACCGTTACACACATAATTGAGCAATCTCGGTGAGACCGAAGTGGACAACTCGGTCAGACCGAAAGTTCAAATAATGTGAACGTTGGGGTTTTCGGTGGGACCGAAAATACCATCTCGGTTATTCCGATTTGAGTAAAGACAGGTGCTTGCCAGTTTCGGTGGGACCGAAAATATCATCTCGGTTATTCCGATATGATGACAAAAGGTTACAGAAGCTTGGCAGCCCATGTTTCGGTGAGACCGATATCAAACTCGGAATGTCCGATTTTTCTAGGGTTTGGCTTATGGCTGAGGTGGTTCATCTCGGTGTGACTGAGTTTGGAAAATCGGTTGGTCCGAGATTACTTATGAGTGTGTATTGTAGTGAAAGTTGCTGATAGTTGAAGGAGATATATCACTAAGCACTTGAGCAACCAGATCATCAACACAACCTCATCCCCTTTTAATAGTATTGGCTTTTCCTATGGACTCAATGTGATCTTGGATCACTAAACCAAAAATGGAGTCTTGAGCTTTTGCCAATGCTTGCCTTAGCATTTTGAGGGGTACACTTCTTCAGTCATTGCCATACCCATATCACTGAACTTCTCTGAAATGATTCTCAAGTAACTATTAGTTCAATGATATATATGTTGTTATTAATTGCCAAAACCACCCGGGGATTAGTTGCACTTTCACAACACATGAGTAGGTAGTTCTCTCTCAGAAAATGAGTAGTGGAAGTGTAGGCACGTTCTGATCGCTCTCTCCTATGATGGAGATGGAGTGAAGGGGTATATATAGCCTCCACACGAAAACTAACCGTTACACACATTTGACCCAACTCGCTTAGACCGGATAAATGAACTCGGTCAGACCGAAGCAGTTCAAAATGTGAACGTTAGGCATTTTGGTGGGACCGACAATATCAACTCGGTGAGACCGATGTGTTAGGGTTAGGGCAAACCTCATCTCGGTGAGACCGATCACATGATCTCGGTGAGACCGGTTTCAGTGATAAGCTTTCAGTGATAAGCTAACAGAGACTTGACCGGGCAAACTCGGTGGGACCGATCACTCATTTCGGTGAGACCGAAACATTACGAAAAGTAAACAGAGAGTTTGCATTGCCAACTCGGTGGGACCAATTCGCTCATCTCGGTTAGACCAAAACATTACGAAGGGAAACAGAGAGTTTGCAATCCCATCTCGGTGAGACTGAGATCCCTATCGGTGAGACCGAACTGATTAGGGTTTGTGGCAGTGGCTATGTCAAGTGAACTCGATGGCGCCGGACAGATCAAATTGGTGGGGCCAAGTTTGACTTTTAGATTTAGGACATATGTGGAAATGAGAAAGTGGTTGAGGGATTTTGGAGTATATCACTAAGCATTTCGAGCAAGCTAGCCATTAAGCAACACCTCATCCCCTTTTAATAGTATTGGCTTTTCCTATGGACTCAATGTGATCTTGGATCACTAAATTGAAAATGTAGAGTCTTGAGCTTTTGCCAATCTTTGTTCGTAGCATTTTGAGGGTTCCACATCTCTAATACATGCCATGCCAATCATTGAACTTCCTGAAATATTTATCTTGAAAGGATATTAGTTCAATGAGCTATATGATGTTATTAATTACCAAAACCACATGAGGATTAGTTGCACTTTCAATCTCCCCCTTTTCGGCAATTGATGACAACATATAGATCAAAGCTTCGACAAATGATACCAAGAGTGAAATATATCGTCGTTTTGAGAGGTATGTGATAAGCAAGAGCTCCCTTTAAATTTGTGCATTATTTAAGATCTACTTTTGAATGCAAATGCACAATCAATTAGGATCATGGGTTACTCTTCCATGTCACATACAACTTGGTGGAGCGCTCAAAATGATAAGATTTAAGCAACAAGCACTCATCACCAAAATAACCAAGTGAATGATCATACACAATCAAATAGGCACACATTAAGCATAGTGTGATATGATCAAGCACATAAACATAGAGTATCTCACACACATAAGCAAATTGTAGCAATAACCAAACGATCAAACGAACGAAGTAGCAAGTAAAAACCAACAAAGAGAAGCAAGACTCTCTCTCTCTCGAAGCCTAATGATCTATACACTTTCTCCCCCTTTGGCAACAAGTTGCCAAAAAGCTAGAAAATGCATAGTGCTATACGACACTCTAGGCACGATCTCCGTGAGCTGCTGAAGAAGTCTTCTCGCTAGTGGCTCCGGTGTACGTAGACGGCATGGAGATAAGAGCATCTGGAAACACTTCCAACGAAGTATGTGGAACTGGAGGAGTTGATACTGGAGGAACGACTGTGGCAGTGGCTGCAGGAGCTGAAAGTGTAGGCCTGGGCTTGACAACTGGCACAGCTAAAGATCTTGGTCCTCTTGGGACTCTCTGGAAAGCATTAGTTGTATCTTTATCCTCAACATCTTCCTTGAGCTTCTCCACAGCAGTCTGGATTGCTGTGACCTTCACATCTAGATCATAGAATTTAGTCTCAATGATTGATAATGCCCAAGTGCAAGGAATCATCGTAGCAATTTCCAAAGGTGGAGGTGATAAGTATGGAGTGTCGAACCCACAAGGAGCTAAAGGTAAGATCAATATTCTCTCAAGTCCTATCTGCCACGGATATGACTCTACGTACACTAAACGTTTGCTTCCATATATAAATGAGAAATAAAACTATGTTGTGGGTATGAAGAGGATAACTTTGCACGATATCAGAGAACTAAAATATAAAAATAGGTATTGTTAATATAATGTTAGAATATATTACTATATATTATAAATAGCGAGTGTGCAATAATGATGGGTCGGTGTGCGGAATTGTCCTAGGCAATTGTTAACAAGATCGGTACTCGTCATTGCAATTTCATATGAGAGAGAGGCATAAGTTAACATACTTTCTTTTCTTGGATCATATGCACTAATGATTGGAACTCTAGCAAGCATCCGCAACTACTAAAGATCATTAAGGTAAAACCCAACCATAGCATTAAAGTACGAAGTCCCCTTTATCCCATACGCAACAACCCCCTTACTCGGGTTTAAACTTTTGTCACTCTAGCAACCCACTATAAGCGAATCATGAACGTATTGCAACACCCTACAGTGGGAATCCTTCACGTGTGCGTGGCACAGAAGGCACCATAGGACAGCACCAAAATAAAACATACAACTCAAACCAATCTAGATCATCAATCAACCCAAAAGACAAAGGAAATCTACTCAAAACATCATAGGATGGAAACACATCATTAGATCATAATATGTGGCATAAAGCACCATGTTCAAGTAGGGGATTACAGCGGGGTGCGGGAGAGTGGACCGCGTAAAAAGAGATGAGGATGGTGATGATGATGGTGATGTTGATGAAGACGATCACCGCGGCGGAGGTTCCCTCGATGGCACTCCGGCACCACCTAGAGAGAGAGGGAGAGGTTCTCCCCCTTGTGCTTCCTCCTCCATGGCCTCTCCCATAGATGGGGAGAGGTTCTCCCTCTAGTCCTTGGCATTGACGATGATGATGGCCCCTCCGGGATCCTCCTCCATGGCCTTCGGTGATGATGCCCCCCCTCCGGTAGGGTGCTCGAGAGGGCCTAGATTGGTTTTTCATCGCTACAGAGGCTTACGGCTGCAGAACTCCCGATCTAGTTTTCTTTTTGGGGGTTTCTGTATTTATAGAAATTTTTGACATCGAGAACAAGTCAGGGGGGTCCACGAGTCAACCACAAGGACGGAGCACCCTCCGGGGGTAGGGCGCGCCCTCCACCCTTGTGGTTGGCTCGGGACTCTTCTGGCCCAACTCTTTTGCTTCGGGGGCTTCTTCTAATCCATAAAAAATCACCGTAAATTTTTAGGTCAATTGGACTCTGTTTTATACTCATTTTCTGCAAAACTCAAAGACAAGGAAACAACCAAAACTGGCACTAGGCTCTAGGTTAATAGGTAAGTCCCAAAAATAATATAAAATAGCATATAAATGCATATAAAGATCGAAGAAGGATAATATAATATCATGAATACTTCATAAATTACAGATACGTTGGATACGTATCAGCATCCCCAAGCTTAATTCCTGCTCGTCCTCTAGGTAAATGATAAAAGAAATAATTTAGGAAGTGTGAATGCTAGTAAGTGCACAAGTTTGATCAATGATTATTTTCAGTCACTTTTTCTAGCATCATTATATATCATAAACAGTAGCTCATCTCATAAAAAATTTCGTAATCAAGTAGCAAGTTATTCACATGTTAAAGCATATATCATAAACTTTCATGAAAACTAACAAACTAGGTTCTCAGTCATCAAACAATTGCAATTCATCTTATTTTCAGGAAGGGTCTATGTAAGAGTTTTGATTTAGCAAATTCCACATACTCAACTATTATATAATCTTCCATGATTGCTACCACTCAAAGCATATTTTTAGAACAAATAGCATCCATTGATCACAGAGAAAGATAGGGGCTTAAAGTTTCGCCTCCCAACTTATTTATCATATAGATAATTGTCAACACTAATAATTCATGATCAAATATATTTGAATGGCCATATATGCTTAGATCTTTCCCCATCACATGATGCTTGCCAACTAAATAGTAGGTTGGAATGAGAAGGAATACTACCGACTCTTGCATAAAAGTAAAAGATAGCCCCTTCGTAGAGGGAAGCAGGGATTTGCAGAGGTGCCAGAGCTCGAAGCATTTAAAACAGAGATGAATAATATTTTGAGCGGTATGCTTTCATTGTCAATGCTACGACCAAGAGTTCTCAATATCTTCCATGCTAAATACATTATAGGCGGTTCCTAAGCGGAATGTTAAAGTTTTACTCCCCCTCCACCATCAATCGCACTCCACAGCTTATCTGAAACAATGGGTACCGTCCATACCAACAACAGTCCTGGGGGAGCTTTGTTTAATTATATTTTGATTTGCTTTTTGAGCATGGGACTAGGCATCCCGATTACCGGCCATTTTATCATGAATTACAAGCGGAGTCCACTCATCGTGAGAATAACCCACCTAGCATGGAAAATACTGACAACCCCTAGTCGCTACATGAGCGATTCAGGCATACAAAACATATTATTATTTGAAGGTTTAGAGTTTGGCACATGCAAATTTACTTGGAATGGCAGGTAAATACAGCATATAGGTAGATATGGTGGACACTCATGGAAGAAACTTGTTTCCGGGATTTTGGATGCACACGTAGTATTCCCGCTTAGTACAGAAATTTTGGCTAGCAAAAGATTCTAAAAAGCAAGCACCGCATGTTGGAGGGTTCATAACAATATAACTTCTATACAAATATACCCAAGCATAACTCATTATGTTGTCTTCCTTGTCCAACTTCACTAATTTGCTCAATTTTGAAAATAATTAATGGGGATCACAATCATAGAAGATGTCTAAGATAGTATATTTATATGTGAAATCTCTCTTCCTTCAATATTCTTTCATGAATTGTTCAAGTGACCAATACTATGTTTGCTAACTTCCAATAAATTCACCACCTATACTTCTTATATGTGAAGTCATTACTCCCCATGGGATAAGCATATGAAACATATATAATTTCAGATTTATGATATTCAATTCATTCAACCATTTAGTCATAGGATATAAGTGAAGCACACGAGTAAATGCCAAACTACTCCAAAAAGATATAAGTGAAGATCAATGAGTAGTCAAATAATTAACTAGCCATGGGAGGACTCTCTCTCATTCAAGATTTCAGATCCAATGATTGTATTCAAACATCAAGTAAAATGAAAATACGCTCCAAAAAAAAGACATATCATGTGACGAATAAAAATATAGCTCAGAGTAAGGTATACGGTTGGTTTTTAAGACGAAAGAGGGGATGCCTTCCGGGGCATCCTTAAGATTAGGCGCTAGAGTCTTCCTTGAATATTACCTTGGGGTGCCTTGGGCATCCCCGAGCTTAAAGTCTCTCCACTCCTTATTCTCTGCATATCGACATCTCACTCAAAGCTTGAAAACTTCAACCACACAAAACTTAACGGCACTTTGATGAGGACATCAATACCATTGTTACACCCACAAGCCCTGTTGCTATACATACTGGACCAATTACGAGAGCTCGCGCACGTCAATTAAATTACCAGGTACTTTCGTTTCTTGCTAATAATTCTAATGTTCATGAGAATATGATGCTGCCTAAATTGGATATATTTGTCTTGCTTACAAATGAAGGGCCTAGCTTGGACAAGATGGATGAACATTGGAGCAAGATCAAGCATGGAGATGATTTCATGCACAAGGGAAACAAGAACGGAGTTACAAGTGATGATTTCAGGACTTTGAAGCCGCCATAATGAGTGCATAAAGCCTTGGACGAAATATACAAGATGCCACTTCATAATTTCGTCCAGAGGCTATTATAGGTGATGCGTCACCTTATTATTGGGCCAGGCCCATTTAATTTCAAAATAGTAAAGTATAGGCTGTTTTTAGAGTCCGTATGTGTGGGGAAAACAGAGTTAGGGTTGGTTTCGGACCCCTTCTCCTAGGGGCCATGAAATTCCCCCTCTCTTCTCCATATGTACAACCCTTAGGGCATCGTTTAGACTTTGGTTTTTTTTAGATTAAAGTTCGTCATAGCTGCAACTTCGGGTACTTTGTTTGTGTTCAACGACCAGACAAAGATGTCACAGAACCCCACTTGATCAATAAATCTTTCTTCTTAAATTCACAATATCCAGATTGCAATCTCAGTTTCTTGCTTGTTCTTCGTTTGCTTGCAGGAAATAGACCCTCGTGGTCAGGTTGATCGTGCTCCGGCGTGGTCAATAACCTCTCGAAGTTGGTTTAGCAATTGCTAAGGCGCGACGTCCTCACATGTTCGTAGTCAGATCGTCAAAGTCGAGTTCCTCCAAAATGATAGCCACCATCTCATCGAAAGACGGGACACCTTTGCCTCTATCAAGTGGTATCAGATTTCCAGGTTGCTCGGTGAGATTTTTCAATTTTTCATAGTTAGATCGAGTCTGTTCTTCATACCTATAGTCCACGAAAAAGCCAATTTTTTTAGGGTTAGTTGATCATATCTGAACCAATCTGAGCCTTTGCATAATCTTTTTAGGGTTTTGCTTTGTTGAATTTGCGGTTGCATCGTCGTGTCTAGTTGCTGGTCTTAGTGTCTAGTCCTTTAGAGCTTCGAGTTCTGTCACAGTTTGTCACGCCGCAGCCGCAACATATTCATCGCTGCTGCCATACCACCCCCGCTGTCATCTCCCACCACCGCTACCATATACCACCACCGCTGCCATATCCTACCACTATATATCCACCACCAATCTGAGTTCTTTTCATATTAGGTTTGTTATCGAGATCCATCTAGTTTCGGATTCGTGTTTCCTTGCCTACGTAGGTCTCGAAAAAAAAGTCTGGAGACCCCCGGGCAGTTTTTAGGCCAAAATTTCGGCAGGCCAAAATATTTTTTTCCTATCCTGTTCTTAGGTCCCTAGGAGCATTTTCAGACACTCGCCATCATAGTGATTTTTTGTCGCACTTTTTTGTCGTCACTGCCCTAATTTCAAAAAAAATGTCAAAAGACTTTGTGCCGATCGTGTTATTTTGATTTCGGAAGAGTTTTGAGACACTCGCCATTATAGTGATTTTGGTAAATAAAAGAGGAGCGCAAAAAAGAGCGCAAAAAGAGGCAAAAAAATTCAGAGTGTGCTTTCCCCTTGATTACGTGTAGCACCGTGATTTTATTGGTGTTCTAGGCTCGCGTCTCTAGTACGGTCTAGCCTAGGACTAGCATAGTACCGCCGTTGAGCGTTTATTCACCTTTGCATTTCTGAATTGATTATTGCTGACATTTTTGCTACCATATCATAAGCCTTCCCAGCTCCACATACATCAACATCATGTGTTTGACACCACCTGGCAATCACTTGGTCCAAGCTTTGAGAGTTTTGACTACAATGGTTGCCGATCACCACCTGCTGCTGGGTAAGAACTGGTAAGAATTTGAGATTTTCTTGACGGATTTGTGACGCCCCACCACCATCATTTTATAGTAGTATGTAGGATCATATTTTTGTGTGTTTCTACTGCTGCTAACCATGGCAGGATCACAAGTCGATGAGACTGGCTGGGAGAACATGACGAACAAGGAGTTGCATGATAAATTTTAGCAAATCATGGGTCAACAGGTAGAAGATGTGATGACCAGTTTTGGCGACGCACTAGCGAGGATGGATGACATTGAGAAGTCAATTGACACCAATTTGGATGCCAAATTCGTTGAAGTGCTTGCGCGTCTAGCTCCACCTGCTGCACCATTGCAACAACAACAACAACAACAACAACAACAACAACAACAACAACCACCTCCACGTCGCAAAAACATCCCTCCACAAAGCGAGTCATGTCCCTCTTGATCCTGTCCAAACTGTTGGTGCTGCTGTTGATACTTCTGTGGCTCCTGCTACTTCTGAGGAGGAGGACGATTACGCGGGAGATTACGAGGATGAGGTTTATGAAAATCAGAACTACGTGCAACCACTAGTACCACAACCACCAGGTCGTCCACATGCAAATAATCGCAATGGTAGGGCTGCACCACACCCTCAGGTACGAGATCATGACCATCTCCCTAAACTAAAATTGAATATTCCATCATTTGAGGGTAGATATGTTGCTGATATATATCTTACTTGGGAGTTAGAAACCGAACAACGTTTTACATGTTTAGAATATCCCGAGGAGAGACGTGTTGCTGCTGCTCTTTGTGCTTTCACTAGTTTTGCTTGTGTGTGGTGGTCTGAACATCGTAGATTATATCCGAATAAAATTTCAACTACTTGGGCTGCTTTGAAAACTACTATGTGTACTCATTGGTTTCCACTATATTATCAACGTGAATTACTACAAAACCTGCAGCGTTTAAGACAAGGAAAAAATTCTATAGAGAATATTATCAGCAATTACAAACTGGCATGATTAGATGTGATATTATTGAGGACAATGAAGCTATGCTTGCATGTTTTATGGGTGGCTTAAATAGAGAGATTCAGACCATTCTAGAGTATAATATCACTCGTTTATTCCATCTTGCTTGCACAGCTGAACGTGAAATGCAGGATCGACATGCATTGGCGCGGACTAACTTTTCTGCATGTCGATCTTCATCATGGACACCGCGTGCATCTTCTACTTCCACACATTCTGCTGCACCGGCACCTCCGTTAGTTCCCACCTCCAGCTGTGATACAAGAAAGCAGGCACAATCACCACTATCTACCAAGAGCACACCCACCGGGCCTGCACAGAGCTCCTCTTCACCCATGGCATCTATAGGGCACACAAGTGATATTATTTGTCGTTGTTGTAAGGGAAGAGATAATTTTGCGAGGGAATGCAAATCTTAGCGTGTCATGACTGCTACTGAGGATGGTGGGTATGAGTCTGCTATTGTTTAATTGCTCAACGTGTTTTGAGTGTGTAGATCATACAAGCTGAGCAAAACCAGAGGCACAATTTGTTCCATACAAAGGAAGTTGTGAAGGAACGTTCTGTTCGCATCATCATAGATGGACGGAGTTGCAAAAATTTGGCTAGCATGGAGATGGTGGAGAAGTTGTCTCTCACAACAAGACCACATCCACATCCTTACTACATCCAATGGTTCAGCAACACCGGCAAGGTTAACGTAACACGTATTGTTCGTGTGCATTTTAGTATAGCTGCATATGCTGATTATGTTGATTGTGATGTGGTACCCATGCAAGCATGTTGCTTTGTACTTGGTAGACCATGAAAATTTGATAAAAATTCTACACACCAAGGTAGAAACAATCAGTATACTCTTGTTCATAAGGATAAACATATTACATTGCTTCCTGTGACTCCTGATTCAATTTTGAAAGATGATATTCATCGAGCTAGTAAAGCAAAACAGGAGCAAAATACGAGTGAAAATCAGATTGTGGCAAACGAATTTGAGAAACAAATGAAGCATAATAACAAACCATGATCTCATGTTGCCTCTGAAATTAAATTGAAAAGTGGATGTTTACTTGAGACCAAATCTAATATTGATGATCTAGATTTCAGCAAATCTGTTTGCTATGCTCTTGTGTGTAGAGAGGCATTATTTTCATTCGAGGACGTGCCTTCCTCTTTGCCTCCTGCTGTCACTAACATTTTCCAGGAGTTCGCTGACGTCTTTACACAAGACGTACCACCGGGATTACCACCTATTCGAGGTATTGAGCATCAGATCGACTTAATTCCCGGTGCATCGCTACCCAACCGTGCACCATACCATACCAATCCAGAGGAGACGAAGGAGATTGTGCGTCAAGTACAGGAGCTACTAGATAAAGGTTATATACGCGAATACCTTAGTCCTTGTGTTGTTCCTATTATTCTAGTGCTGAAAAAGGATGGTACATCATGTATGTGTGTTGATTGTAGAGGCATCAATAATATTACTATTCGTTATCGTCATCCTATTCCTAGGCTAGATGATATGCTTGATGAATTAAGTGGCTCTACTATTTTCTCCAAAGTTGATTTGTGTAGTGGATACCATCAAATTCGTATGAAATTGGGAGACGAATGGAAAACAGCATTTAAAACTAAGTTTGGATTATATGAGTGTTAGTCATGCCGTTTGGGTTAAGTTATGCACCTAGTACTTTCATGAGATTAATGAATGAAGTTTTACGTGCTTTCATTGGACGATTTGTGGTAGTTTACTTTGATGATATATTGATTTATAGCAGATATTTGGAGGAACATTTTGAACATTTACGTGCTATTTTTATTGCTCTACGTGATACACGTTTGTTTGGTAACCTTGGGAAGTGCACCTTTTGCACCGACTGAGTATCTTTTCTTGGCTATGTTGTTACTCCACAGGGAATTGAAGTTGATAAAGCCAAGATTGAAGCTATTGAGAGTTGGCCGCAACCCAAAACAATCACACAAGTGAGGAGTTTTCTTGGAATTGCTGGTTTCTATAGGCATTTTGTGAGAGATTTCAGCACCATTGCTGCACCTCTCAATAAGCTTACAAAGAAGGATGTCCCTTTTGTTTGGGGTACTGCACAGGAAGAAGCCTTCATGGTATTGAAAGATAAGTTGACACATGCTCCATTACTCCAACTTCCTGATTTAAATAAGACTTTTGAGCTTGAATGTGATGCTAGTGGAATTGGATTAGGAGTTGTGTTATTACAATACGGTAAACCTGTTGCATACTTTACTGAAAAATTGAGTGGGCCTAGTATGAACTATTCTACTTATGACAAGGAATTATATGCTCTTGTTCGGACTTTGGAAACATGGCAACATTATTGATGGCCCAAAGATTTTTTTTTATACATTCTAATTATGAATCTTCAAAGCATATTAAAAGTCAAGCTAAATTGAACCGTAGACATGCTAAATGGGTTGAACTCATTGAGACTTTCCCTTATGTCATTAAACACAAGAACGGTAAAGAAAATGTTGTTGCTGATGCATTGTCTCATCGTTATACTATGCTTTCACAACTTGACTTTAAAATATTTGGCTTGGAGACCATCAAAGAACAATATGTGCATGATGCTGAATTTAAAGATGTATTGCAGAACTATAAAGCAGGGAGAACATGGAACAAGTTCATCTTTAATGATGGATTTGTGTTTCGTGCTAACAAGCTATGCATTCCAGCTAGCTCCGTTCATCTTTTGTTGTTGCAGGAGCCGCATGGAGGAGGATTAATGGGACACTTTGGCGTCAAGAAGACGGAAGACGTACTTTCTACACATTTCTTTTGGCCAAAGATGAGACGGGATGTTTAAAGTTTTGTTGCTCATGACTCAATCCTCATGGTTTATATATGCCTTTGCCCGTACCTAGTGTTCCTTGGGAAGATATATCTATGGACTTTATTTTGGGTTTACCTCGAACAAAGAAGGGGAGGGATAGCATATTTGTTGTCGTGGATTGGTTCTCGAAAATGTCACACTTTATACCATGTCATAAAAGCGATTATGCTGCTAATGTTGTTGATTTGTTCTTTCATGAAATTATTCGCTTGCATGGTGTGCCAAATACTATTGTTTCAGATCGTTATACTAAATTTCTTAGCCACTTTTGGGGATGTTTATGGGCTAAGTTGGGGCCTAAACTGCTTTTTAGTACTACTTGTCACCCCCAAATTGATGGACAAACTGAAGTAGCAATAGAACTTTGTCTACTATGCTTAGGGCTATTTTGAAGAATAACAAGAAAATGTGGGAAGAATGCTTGCCTCATATTGAATTTTCTTATTATCGTTCACTGCATTCTACTACTAAGATGTGCCCTTGAAATTGTATATGGTTTCCTACCTCGTGCACCTATTGATTTGTTGCCTCTTCCATCTTCGGGGAAGGTTAATTTTGATGCTAAACAATGTGCTGAATTGATCTTAAAAATGCATGAGTTAACTAAGGAAAACACTGAACGTATGAATGCTAAATATAAACTAGCTGGACATAAAGGTAGAAAACATGTTGTCTTTGCACCTGGAGATCTTGTTTGGTTACATTTGCATAAGGATAGGTTTCCTAATTTGCACAAATCAAAGCTAATGCCACATGCGATGGTCCTTTTAAGGTGTTAGATAAAATAAATGATAATGCATATAGACTTGAGCTGCCTGCAGATTTTGGGGTTAGTCCCACTTTTAGCATTGCAGATTTGAAACCTTATTTGGGTGAGGAAGATGAGCTTCCGTCGAGGATGACTTCATTTCAAGAAGGGGATGATGATGAGGACATACCATTGTTACACCCACAACCCCTATTGCTATACATACTGGACCAATTACTAGAGCTCGCGCATGCCAATTAAATTACCAGGCACTTTTGTTTCTTGGTAATGATTCTAATGTTCATGAGAATATGATGCTGCCTAAATTGGATACATTTGGCTTGCTTTCAAATGAAGGGCCTAGCTTGGACAAGAAGGATGAACATTGGAGCAAGATCAAGCATGGAGATGATGTCATGCGCAAGGGAAACAAGAACAGAGTTACAAGTGATGATTTCAGGATTTTGAAGCCACCATAATGAGTGCATGAAGCCTTGGACGAAATATACAAGATGCCACTTCATAATTTCGTCGAGAGGCTATTATAGGTGCTGCATCACCTTATTATTGGGCTAGGCCCATGTAATTTCAAAATAGTAAATTATAGGCTGTTTTTAGAGTCCGTATGTGTGGGGAAAACAGAGCTAGGGTTGGTTTCGGACCCCTTCTCCAAGGGGCCACAAAATTCCCCCTCTCTTTCTCCATATATATAGCCCTTAGGGCGTCATTTAGACTTTGGGTTTTGTTTAGATTAAAGTTCACCATAGCTGCAACTTCGCGTACTTTGTTTGTGTTCGAAGACCAGACAAAGACGTCACAGAACCCCACTTGATCAATAATTCTTTCCTCTTAAATTCGCAATATCCAGATTGCAATCTGAGTTTTCATTTGCTTGCAGGAAATAGACCCCAGTGCTCAGGTAGAGCGTGCTCCGGCGTGGTCAATAACCTCTCGGAGTTGGTTTAGCGATTGCTAAGGCACGACGTCCTCGCACATTCGTAGTCGGATCATCAAAGTCGACTTCCGCCAAAACAATAGACACCATCTCATCGAAAGACGAGACACCTTTGCCTCTATCAAACTTCGTGAGATGGGTTAGTATGATAAAGATCAATTCATTCACTTGGGTACTGTAAAAGACAAGATTCATAATTTTTTGCACAAAATACCTACTGTACCTTATCATTTCCACAATTATATCACTTAGTATAAGCTATGGAAACATTAAAACAAGCAAACTATGCATTGAAAACAGAATCTGTCAAAAACAGAACAATTTGTAAGGATCTGGACAACCACCATACTTTTGCATCTTTAAAAATTCTGAAAAACTAGGACAACATAGGAAATTTGTATATCAATTATGTGTAAAAATTTCAGCTAATTATCATGTTTTAGTGATTTATTGAATTTTCTGCACTGGACGCAAAACTTTCTGTTTTTACATAGAATCAAATCAACTATCATCCAGACTATTCCAAAGGCTTTACTTGGCACTTTAATTAAACAAAAGCTATAGAACACGATTACTAAAGTAGCTTAATCATGTGAACACACAAAAATAGAAGGTAAAAGTATTGAGTTGTCTCCCAACAAGCACTTTTCTTTAATGCCTTTTTAGCTAGGCATGATATTTTAATGATACTCTTCCAAGCCTAATTTCAATGATAGTCTTATTCCTACTCCGAAAGATATAAGTGAAGTTCATGGAGCATTCTACAATTAATATAGATTTACCAACAGCCAAGCTCAAAATATATAAGTGAAGCACACGAAGCATTCCATAAAGCCATACTCAAAAGATTTAAGTGAAGCACAAAGAGCATTCTATAAAGTCATACTCAAAAAATTTAAGTGAAGCACAAAGAGCATTCTATAAAGACGTACTCAAAAGATTTAAGTGAAGCACAAAGAACATTATATAAAGCCATGAAGGAATATCTCATACTAGCATGGTGCATAAAGGAAAAATAAACTCAAAAGACAGATCATGAAACTCACTAACACCGGAGGAGTACCATGTGTGTACCGAACATTGCAACGTAACTGGGTGACTATATAGGTGCTCTACAGGTATCTATGAGGGTGTCTGTTGAGTTGGCATGGATCAAGACTGGGATTTGTCACTCCGTGTGATGGAGAGGTATCTCTGGGCCCTCTAGTTAATACAACATCACAAGAAGCTTGCAAGCAATGTGACTAAGGAGTCAGTTGTGGGATCTTGTATTACTGAACGAGTAAAGAGACTTGCTGGTATGAGATTGAACTAGGTATGTAGATAGCGATGATCAAATCTCGGGCAAGTAAAATGCCGATGGACAAGGGGAACTACATACGGGATTAGCTGAATTCTTGACATTGAGGTTTGGCCGATAAAGATCTTCGTAGAATATGTAGGAACCATTATGGGCATCCAGGTCCTGCTATTGGTTATTGACCGTGGAGGTGTCTCGGTCATGTCTGCATAGTTCTCGAACCCGCAGGGTCTACACACTTAACATTTGGTGACGATATAAGTATAGTTGGGTCATTATGGTCGTTACTGAAGGTTCTTCAGAGTCCCGGATGAGATCCTGGACGTGACGAGGAACTCCGGAATGGTCCGAAGGTGAAGATTGATATATTGGACGAAGGGTATTGGAGTTTGGAAGTGTTCTGGGGCACTGGGTGATGGCCAACATGGCCGAAAGGGGTTTCTGGGTCCGCGACAAGTGTTGGGGGGCCTCATCCGCCAAGAGGAGGGGGCACACCAACTCACTAAGGGGTTGTGCGCCCATCTCACCCTATCCCATGTGACCTGGGAGGTGTGGCGCCTCCACCTGGCTTGGGAGGCAAGCCTCCACCTGGCTTGGGGGGCAAGCCACCGTAGGGTTTCCCTAGGGGGCACCCCCATCTGCCTTGGTCGCTACCCCTAGATGGGATCTAGGGGCGCCCCTCCCTCCACCCTTCCCCCTATATATTGAGTAGGGAGACAAGGCAGTTACACCCATACAGATATATTCATGCCACGGTGTTGGTCCTCCTCTGCCTCATAGCCATCTTCTTCTCTCTAGTGCTTAGCGAAGCTCTGCCGAGATTTATCCACCACCACCGCCACCACACCGTCGTGCTACCAGAAAACTCGAGCTACTACTTCACCATCACTCACTGGATCGAGGATGTGAAGGTGTTATCAAGCCATATGTGTGTTGAACGCGGAGGTGCCGTCCGTTCGGCACTTGGATCAGAGTTCGTGGGACGGATCGTGATTGGGACGTTCGACTACATCAACCGCATTTCTTAACACTTCCGCTTAGCAATCTACAAGGGTATGTAGATCCAATATCTCCTCTCGTAGATGGTCATCTCCTAGATTAGGTCTTGGTGAGCATAGAATTTCTTAAATTTCCCATGCAACATTCCCAAATAGTGGCATCATGAGCTAGGTCTATGTGTAGATGACATCACGAGTAGAACACAAAGGAATTTGTGGGTGTTGATATTCAAATTGCGTCCTTCCCTATTCTTATGTTGATTCAGCAGTGTTGTGGGATGAAGCGGCTCGGACCAACTTTACATGTCCACGTACATGAGACAGGTTCCATCGACAGACATGCAACCTGTTGCATAAAGATGGTTGGCGGGTGTGTGTCTCTCCCACCTTAGTTGAATCGGATTCAACAAAGGCGGTCCTTATAGAAGGTTGAATAGCAATTTGCATATCACTGTTGTGGTTTTGCGTAGGTAAGAATCATTCTTGCTAGATACCCGTAGCAGCCACGTAAAACATGCAACAACAAAGTAGAGGACTTCTAACTTGTTTTTCAGGGTATATATTGTGATTTGATATAGTTGGAGACATGATGAGATATATTTGATGTATGAGATGATCATGTTTTGTGTAGATTATCACGACTTGCATGTCGATGAATACAACAACTGGCAGTAGCCATAGGGTTGTCTTTAATTATTATATGACATGTGTGTCAATCATTAAGCGCTATGTAATGTTTTACTTTATCGCTAAGCGGTAGGAATAGTTGTAGCAGCATGGTTGGCGTGACAACCCCGATAGCGACACGATGATGGAGATTATGATGATGGAGATCATGGTGTCATGATGGTGGCGATGGAGATCATGGCGGTGCTTTGGAGATGGAGATCAAAATCACAAGATGATGGCCATATCATGTCACTTATGATTTGCATGTGATGTCAATCCTTTTATGCATCTTATTTTGCTTAGGACGACGGAAGCATTATAAGGTGATCCCTCAATAAAATTTCGAGATAAAATTGTGCTCTCCGCAAGTGTACACCATTGCAAAATTTCATCATTTCGAAGCACCATGTGATGATCGGGTGTGATAGACCCTACGTTCACATACAACGGGTACAAGCCAGTTTTACACATGTGGAACACTTGGGTTAAACTTGACGAGCCTAGCATGTACTGACATGGCCTCGGAACACAAGAGACCGAAAGGTCGAGCATGAATCATATAGTAGATATGATCAACATGGAGATGTTCACCATAGGAACCACCTCATCTCACATGATGATCAGACTTGGGTTAGTGAATTTGGATCATGTTACACTCGGACAATCGGAGGGATGTTGATTTGAGTGGGAGTTCTTAAGTAATATGATTAATTGAACTCATTATCATGAACAATAGTCTAAGTTGTCTTTGCAAATTATGTTGTAGAACAATGGCTCGCGCAGTAGCTCCTCTGAGTTTCAATGCGTTCCTAGAGAAAGGTAAGTTGAAAGATGATGGAAGTATCTTTCTAGACTGGGCTCATAATCATAGGATTATCCTCTCGTCTTCCCAAAAGGTTTATGTCCTTGATGCACCGCTTGGTGTGCCACCCCCTCCCGTGTCGGTGGATGTTATGAATGTCGGCACCCTGGGAATAGGGGTACCCAGACTTGCCTGCCAGCAGCCCATGACGTGGCTCCATCGACGGCCTAGCATGGCCCAGCTTCAGCAACCGCAGCTCAAGACCCTCGTGAGGCGGACGACGGCAAGACCTTCCTGGGGGCAACCTCTCTAGGCTGGCTCTCGAGGAGCGGAGATATCTATGAAAGGTGCACCTCGCGAGGTTCACGTGACGTGAGCCATGACGACAAAGGCCTGGCTAGCGCCAGCGGGTGCAGTGTACCCGTTTCCCCATTGGTGCCAAGGGGGCAAGCGCATGTGCGGAATCCTGAGGAATCAAGCAAAGGTTTCCATATGAGTGCAACAAGACCAAGGACTGCCAGGACGGCAGGAGGAGGTCACCGTGGAGCCCGGCACGGCATCACCACCAGAGCCTTTGGCAGGCGAAGACCACTTTTGTCAGGATAGCTTGTACTTGTTGTTCCCCTTCAAATTTGGCCGTTATGGGATCCCTTCCCGCCTACATTTGGGAAGAGGACCAATGCCACTATAAATAGGACCTAGCCACCACCATAGAGGGGTGATTGGACCATAGGGTGATTCCACCACAGCGAGGATCGGATCACCCAGATCATCCTCACCAGCTCATTGAGCCTAAGAACACCTCTCCTACCGAGGTTGTTCATCCATGGTACTAGTTCATCCTCGGCCCCACGAGGCAATCCACCACACACACTGGAGCAACGTATTACACCGCAAGGTGGCCCGAACCAGTATAAACCCTTGTGTCTCTTGTTCCTTGAGTTCGTCGAGCTAGGCCATGGAATCATAGGGTGAGCTTGCAGGGTGGAGAGTGTTCTTCGTGCGCACCCCAGAGTTCATACCTCTCTAGGGTCCGCGGAACCCAAAATTCGACATTTGGCGCGCCAGGTAGGGGTGCACTCAAGTCTCTCTTCCATCTCAGCTTGCCGCCACCCTACGGCCCCGATGGCTGACAATGCGAGGACTCATGCCAACCACTGGGCTGCCTGGCCCGCTCGGGCAGCTCCGTCCGCTCAGGAAGACCTCAACTCCACGTTCCAGGTGGCCCACACGCCACCCAACGCCGCCAGACGCGGGTGGCCCGGACCGGTGCCCTCCGCCTCGCACCATGTCGCACGCGCGCCGCCATGCGATCTTCAAGCTGCACTGCAGCAACAGCACCACACACCTGGCAGGAACAGGCGAACATGCGGGTCGCGCTTATCGTGGCGCAGGAGCTACTATGATGCAGGCTGGTTGAGAGCGGCAGTGATGTGCTGCTGGAGCGCGTTGCCGAACTACTGGACGCAGCCTGCAAAGGTACGCCACCTTTCTGCTCCATGCCCACGCCTCAGGTTGTGGTGGAAGCGCGTGCGAGGCCCCGGCGAGCTCGCGCGTACCCTGGAGCGCTAGGGGGACCAGACAACGCCAACAAGGACCCCGGCGCAGCCGTCCCTGCCTCTGCAGCGCCATACTAAGAGAGGTGAGCACAGGCAATCCGCCGCGAGGACGCGCCGGGGTGCCACCCAGCGGCCACCAGGGCCAGGTGCCGCGGTTAGTGGCTCAAGGCGCGAGGCACCCATGTGATGGCTCTAGCGGGGTGACCACGGACGTCTACATGCCCCGCATGGTGAACCTGGGGTATGCGCCTGGGGAAGTCCCCGACTCGTTCCCCGGGCCAGGATGGGCCGGCGGAACACCCGAAGCGGAGGCATTCTGCGAGTCGCCCGAAGGCTTCACCGACCCTTCAGCGACGACGACGACGGGGTACAACCAGTATCTCGGGAGCATGTGTACACTACCATGGGCTGTAGGTGAACCAGCCCGCGGCAGCAGTCGGAGACCCTAGAGCAGCGGCTCCGCCCCAGGCGGGGGTGGCGCTCTGGGGGCTGCGCTGGAGGAGCCTGGAGCCAGGGCCTCCCCCGCGCCGCACGGAGGAAGGCGCCGCACGGAGGTAGGTCCTCTGTCGGGGGAGGCGCCGGCGGGCCCTCCCCCCCCCCCCTAGGCAGAGGGCCCGTGGTCAACGAGGGCGCTGCTAGCGTCCCCCTTGCCCCTTGGCCTCGTCCTAGTTTTTGGATGCCCCAACGGTGGTCGGGGGTGGCGCACCTCGCCTGGCAATATGAAGCAAGGCTCATGCCTGTGAAGGTCTCCACCCGTGACACTCTCACGTAATAATCAGTGGGGCTGTACACGCCCCAGAGTCTCCTAAGAGCCGCCCTCGGGCCTCGGGGGCTCCCGCCCACATCCTAGTGGAAGCACCATGCTCCGCGCTGGCTGTCGACATTGTCCCCCAATGACTATGCTCATAGCCAGTGAAAGCACTTAGCTCCGTGTTGGTGGGAAGACAAGAAGACTAGCTAGGTGCCGGACGAGGCCATTTGCTTCATCCCCTTTTCCGTAACTCGATTTTCCACACTTTTTGGATTGAAC
Organism: Secale cereale; assembly: GCA_902687465.1. NCBI lineage: Eukaryota > Viridiplantae > Streptophyta > Magnoliopsida > Poales > Poaceae > Secale > Secale cereale. Next base: position 225,706,484 of record LR738714.1, read on the forward strand.
TTGGAGTCTTTTTTCCTACCAAGCTTGGGGGGAATCTTCGCTTGTCGTGTTGATTTCTTGCGTTCTGGTCGTGTGCTTTATTTCGAGGCTTGTGTCTACTACCCCTCCCCTAGCGAGCACCTGGCAGGCGGGACTGGGTGTGGTATAAGAACGTCGACCACACCGGGGCAAGCCCGGGTGGCGGCGAACCCCCCGGGATCAAGAGTACCGTCGCCGCAGCGTCAATGCGCACACCTTGCCATAGCTTGGCGTTCGCTCCTCGCGTGGCTCCCTTGGGCGAATTAGCATGCCTCTCAAAGGGCCTAAAACCTGGTGGGCCACCAAGGGGCTCCCCTCGGGAGGAAGGCACACCAGCCACCTCAAAACATGCTCAAGGCTTGCTAGGATCAAGATGAGTCTCAACCACGACTCCTGCTCAGGGGCTCACGAGTCCGCAAGGCAAGTTTCAAGTCTAGCTTAAAGGTAGAACATTAATTTACATGCGCGAGGGGCCTCCCCTACAAAATGCTCTCACGCCCTGTGGGACTGTGTCCAAGTCTTTGCATACAGGTTCAAGCGAAGGAATGCGGGCTCAACTAGACGTGCCGCTCACGGCAACGCCCTGGTCGCTCTCATACGCGCTGCTGGCGCTATCGCCAGCGTCGTCTTCACCATCGTCGACTGCGCCATCTTCGTCCACTTCAACCATCACCTCGGCGTCTTCGGTGGCGAACGCCCTGACCAAAGCGTCCACGTGGTCGTCCACCTAGTGCGACAGGTTGTCCCGGATAGCCACGGGCAGTAGGGCTATCTTCTGAAGATGGCTGAAGACGTGTGAGAACGCACGCCCAAGGAGGCCCCGACTTCTCTCCTCGACGAGCTCGCGAGCCCTCGTGGCCTGGCCCTCTAGGCACGTCATGACTTCAGTAAAGAAGCAGAGGTGGCCGGCGTAAACTTCCACGTCGGGATGAGGGACGCTATCCTCGCAGATTGCTCCCAGCACTCGGTTGGCCCTCACCCTGAGAGACTGGAGCATAGGGGCGTGCTTGCGCTCCAGTGTCTGCCGACGACAAGCCTCGTCCCTGTTCCGCTACGCGAGGGACGCGGCGTCATCAATTTGCTGTTGGAGCAAGGCCATGTCAGCCTGAGCAGAGGTTTGGACGGCCGTGGCGGCCCTCTCGCACTGCTCCACCTCGTCCAGTCTTGTCCTGAGGGCGGCGGTCCTACCCTCAACTTCTACCTTCAAGAGCTTCAACTTCAAGTCATGCTCATTGGCAAGATCTGCACGAGCCCTCGTTGCCCTCCGGTCGACCTCCTCCCGATTCTTGGCCTTGCGTGTGGAGACGGCGTCCTCGGGCATGGTCACATGGCGCTCCCTCGTCTCCAGCCGCTCAAGCTCAAGGCTGCGCTCCAAGGCCTCCTGCATCGGCGCCTCCTCACGCTCCTGGATCTCTTTCTCTTCGGAAGACACCCCCTCATTGACACCAAGACTACCATGCGCGCCTCGACCTGCTGCTCGAGGGAGGCATTCAAGGCCTAAAGCTCCCGTTGGCACTCCTCGGCGACTTCGCGGCGGCAATCCACCTTCCAGGCCTCCTCCAAAGTCCGGGCACTAGCTTCACGTGAGGTCTCGAGGGACACCTATGCCTTCGCACTGGCACGCTCGTGATGAAGACGCCCGAGGTTGATGGCCACCTTCAACCGGCGCCACTCGTCCGCCAGCCGAAGCCCCTCCGTCTCTAGGCGGGCGTCAATATCAACGAGCTCTTCCCTAAGCGGGCTCAGCGCACCCATCTCCTCCCGTAAGAGCTCGTGGCGGACAGCGCCGCACCCACATGTAATTTCAAGCGCGCGGCTGGGCCCGTCTCTAGGTCGTCAATAGTCGGGAAGGCTCGAGGTTGCATGCCCTCCTCTGGCAGGGGGCTGAAGGCCGGCGCCTTCCCCGCAGCCGTCCGGGCCTCGGCGGAGGCGCTGCAGGATGGGGCCTTGCAGCTTGAAGACGAAGTCAGGGCTGGGGTCGCCCAGCTGCGGGCGATAATCAATGGAGGATCCCTCGGCATGCCTCCAACACTCCAGGCAGGGCCGCGAAGGAGGGACGGCAAGAGCGTGGGGTCGGGGCACCCAGATGATGCGTCCACCTCTCCCACAAGCCTCACTCCACGCGCGGCGGCCCAGTAAGGAGTACTCAAGGCCGGTGATGAGCCCCAAAAGGGCGGCGGTCGCTCCTCAAGAGATTTTGCCGCGCCAGCCGAAGGGGACCTAAAGAGCTGTGGTCAGGAAGGGACGCAACACTTAGGAAATCACATAGATAAGGTACTCACTCGCCTTTGGCTATGTACTTCCTCTGCTTCAACGGCCTGTAGGCATCACCATTGCAGCTTGGAGGCGTCTTCCTCTCGTCGAGTGCTCTGAAGTTCAAGCGAAGCTGGCCGAAGCCCTGGGCACGACCGCCGTCGCCTGGGGCAGTTGGCGGGGCTCCTGAGGGAATGAACTCGGGAGCCTCGGACCGCGTAGGCCCTCCGGCTGCCGCCTCAGGACAGCTCGCCCAAGCCTGAGGAGTCGTCGCTTCGGGAGCCGCAACCCACGCCGCTTCTTCAGCGGCCTCCACACTAGCGTCTGACGGCACCCGCCTCCATGCATCCGCTTCTGGGGCAGGCGCCAAGGTGACTGCAGGCGGGGGAACCGAGAGGACGGGGTTCTCACGGGGGCCCTCAAGGCCGGCCGGGGCGCAGCCCCCATTCGTAGAAAAGGGGCATCTGCCTCACGAACTCAACCTTGTTGGAGCAGCAGTACAAGAGGCAACCCTCCTCCGGCAGATTGGCCGATGCTGGGTCGCCCGTCAGGATCTCAAGCACCGTCCGCCGCGCCTCAGGTGAAATCGCGGGCACGTGAAGCCTGATGGGGTCCTTGCTACCGGAGAAGGCCCACATCGGCCGAGAGTGATGCTGGAGCGGAGCGATGCGGCACATGACGAACTCCTTCACCACCATAGGCGCCATCACCCCAAGGTCTTTCAGCCTGGCCAGCTCACGCCAGACATGGGCGAGCCGCTGGTCGACAAGCTTTGCATGCCCCCAACCTGGGCTTGGGACGGCCGGAGCTCGCAGGAGCAAGATCATAGGAATGCGCACGCCAACATCAACGAACACCCATCTCTTTTGAAATCCATCCACAACTAGAGAGAGCACGAAGTCGATCCCCGAGCCGGCCGTCGCCGCTATAACCTGGAAGGTCACGCACCCCGAGCACTAGCGGGCGTCGGTCAGATGCAGTGAGAAGAAATGCTGAAGCAAAGCCACGGAAGGGGCAATGCCCACCATGGCCTCGCAGACGAAGGCGAAGATGGCAAGGAGGACAATGGATTTGGGATCCAGGTGCAGTGCATTGACTTGGTAATGCGAAAGCACAGCGTTGAAGAAATCAGAGAAGTGGGGAATTAGGCCAGCCTAGAGGGCATGAAGATGGATGGGGACCTCGGCGGCCGTCCTATCAATCGCGACGCGGGAAGCCAGCCAAGCTACGGTCGCCCTCCATTAATTGGAATCGGCGGCAAGCACGGGGCGAACCTTGCCTAACCCTTCTTGGTTGACCACAACCAACCGCTCGAGGGCGGGCTCGAAGACCGGAGGCGCAGGGGCTAAGGTACGAGTTTTCCACGTTCCTTTTTTCTTTTGGCTCGGCGCCATGATGACGGGGAGGATTGGTGCCGGGTCAGCCTAGGGGAGGAAGCCGCTGTGTTCTGGAAGACGGAGGAGCTATGGGAGCGCGCTGCCGGTGAGGGAGGCAGAACTATGTGGGAAACGACGGCCACATAGCCTGGTGGATTTCAAGGCCGCGTAGGGAAGTGTTGACGCCCACGTCCAATCAGTCACCACGCGTTAATCAAGGCCATAGGCGATTGGGGCCCGCGGCGCTCCACACTTGCCCCTTGGCTTCACCTCGAAGCCAAGTTCGAGCGCACCTTGGGCCCGAGGGCTACCGTCGGTATCCTGGGAACAGGGGTACCCAGACCGGCCCATGACCTGGCTCCATCGACGGCCTGGCACGGCCCAGCTTCAGCAACCATAGCTCAAGACCCTCGCGAGGCGGACGACGGCAAGACCTCCCTGGGGGCAGCCTCTCTACGCTGGCTCCCGAGGAGCGGAGATATCTATGCAAGGTGCACCTCGGGAGGTTCACGTGACGTGACCCCAGAAGACCAAGGCCAGGTGGGCGCCAGCGGGCGCAGTGTATCAGTTTCCCCTTTGGTGCCAAGGGGGCAAGCGCAGGCACGATATCCCGATGAATCGAGCAATGGTTTCCATATCGGTGCAACAAGACCAAGGACCGCGAGGACGGCAGGATGGAGGTCACCGTGGAGCCCGGCGCAGCATCACCACCAGAGCCTTTGGCAGGCAAAGTCCGATTTTGTCAGGATAGCTTGTACTAGTTGTTCTTCTTCTAATTTGGCTGTTGTGGGATCCCTTCCCGCTTACATTTGGGAAGAGGACCAAAGCCACTATAAATAGGACCTAGCCACCATCATAGAGGGGGGATTGGACCATAGGGTGATTCCACCACAGCTAGGAGCGGATCACCCAGATCATCCTCACCAGCTCATCGAGCCTAAGAACACCTCTCCTACTAAGGTATTTCATCCATGGTACTAGTTCATCCTCAGCCCCATGAGGCAATCCACCACACACACTAGAGTAGGGTATTACACCGCAAGGTGGCTCGAACCAGTATAAACCCCTGTGTCTCTTGTTCCTTGAGTTCGTCGAGTTAGGCTGTGGAATCATAGGGCGAGCTCGTTGGGTGGAGAGTGTTCTTCGTGCGCACCCCAGGGTTCGAACCTCTCTAGGGTCTGCGGAACCCGAAATTTGACAATGAATGCCTGGTAGTCGCGTGTTGATAACTACTCAATAGTTCAGTGCGCCAAGTTGTATGGTGCATATGAGATGTTCTAGGAATTGAAGTTTATTATCACAGGAAACCATGGCCACCTATGGGACCAGGTGGCCCCTTGCTGGTTCGGCAAGGGGGCGTCGCATTGCACAAAGAGCAGAGGAGCGTGGGGCAGCACGACAGAGATCACGCGGGCATTTTTACCCAGGTTCTGGCGGCCATGGTGGTGTAAGACCCTACTCCTACTTTGGTGGATTTATGGTGGAAATGAGGTGGTGGAGCGTAGTACACTTACCCGGCAAGGGTTTCCTCAGGGCGGTAGCGACTACGTGCGTATGGGGGTGTCACTTATCCCAGCCTCTAACCCAGTCAACGGTTGCCATGGGCCTCCTTTAATAGATCAAGGGGTTACCACAATGGCAAAGTAGTCATTATGTACTAATGAGATAGCAACAATGCTATCATACCTAACACTGTGGGCTGATAGGGCGCATTAAATGCATTGCTCAACGTCACATCACTGGTTGCCTGACAAAGTTTGTCGGGCTATCTTGCCAGCTTCTCGCCTGCTCGCTTGACACGTTGCAGGACGGGTGTCATATGTGGGTTTTTCCTGTAGGGATAGGCTGCCATGTGGCGAATGGCTGCCACTTAGTAATTCTGCGGCTTGACACCGCACTGATCGACAACGTGAAATCATGGTGGAGTGGTTGGTGAGGTGGTTTAGCCTCCGCAAGTCCCGGCAGGCTGTGCCGGGCCGCCTAGGTTGTCTACTTCTGGGGGCGGCCTTGCCCCTTGCCTGTCTCGGTTGCCCGACAAGGGAGGCCTTCCTCTTGGCGATATCTTGCTTCTCTGGCTTGGTCTTGGTCCCTCTGATCTGCTTGTTGGTCCTTCGAACCTCTTGGTTTCTTGTACTCTGACTTGTACTGGTGCTTCAATCTTGTTCCCGTGCGTGTGCAGAGTCAGGGCAACAGACCTAGGGTTTGTTGCACCAACATTTATTTTTGTGAAAAATGCCCAGATCGAGAGGTATGAGACCTGTGTTAAGTTCTATACCTGCAAAATGGAGGAGAACAGTCGAGTAAGTGAGCACATACTCAGAATGTTTGGGTACTACAACCGTCTGGCTGAGTTGGGAGTTGAGCTCCCGCTTGAGGCGATCGTTGAAAAAGTAATTCAATCGCTACCACCTAGCTACAAGAGCTTTGTGTTGAACTATAGCATGCAAGGGATGAATAGGTCAGTCTCCGAGCCGTTTGCAATGCTGAACGTCACCGAGTCAAAGATCCAGAAGGAGCATCAAGTGTTGATGGAGAATTAAACCACTAGTTTCAAGAAGAGCAAGGGAAAGAAAGGGAACTTCAAGAGATGTGGCAAAGCAGTTGCTCCTCCTGTGAAGAAACCCAGGGCTGGACCCAAGCCGGAAACTGAGTGCTTCTATTGCAAGGGAACTGGCCACTGGAAGCGGAATTGTGCCAATTATCTAGCCGACAAGAAGGGGCCCAACAAAGGTATATATGATATACATGTTATTGATGTCTACCTTACCAACTATCGTTGTAGTGCCTGGGTATTTGATACCGGTGCGGTTTCTCACATTTGCAACTCTAAATAGGAACTACGGAATAGATGGAGGCTAACGAAGGACGAAGTGATGATGCACGTGGGAAATGGTTCCAAGGTTGATGTGATCTCCGTCGGCATGCTCACACTTCGATTACCATAGGGATTACTGATAAACCTGAATAATTGTTAATAAGTTCCTGCATTGAGCATGAACATTATATCTGGATCTTGTTTAATGCGAGACGGTTACTAATTTAAATCAGAGAATAATGATCATTCTATTTATATGGGTAATATTGTTTATGGTCATTCACCCATTGTGATGGGTTTATTCTTATTGAATCTCGATAGTGATGATACACATGTTCATAACATTGATGCCAAAAGATGTAGAGTTTATGATGATAGTCCCACATTCTTGTGGCACTACCCCTTAGGTCATATTGGTGTAAAGTGCATGAAGAAACTCCATGCTGATGGACTATTGGAGTCTCTTGATTTTGAATCACTTCACACATGCGAACCAAGGCTCATGGGCAAGATGACTAAAACTCCATTTTCTGGAACAATGGAACGGGCAAATGACTTGCTGGAAATCATACATACTAATGTGTGCAGTCCAACGAGGGTTGATGCGGGCGGTGGATATCGTTACTTTCTCACCTTCACCGGTGACTTGAGTAGATATGGGTATATTTACTTAATGATGCATAAGTCTCAAACGTTTGAAAAGTTCAACCAATTTCAGAGTGAAGTTGTAATGAGGACACCCCTAGTCTTTTACCATCCTTTTCCATTGATGATGTTGCAGCACATGACAAGTCGAGTGAAATCAGAATTGGACCAATTACAAGAGAACGTCCAAAACTACTTGAACAGCATGTGAATTCACTCTTAGTTGAATCTGACATTTGTGTTAATCAGAATTTTATACTGCCTAAGTCTTTGCATGTTTGTATGATCAGATTTGAAGACAAGACAAGCTTGGCAGATGGAGATGAAGAATTGCAGCAAGAAGAACGTCTACTAATGTCTAATATCAGCAAGTGCACGAGGGAGGAGAGGGAGGCAGGTGCCAACATAAACAGAAGGAAAATCAGAATCGGACTCGGATTGACAGCCAGGAGGCCCGCAATTGATATACGTCCAGAATCCGTGTTCCTGCTCCCAATAAGGCGTTTAAATACAATTCGGAAAGCTTGGCTCGTGTGCTTTCCAAATTGTATACTTACAACCCGCGATTCGTGGTGACCAAGTCGCAGTCCCCAAAACAATACGGCAGTTGTTTCTGCTAGTTTTCCAGATAGATTCGTTTAAGTTAGGGAAGTTAGAAATATGTTGGTTTTCGACCCCAACACTATGTTGGACGTCCATGGGTCTTTATATACCCTTGTAAGTCGTGGCTTTTAGGGTTAGACCACGTTTTGACTAAACTCATATCATACTGAATTGTTTTAAGCATTCCTCTGTACTCATATTCCTCTTTGCGTCGATCAGGAATATTTACCTACACCAAATTTGTTGCGATAGGGTGTATTTGCTACTGAAAGTCAAGTGTTATATGTCGTTTCATTGGGAATTGGGAGATTGCAGAACCGCTTCATGGTCATAGGCTACGTGCACAAGTGTGTGGTGTTGCGAATATCCATAGGGTTGAAGATCTGTTGCATTGGCAACGGGGGAACATCCGGAGAGTTCGAGAGCATCTCACAAGTTATCCGGCAAGTTCATCATCGACATCATCCGCTCACTGAGAATATCGGGCTACCCCTTATCATCTTGGTATCAGATTTCCAGCGTTTAGTCGGTGAGCATCCACCAATCCCTCAGATTAGTTTTGTTTTCGTCCTATACAGAAAAAGCCATACGAAAATATTAGGGTTTAGAGTTTTTGCTATAGCCTAGATAGCATCGGTTCCAAGTTTTAGTTGCTGATCGTAGTTATTTTTTTGCGTAACTTACTTTCTGATCTGAGTCGTTATAGATTGTCTAGGTTTTTCTTTTCTCACGTCAAAGTCGTTTGGTTGCTGTCAAGTTTGTTCGTCAAAGTCAGAATTAGTTTGGTTAGATAACTATCCGAATCAGATTGTGTTTCCTTTGAAAACCATAGTCAGCCTTTCTTCTTTTGCGTAGCACTTTCCTATTGAGACTAGCATATCCTTTGCTCTACGGGCTGCTCATATAGGAATTTGGAGAGTGCATATTTTGTTTTGGCAAAATCAGATTGGTTATTAATTTCTGAGGTTACTGATAAAAAAAGAGCGAAAGAAAAAAAAGAGAAAGAAAAAGAAAACAACAAAAAGGAGGAAAAGAAAGCTACACGTGAAAGTTGCATATATTTCTTTAGAGTTTGTTCAGTTTTCTGCCACGTTCATTGCACTAGTAGATTGAGCAATCTTGTGCCCATATAAATTGAGTGATTTGTTAGCGTCTCTCCTGTGCATTTGCAACACGAGCATTACTCCAACATTCCAGAATTTTGAGTTCAGTTTCAGAGTTGCATTTGCCCCACTTATCTCCACCGTGTGTGTTTTCGTGGGTCTTTTTTATCATACGATCAGCAATAGGATTTGTGAATTGGTGTTGATAGGTATTCCAACCAAGCTCCACCATATACCCTGGTTTGTTGTGTGATAGTTTTCACCCTCGTTATTCGCTACATCACATCCGTGCACGTTCTGCCCATACAAGTTGGTAAGCTTTTCTAATTCACTTTCGAACGGTAAGATACCTTGTTTCTTTCAGTTTTGAGTGAGTTGAGAGTTTTTCCCATACACTATATTTTCTGTGAGTACTAATCACCTAATCATATCCGATGAGTCTTTTGATGTACAACAGAAAAAGGATCCTAAATCCATGGTGCATTGGAATGAATATGAAGCTCTTCGTGATCATCTTCAGTGACAAATTCAGTGTGCAACCGATCCTATAAATGAGAATGTGCAGAACATGGAGTTGGACCTAAAGGATGCCACGGAAACCATCACAACAACACAACGACAAGTTACTGAAATTCAGGAAACTCTAGTTACCTTGCAGCAAGCTTTGGCAGCATTGCAACAGTCTGTTGATCGCCAACAAAATCAGCAATGTGATGATGATGATTGTGCAGCTAGTGTTCATGGTGGTAATGATGGTGTTGCAGCTGCTAATGCTGCCAATGTACAAGGTGTTGCAGCACGTTGTGCACAATTACAGCAAGCTAATCGGGACGGGCAAGCTCCACACGAGCCGGTTGTTGCTGGCCAAGATGGTGGTCGTGGTAATGGAGGCCGTGGTGGTGGCCGTGGTGGTGCCATGCCCGTAGGCCGTGGATTTGCTCCTCTTGGTGCGCGCCGTCGATTTGATGATGATGCTTTTGCACAACCAGCCAACCATGATGATGATGGACTCGGAAAACCAAAGTTCACCATCCCCAAGTTTGCTGGTTCTACTGATGTTGAAGAGTACCTCAATTGGGAGTTGAAGGTGGAAAAATTATGGCGCATGCATGAGTACACTGAGGACAGAAAAATAAAACTTGCATCTTCTGAATTTGATGACTATGCTTTGCTTTGGTGGGATAATATTGTATAGTCCAGAATTGAAGATGGTGAACATCTCATAGTTACATGGAGAGCTATGAAGGAAGAGATGCGTGCTCGCTTTGTTCCACGCAATTATATTCATTCTCTCTATGACAGATTGCAGAATTTGAGGCAAGGTACTTCTTCCGTGGATGAATATTTTCAGGAGGTGGAGCTTCTTATGCAGCATGCTAGAGTGCGTGAAGAACCTAAACAAACAATGCAGCAATTTCTCTTTGGTCTGAACTATAACATCAAGTGTATTATTCGTCTTCACCAATATTATGACATGACAGATTTGTTACACCAAGCAGTGAGGCTGAATTGCAAGTGGCTGAGGATGCTAAGTTTACATCTCGCACAACAGCGAGTAGAGGTCGTTTTACACCATCAACAACACCTAGTGTGGAGCCTACTCCTAGTTCCACTTCTGGTTTTCGTGGTAATGCTTCTTCCAAATCAGATTCGGTGATATCTAATGCGAAGAAACCGGCGCAACCTGCTGCTAGTGCTGCTGGTTCTACTCATTCTACAGCAAGAAACAGAGACATGAGTTGTCATACATGTGGTGGAAGGGGTCATTTTAAGAGAGATTGTCCCAATAAAAAGGTTATGTTGATTAATGAGTATATAACAGAATATGAAACCGGTGATGATGTTGATCCTGATTCTAAAATTTGGGAGGAAGATGAAGATGGTTCAATAGATGCTTATGCTACACACTATCCTACAATTGTTTGCTCGCCCAAAGTGCTAAGTGTTATACCTAGTCCTACAGAAGAGCGGTGCAATTTGTTTCAAACAAAGGCCGTCGTTGGTCCTGGTAAGGCGTGCAAGGTTATAATTGTTGGTGGTAGTTGTCACAATTTGGCTAGTAAGGAGTTATGCCAAAAGCTGAAATTGAAATATTTACCGCACCCCAATCCATATTTTATTCAGTGGCTAAGTGATAGTGGAGAGATGAAGACCAGCCACATGGTGCGTGTGGAATTTCAGATCGGGCCATACAAAGACACCATTGAGTGTGATGTGGTTCCTATGACCGTGTGTCACCTGTTGTTGGGACACCCATGGCAGTATGATAGAGATGTCTGCCACAATGGGAGAGCCAACACATATCATTTAAATTCGCTTGGCAAGGAGGTTACTTTGAGGCCTATGACACCACAGCAAATTGTAAATGAACCTCGTCAAAAAATTGAAGTGAATCTTGAGAAAGAGAGTGAGAGATTAGATAGGCAAGAGACTACACTTCCGGTGAGTGAGAGCCACAAACCAAATCTGAGTGGTAAAAATAAAAGTGAGGGAGTGAATTCCTTACTTATGTTAGCCACCAAATCTGATTTGAGAGAGTTTTGTGAGGATCCCACTGTTGTACCACTTGTGCTGTTGTGCAAGGGTCAAATTTTTATTTCTAACGACATGACCCCTCTCTCTATTGGTGTTTCTAATGTATTGCAGGAATTTAGCGATGTGTTTCCGGAGGAGGTACCCGCTGGTTTACCGCCATTGTGAGGTATAGAGCATCGAATTGATTTGATTCCAGGAGCATCACTGCACAATAGAGCCCCATACCGCACCAACCCCGAGGAAACAATGGAAATTCATAAACAAGTACAAGAGCTTCTAGACAAAGGTTATATTCGCGTGAGCTTAAGTCCTTGTGTTGTTCCTGTAATTTTAGTTCCTAAGAAAGATGGTACATGGCGCATGTGCGTAGAATGTAGAGCTATAAATAACATCACTATTCGATATCGTCATCCTATTCCACGTTTGGAAGATATGTTAGATGAATTGAGTGGTGTTAAGTTTTCTCTAAAATTGATTTGCGTAGTGGTTATCATCAAATTAGGATGAAAGAAGGGGATGAATGGAAGACAACCTTCAAAACAAAGTTTGGTTTATATGAGTGGTTAGTCATGCCTTTTGGTTTAACTAATGCACCAAGTACTTTCATGAGATTAATGAACCATATTTTGAGGCATTTCATTGGTAAATTTGTGGTTGTATATTATGATGATATACTTATTTAGAGCCGCAATGAATCCGAACATAGTGATCATATTCGACAAGTTTTGCAAGTGTTGTGTGATGCTCAATTATATGTTAATCTTGATAAGTGCAAATTTTGCAATGATAAGGTCATATTTCTGGGATATGTTGTTTCTAAGCATGGAGTTGAGGTAGATGAATCAAAAACATAAGCTATTAAAATTGGCCTACTCCTCTGAATGTTAGTCAAGTACGAAGCTTCTTGCTGGTTTCTATAGACGTTTTGTGAAAGATTTTAGTACTATTGCTGCACCTTTGAATACAAAAAAGGTTGTTGAATTTGTGTGGGGCGCAGCCCAAGATAATGCTTTTGATGATTTGAACGTCGTTTGACTGCTGCACCTTTGCTTGTACTTCCTGATTTCACTAAACAATTTGAGATTGAATGTGATGCTAGTGGAATTGGTATTGGAGGTGTGTTAATGCAAGAGGGTAAACCAATTGCATACTTTTCTGAAAAACTAAATGGTGCACAATTGAACTATCATGTTTGTGATAAAGAATTGTATGCTCTCGTTCATGTCATTGAGGTTTGGCAACATTATTTGTGGCCAAAAGAATTTATCATACATTCTGATCATGAGGCTCTGAAATATTTGAAAAGCCAATCCAATTTGAACAAACGTCATGCTAAATGGGTTGAATTTATTGAATCTTTCCCGTACATCATTAGATATAAAAAGGGTAAAGATAATGTTATTGTTGATGCTCTTTCTAGGAAAAACATGTTCTTGACATAATTGGATGTTCACGTTCCTAGTTTAGAGAGTTTGCGTGATTTATATGCCACTGATCCTGATTTTTAGCACCATATAAACTGTGTTCAGATGTAAAAGCATGGGAAAAATATCACATACATGATGGCTATTTGTTTAGAGCTAACAAACTATGTGTTCCAGAATCGTCCGTGCGTTTGCTATTGTTGCAGGAATCACATGTCGGTGGTTTGATGGGTCATTTTGGACGTCATAAGACTTTGCTTATGCTCGATGATCATTTTTATTGGCCTAAGATGAGGCGTGATGTGGACAGATTTGTGAATCATTGCATTACTTGTAATAAGGCAAAGTCTAAGCTGAAACCTCACGGTTTGTATACTCCTCTCCCTGCTCCTACTACACCATGGGAAGACATAAGCATGGACTTTGTGTTAGGATTGCCTAGGACCAGGAGAGGACATGATTCAATTTTTGTGGTAGTTGATCGTTTTTCTAAGATGGCACATTTTATTGCCAGCCACAAAAGTGACGATGCATGGCACATTGCTAATCTGTTTTTCAGGGACATCGTGCACTTACATGGAGTACCAAAGACGATTGTTTCTGATCGTGATGTGAAGTTTATGAGCTATTCTGGAAGACACTTTGGGAAAAGCTGGGGACAAAGTTACTATTCAGCACTACTTGTCATCCCCAAACAGATGGTCAAACAGAGGTGGTAAATCGCACACTATCCACGTTGTTGCGATCCATGATAAAGAAGAACCTGTGTGTATGGGAGGAGTGTTTACCCCATGTGGGGTTTGCATATAATAGGGCGGTACATTCCACAACTCAGTTCAGTCCATTTGAGGTGGTCTATGGTTTTAAGCTAATTACAACACTCGATTTGCTGCCCCTTCCGATTCAAGAGAGAGTGAACATGGATGCATCCAAGAGGGCAGATTTCGTGAGAAGAATACATGAGCAGACTAAAGAATCAATTGAAAAGAAGGGAAAGTACACGGCTGATCGTGTTAATAAGAATAGAAAGGATGTGTTGTTTCAGCCAGGCGACATGGTGTGGGTACACTTTCGCAAAGACAGATTTCCTGAATGGCGCAAGTCCAAGTTGAAGCCAAGAGGTGATGGACCATATAAAGTGCTTGCTAAGATTAATGATAATGCATACAAAATTGATCTTTCCACTGAAGAGCTTAGTGTGAGCAATACATTCAACGTTGCTGATTTGTCGTCATGTAATGGAGATGACCTCGGCGCATCGGGGTCGACGCCTTTTCAAGGGGGGGGGGGATGATGAGGACACCCCTAGTCTTTTACCATCCTTTTCCATTGATGATGTTGTAGCACATGACAACTCCAATGAAATCAAAATTGGACCAATTACAAGAGCACATGCAAAACTACTTGAACAACAGGTGAATTCACTCTTAGTTGAATCTGACATTTGTGTTAATCAAAATTTTATACTGCCTAAGTCTTTGCATGTTTGTATGATCAGATTTGAAGATAAGATAAGCTTGGCACGTGGACATGAAGAATTGTAGCCAGAAGAACATCTACTGATGTCTAATATCAGCAAGTTCACGAGGGAGGAGAGGGAGGCAGGTGCACAACATAAAGAGAAGGAAAATCATAACTGGACTCTGATTGACAGCCAGGAGGCCCGCAATTGATATACGTAAAGAATCCGTGTCCGTGCTCTAAATAAGGCGACTCGTGTGCTTTCCAAATTGTATACTCGCAGTCTGTGATTCACGGTGACCAAGTCGCAGTCCCCAAAACAATAAGCGGTTGTTTCTGCCAGTTTTCCAGATAGATTCGTTTAAGTTAGGAAAGTTAGAAATATGTTGGTTTTTGACCCCAACACTATGCTGGACATCCAGGGGTCTTTATATACCCTTGTAAGTCATGGCTTTTAGGGTTAGACCACGTTTTGAGTAAACTCATATCAGACTGAATTGCTTTAAGCATTCCTCTGTACTCATATTCCTTTTTGCATCGATCGGGAATATTTAACTACACCAAATTTGTTGTGATAGGGTGTATTTGCTACTGGAAGTCAAGTGCTATTTGTTGTTCCATTGGGAATTGGGAGATTGTAGAATTGCTTCGTGGTCGGTGGCTACGTGCACAAGTGTGTGGTGTTTCGAATATCCATAGGGTTGAAGATCTGTTGCATTGGCAATGGGGGAATAGCCGGAGAGTTCGAGAGCATCTCACAAGTTATCTAGCAAGTTCATCATCGACATCATCCGCTCACTGAGAAGATTGGGCCACCCCTTATCAAGTTGAGAATCATCATAACAAGAAGATTAAATTCCTATGATCTAATCGAGGGGGAGAATATCTGAGTTATGAGTTCGCAATCACTGAAGACAATGTGGAATTGTTTCATAGTTAACGCCACCTGGAACACCACCGCGTAATGGTGTGTCAGAACGTCGTAATCGCACCTTATTGGATATGGTGTGTTCTATGATGTCTCTTGCTGATCTGCCACTATCATTTTGGGGTTATGCGTTAGAGACAGTTGCATTCACTTTAAATGGGGCACCATCTAAGTCTGTAGACACGACATCGTATGAACTGTGGTTTGGCAAGAAACCTAAGTTGTCGTTTCTTAAGGTTTTGGGCTACGATGCTTATGTTAAAAGGCTTTAGGCATAAAAGCTTGAACCCAAAGCGGACAAATGCGTCTTCATAAGATACCCAAAGGAGATGGTTGGGTATACCTTCTCTCCAGATCTGAGGGCAAAGTGTTTGTCGCTAAGAACGGGTCCTTTCTCGAGAAAGAGTTTCTCTCGAAAGAATTGAGTGGGAGGGAAATATAACTTGATGAGGTTAATGAACCTTTGCTTCAACCAGAGAATAGCGTGGCGCAGAAAGATGTTTCTGTGGCACCTACGTCGGTTGAAAAGGAAGCTTATGGTAGTGATCATGAAGTTTCAGATCAAGTTTCTACCAAACCTCATAGGTTGACAAGGATACATACTGCTCCTGAGTGGTATGATAACCCTGTCTTAGAGGTCATGTTGTTGGACAACGATGAACCAATGAGCTATGGAGAAGCGATGGTGGGCCCGGATTCCGACAAATGGTTAGAGGCCATGAAATCCGAGATGGGATCCATGTATGAAAAAGAAGTGTGGACTTTGGAAGTATTACCTAAAGGGAGAAAGGCCATTCAGAATAAATAGATCTTCAAGAAGAAGACATATGCAGATGGTAATGTGACCGTCTATAAAGCTCGATTTGTGGCAAAAGGGTTTTCACGAGTTCAAGGAGTTGACTACGATGAGACTTTCTCACCCATAGTGTCGCGGGAAACCACGACCACCTATGGGACAAGGAGACCCCTTGCTAGGTCGGTAGGGGGACGCCGCGTTGCAAAAAGAGTAGACGAGCGTGGGGCAGCAGGACAGAGATCACGCGTGCAGTTTTACCCAGGTTTGGGCCGCTGTTGTGGCGTAAGACCCTAGTCCTGCTTTGGTGGATTGATGGTGGAAATGAGGTGGTGGAGCATAGTACACTTTCCCGGCAAGGGTTGCCTCAGGGCAGCAGCGACTGCGCGCTTATGGGGGTGTGAGTTATCCAATCTTCTAACCCTGTCTACAGTTGCCATGGGCCTCCTTTTATGGATTAAGGGGTTACCACAATTGCAAAGTAGTCATTATGCACTGATAAGATAGCAACAATGATATCATACCTAACTCTGCGGGCTGACAGGGCGCATTAAACGCACCGCTTAACGTCACATCACTGGTTGCCCGGCAAGGCTTGCCGGGCTATCTTGCTAGCTCCGCGCCTGCTGGTTTGACACGTCGCAGGACGGGTGTCATCTGTGGGTTTTTCCTGTAGGGAGAGGCTGCCATGTGGCGAATGGCTGCCACCTAATCACTATGCGGCTTGACACCGCACTGATCGATGATGTGAGTCGTGGTGGAGTGGCTGGTGAGGCGGTTTAGCTTCTGTGAGCCCATGCAGGCTTTGGCGGGACGCCTTGGTTGTCTTCTTCAGGGGGTGGCCTCGCCCCTTGCCAGGCTCGCCCCCCTGACAAGGGAGGACATTCTCTTGGTGATATCTTTCTTCCCTGGCTTAGTCTTGGTCCCTCTGGTCTGCTTGTTGGTCCCTTGAACCTCTTGGTTTTTTGTACTCTGACTTGGGCTGGTGCTTCAATCTTGTTCCCGTGCATGTGCACAGCCAGGGCAATAAACCCAGGGTTTGTTCACCGACACGTAGCGATGCTTAAGTCCGTGAGAATCATGTTGGCAATAGCTGCATTTTTCGATTATGAATTCTGGCAGATGGATGTCAAAACAGTGTTCCTTAATGGTTTCCTAAAGGAAGAGTTGTATATGATGCAACCAGAAGGTTTTGTCGATCCAGAGAATGCTGACAAAGTATGCAAACTCCTACGATCCATTTATGGACTGGTGCAAGCATCTCGGAGTTGGAATCTTCGGTTTGATGAGGTGATCAAAGCATTTGGGTTTATACAAGTTTTCGGAGAAGCTTGTATTTACAACAAAGTGAGTGGGAGCTATATAGCATTTCTAATATTACATCTAGATGACATATTGCTGATTGGAAACAATATAGAACTTTTGGAAAACATGAAGGAATATTTGAACAAGAGTTTTTCAATGAAGGGCCTAGGAGAAGGTGCTTTCATATTAGGCATCTAGATCTATAGATATAGAACGAGATGCTTAATAGGACTTTCACAAAGCACATACCTTGATAAGATTTTGAAGAAGTTCAAAATGGATCAATCCAAGAAGGGGTTCTTGCCTGTTTTGCAAGGTGTGAAATTGAGTAAGACTAAATGCCCAGCGACTACAGAGGATAGAGAAAAGATGAGTGTCACCCCTTATGCTTCTGCCATAGGCTCTATCATGTATGCGATGATGTGCACGAGACCGGATGTCAGCCTTGCGATAAGTATGGCTGAAAGGTTTCAAAGTGATCTAGGAGTGGAACACTGGACATCGGTCAAGAATATCCTTATGTACCTGAAAAGAACTAAGGAAATGTTTCTCATTTATGGATGTGATAAAGAGCTTGTCGTAAAGGGTTACATCAATGCAATCTTTGACACTTATCCAGATGACTCTAAGTCTCAAACCGGATACATATATATTCTAAATGGGGGAGTAGTAAGCTGGTGCAGTTCCAAGAAAAGTGTGCTACCTGATTCTACATGCGAAGCGGAGTACATAGCTGGCTCGGAGGCAGCGAAGGAAGTTGTCTAGATGCAGTAGTTCATGACAGATCTTGGAGTTGTGCCTAGTGCATTGGACCCAATGACTCTGTTTTGTGACAACCTTGGTGCATTTGCTCTAGCCAAGGAACCAAGGTTTCACAAGAGTACCAAACACATAGAGCGACGCTTCAATTCCATCCACAATTCGATCAAGGAGGAGGACATAAACAATTGCAAAGTACATACATATCTGAATGTTGCACATCCATTCACTAAACCTCTTCCACGGGCGAAACATGACACCATGACTCTATGGGTGTTAGATTCATTACCATGTAATACTAGATTATTGACTCTAGTGCAAGTGGGAGACTATTGGAAATATGCCCTAGAGGCAATAATAAAATAGTTATCATTCTATTTCCTTGTTCATGATAATCGTTTATTATCCATGCTAGAATTGTATTGATCGGAAACTCAGATACATGTGCGGATACATAGACAACAACATGTCCCTAGTAAGCCTCCACCAGACTAGCTCGTTGATCAAGGATGGCTATGGTTTCCTAGCCATGGACATGAGTTGTCAGTTGATAACGTGATCACATCATTAGGACAATGACGTGATGGAAAAGATCCAAACTATAAAGGTAGCATATGATCGTGTCAAGTTTATTGCTATCGTATTCTACATGTCAAGTATATGTTCCTATGACCATGAGATCATGCACCTCACTGACACTGGAGAAGTACCTTATGTGTACCAAACACCGCAACGTAACTAGGTGACTATAAATGTAACATCCCAATTTTCAATTTGGATGTTAACATATAGATCATGCATGCATTCATCATTTGAGCATCCTGAATTTGAATTTCTGTTAGATAATGACCCAAGAGACTTTAAGCAACTCAAGGACCCAAGTGAGAGAGTTGAAAGTTTTCCAAAAAGGACCCACACTTTTATTTTCTTTCAAAATGGGGTTGGATCAAATAAATTTTGCCAATTTTTATTTTCAATAATTTTTAAATAATGAGAGAAGATAATATGACTTCTTCAAAAACAGAATAAAAATATTGGAAATTGAATTTTGAGTAAAAATATATTTATTGGATTTTTATTTGCAAAAATGTATATTTCAATTATTTTATTAGTACTAAAAAGTTTATTTTTATTATAGGCATTTAGGCCCAAAAAAATGTTCACCGGGTCAATAATAAGGCCCTAAGTACGTGTGAATTTTTCTGCCATTTTTAAAAATATATTTATAGTGTTTTTCTAACTTTTTTGGTATTTTCGTTAAAACGTTATTTTGAAAAGAAAAAAACTTCTAGGTCTATGAACTAGGCCGAAGCCCAGCTGGCCCAACTCGCCGCGCCGTCCCTTCCCCGTCTCCGACAGGTACTCCTCCCAAAGTCAGGCGCAGCCACGCCCAGCCGCCCCCTCGCCCAAGTCAGCCGCCCACCTCCACCTATAAAAGGCGAGGCCCCGACCACCTCCTCCTCCTCAGCCGCACTGCCGCTGCCGCTCGTCGCCTGCACACCGCCGCCGCTCGCACCTCGCGCGCGTCGCCGTCGCCCTCGATTCACCCGCCGCGTCGCCGCCGCCAAGCCGCTGTCGCCCCGCCCGCCAGAGCTGCCGCTGCCGCTGATTCGCCCCGCTGCCCGACCCGCTGTCTGCGACCCACTACCCCGAACCAGTATAAAACCGCCCGGTTTTTCTTTTAGTTTTTGTTTTCGGTTTTTCCTGTAAACCCTTGTTGTGTTTTTTATTAGATATATTTAGCGAACGTCCACTGTTTAGATCTAGTTAGCGAATGTTCGTTCCATAGATTTTTTCTCTTTCTGTTATTTTCTGCTAGGGACCTATTCGCAAATAAAATTCTTACCGATTAGTCCCTAGTTTTCAAACTATCATTACTTTTTTACTCGTTTATCCAAATTGGATGAAACCAACACCAAACTCTTAATTATGATCTCATCTATCCAAAAAACAACGCAACTTCATTTTTGAAAGTTCTAAATTTTGAATTCAAACATATTTGAATTTGAATTTCTTTTGATCGTAACTTGAGTTTCGTAAGTCCGTTTGAGTTAATTCTTTTTGCAAATCGAAGCTCTTGACCTAAAGTTTCTGTTAAGATCAAATTCACATAATTTTAGTACTGTTGAAAATTGTTTTCTGTTGCAAGAGTACTTTCTCATTTTCAAAGTTTTCCGAGACCTATTCTTTGAATCTTGTGCATGATTGCTTATGTATCCTATTGTTTTCTTGCGATAGAATTTCCGGAGTGCAAAGCTTGCTACTACGAGTCTCTAGGGTTTATCGATCATCAGCAAGCCAAGTTACAGTTTGATCATACTTTTCAATACCCAGTTTTACTTGCATTAGTTATACCCTCAAAGATTTGCATGAGTAGGACTTGGGTACATATGGTTATGCTTTGTAGGTCATGAGGTAGGAACCTATGACTTGTGATCACCCCGGGAATATACGCTTTGTTACTTATTGCTTAGCCATGCTCGTAGACGTGGATTGGTATGTGAGATTCATGAAAGTTGCGGGTGCAATAACAACTAAGGGAAAGTTTAAGGTGGCAACTTTAATAAATATTTGGGTGGATTGGTTGCAGGGCACCTGGAGAATCCAATGTTATCCTAGGAGATCCCAGAGGAACCGTGTGATCATCCTATGGAATGCCACCCATGCTCAAAGGAATCATATAATTATTCATGCCTAGAAACTTCCGTTTGCAGCCACAAGCCATTATGGGCTCTGGCATAGTTGAGTAAGCTGTGTGAGCTCTTTTAGTGGTAGACTAGCAGATGTAGAGGAAAGTATGTGTACCGGTTCACCGAGAGTAAAGAGGTAATGCTTTCGAAAGGCTATGTCTCGATCTTTCAATCATGGATGTGATCGAGTCTTGTGGGGAAAAGTGAGCAAACCTCTGCAGAGTGTACAATCTGATCATGATTAGCCGTGTCCCCGGTTATGGACAACTTGAGTATCCTGGTATTTGAATTATCGGTTGATCTCATCACTCTATTATTAATTAAATTGTTGGGTTAATAATGAAATTTGTGAATTTTGGGATTGAGATGGAGGAACCATGTCAATATTGCTCGATTTAACTCAGTAGTAGATAAAATTCATTCCTTTGTTGTAGGAAAAATTTAGCTTTATGCAAAAATAAACCTTACAACCTCCACCGGCAAAATATGCATGTAGTGGTAGATATTTGTTCATCATTATTTCTATAGTGTGACTTTGCCAGCATATTCAATGTGCTGACCTACACGGCTACACGCTGCAACGTCTCAAGTAGTGTGACTTTGCCAGCATATTCAAAGTGATTTTGCCAGCATATTCAATGTGCCCGAGATTTGATCGTCAGTAACCAGCAAGTAACGTACCGAGGGACAATGGGAACTACATACAGGATTAGCTGAATCCTTGACATCGAGGTTAGACCGATATCTTTGTAGAATATGTAGGAACCATTCTGGGCATCCAGGTCCCGCTATTGGTTATTGATCGTGGAGGTGTCTCGGTCATGTCTGCATAGTTCTCAAACCCGTAGGGTCTACACACTTAATAGTTGGTGACGATATAAGTATAGTTGAGTCTTTATGGTAGTTACCGAAGGTTGTACGGAGTCCTGGATGAGATCCCATAGATGTCAAGGAACTCGGGAATGTTTCGGTGGCGAAGATTGATATATTGGACGAAGGGTATTGGAGTTCGGAAGTGTTCCGGGGGTACCGGGTGATGGTCAGCATGACCGAAAGGGGTTTTGGTGGGCCCGGGCAAGTGTTGTGGGGCCTCATGGGCCAAGGGGAGGAGGCACACCAGCCCACTAAGGGGTTGTGCGCCTGTCTCACCCTATCCCACGTGACCAGGGGAGGTGGGGTGCCTCCACCTGGCTTGGGAGTCAAGGCTCCACCTGGCTTGGGGGGCAAGCCAGCTTAGGGTTTCTCTAGGGGGTGGCCCCATCTTCCTTGGCCGCCGCCCCTAGATGGGATCTAGAGGCGCCCCTACCTCCACCCTCCCACCTATATATAGAGGAGGGAAGAGAGGGAAGCCACACCCATACAGATCTATTCGTGTCATGTGTAGGATCGAAAGTAGGTCTAGAGGGGGGGTGATTAGACTACTTGACAATATAAAAAATCTGCCTTTAGATCATGCAAAGTTTTTGGCAGTTTCACAAACAAGATCAGTTCAAGTAACACCCTACACATGCAATTCTAGAGTTTATGCAGCGGAAAGTAAATTGCACATGTAAAAGAGAGGTGGAGAAGATCAAACGCAGTTTGGTGACACGGAGATTTTTGTCGTGGTTCCGATAGGTGGTGCTATCGTACATCCACGTTGATGGAGACTTCAACCCACGGAGGGTAACGGCTGCGCGAGTCCACGGAGGGCTCCACCCACGAAGGGTCCACGAAGAAGCAACCTTGTCTATTCCATCACGGCCTACGCCCACAGAGGACTAGCCTTACTCGGGGTAGATCTTCACGAAGTAGGCGATCTCCTTGCCCTTACAAACTTCTTGGTTCAACTCCACATCACGACGGAGGCTCCCAAGCGACACCTAACCAATCTAGGAGGCACCACCCCCCAAAAGGTAATAGACGGTGTTGATGGTGATGAACTCCTTGCTCTTGTGCTTCAAGTGATAGACTCCCCAACACTCAACTCTCCTCACTGATATGGCTGTGGTGGAAGAAAGATTTGAGTGGAAAGCAACTTGGGAAGGCTAGAGATCAAGTTTCATATGGTAGGAATGGAATGGCTTGATCTCAACACAAGGGTAGGTGGTTCACTTCTCAGAAAGTGTGTGGTAGAAGTGGTGGTACTTTCTGATGGCTCTCCTCACGAATGAGGAGGGGGTGGAGGGGTATATATAGCCTCCACACAAAATCCAACCGTTACACACACATTTGACCAATCTCGGTCAGACCGAAGTTAAAACTCGGTCAGACCGAAAGTTCAAATATAGTGAACGTTGGGATTTTCGGTGGGACCGAAAATACCATCTCGGTGAGACCGAAGTGAGTCAAAGGTTAGGGTTTGCCATCTCGGTGAGACCGAAAATATAAACTCGGATATTCCGAATTGATGTCAACTGATCACAGAAGGTTGGCACCCCTTTTTCGGTGAGACCGAAACTCAGAATCGGTGTGACCGAGAATCTAGGGTTTGGAGAAACAACTGAAGTGGTTCATCTCGGTGGGACTGAGTTGGAGAAATCGGTGTGACCGAGATTACTTATGGGTGTGTGTTAAGTAGTGAATAGTGCTGATAGTTGAGGGAGTTAGATCACCAAGCACTTGAGCAACGAGAACATTAACACAACCTCATCCCCTTTTAATAGTATTGGCTTTCCTATGGACTCAATGTGATCTTTGATCACTAAACCAAAAATGGAGTCTTGAGCTTTTGCCAATGCTTGTCTTAGCATTTTGAGGGGTCCACTTCTTCAGACATTTCCATACCCACATCATCGAACTTTTCTGAAATGATTCTCAAGAGAATATTAGTTCAATGATATATATGTTGTTATTAATTACCAAAACCACCCGGGGATTAGTTGCACTTTCAATCTCCCCCTTTTTGGTAATTGATGACAACATATAGATCAAAGCTTCGACAAAAGATATAATCAAAGAATAATATCGTCGCTTTGAGAAGTATGTGATAAACAAGAGCTCCCCCTAAATTTGTGCATTATTTAAATTTGCGTTTGAATGCAAATGCACAATCGATTAGGATTATGGGTCACTCTTCCATGTCACATACATCTTGGTGGAGCGCACAAAATGATAAGAATGAATAACATGCACTCAATCACCAAGACAAGAGTAAATAGCCATACAATAAGAAATAGCATATGATAAACAATAAGCACACATTAAAGCATAGTATGACTAAGCACTCATTAAGGTAGCATCAAACGTAGTAGCAAGCACACTTAAAGTATCTGGAACCAAAAGAAACCAATGTATCTCAAGGAAAACGGCAAAAGAACGAAAAGACGAAAGAGCACTCTCTCTCTCGAAGCCCTATGATCTATAACAATTTCTCCCCCTTTGGCAACAAGTTACCAAAAAGTTCGAAAAGGTATAGAGCTAAACGTCACTGCGGGCTCGGCTGGCTGCTCCCGTCTGGGTCGATGTCGGTGTAGAGATAGCTGCGTCGGCGAAGACTTCTGCTGATGTCTGCGCTGGAGGAGTGGATGCTGGAGCTGAAGGAACTGCTGGAGCTGTAGCTGGTGCTGAAGTGGTAGCCCTGGAGTCTGTCACTGGGATAGCTGCAGACCTGGATCCTCTGAGAACCGGAGCAGTCTGGCGATGAGAGTCCTGGACTATATCATCCTGCATAAGCTCTGCTCTCTCCTGCCTAGTCTCCTCCATGTCTGCCTCAAGTTTGTTGACAGACACCTGAATCTCAGTCAGCTTCACGTCCAGAGCGTGGATCTTGTCCTCGACGATCCTCTCAAGGCTCTCCTGAGATTGCTCAATGCTGGCCAGGCGTTGTTCAATTCTCCGGGTTGCTTCAAGAATCTGATCTCCGAAGCTCTTTGGCTTAGCTGCTGCTGCTGCTGCCTCTCTGTCAGCTTTGGCTTTCTTTGCAGCTTCGATCTTGGCTTGCCCTTCAACTGAGGTGGGATCCTCTTCATCCATCACAACTACGTTGTCCTCATGCTCTGGCTGCAGTGGTAAGTGCTTCCTATCCAACATGAATTTGCCCGTGCCAAACTTGGCGTTGATAAGCATCTGTATCTGCGGAGCAAACCCACATGAGCTCTTCTGGTCAGCTGCAGTCCTCTTAATGGTCTCTACCATCAAGTCCATCACCTTAAAAGGTGCCTTCTCATCGAGAATGTGCAGCATGTTGATAGAATAGCCTCGTATCATCCGGTGGTCACCTGACTTAGGCATCAAAGTATGCCTCAGGATAGTGTTAGTGGTGGTCAGACCTGCCTGGAGATAATACACTGAGCCGAGTTTCCATCCCTCCAAATCAGCAGCTGGGATCTCCTTGTACATATTCTTCATGGAATCATGACTCTTCTTAGGAATCCCATAGACATCAATGTCGTCCTCTCTCTGCACTGGAGCGTTCAGAAGTTCTGCCCATTCTGCAACAGTTGAAGAAAACCGTTGACCTTCAGTCATCCAGGTGATCTTGCCATCGGGGTAGAAATGGGCTGTGGCATAGAACTGCATGATCATCTCGTCATTCCATGCTGTCAGTTCTTGACCCACAAAGTCAGCAACTCCACATGCAGTAAAGCTCTCATGCACATGGGGAAAGAAGTCCCGATGCTCTCTGCTGTCAATGTACTTCCAGTCAACATACCTGGTGTCAGCAACAATGGGCTTCTTATCCATTAGCACGGTCTCATAGAAATCCTGCTGCTCTTTGGTGTGGAATCTGGGGTCCACAGCAGTCCTTCTTCTTACGGCATATGGATCAGACTGTCTCCATAGCCTGAGACCTTTGTCCTTTCTTGCCTTCATGTCCTCAGCTTGAGGATGAGCATCATTGTGGAGTGGCAACTTGGGACGGAGCTTGAGCAACACATGCTCTTCATCTGACTCAGAAGGTGGCATCTCACCTTTGTTCTTCTCAGAAGCTGGAATGCTTCTGGTTGTCCTCTTGGGCTTGGCTGGAGCTGCCTTAGCTTGAGCAGGCTTCTTGGGCTTGGAGGAGGTTTGAGCCCGAATAGCATCACCCATGAACTTAGATTTCTGAGGAGGAGGCTGGGGTGCATCTTCTTCTTCTTCTTCAGCATCATCAACTTGAGGTTCAGCATAAACAACTCTCTTCCTTTTGGAAGTCTTCTTCACCTTGCTTGGAGCTGGCTCTTCCAAGTTGAGCTTCTTGGCAACTGCAGACTGCTTCACTTTGCTCGTGCCTTTCTTTGGCTGCTGCCCTTGGAGCTCTTTGGCAACCACTTGCCTCTTTGGCTTGGAGGTAACTTCCTCAGCAACAAAATCGGAATCCTCAGAATCAGACGTTCTCTTCTTCCTGGTTCTCGTAGCAGCAGGAGGCAGACCACTAGGGGTGCTCCTCTCACCATCATCACTAGAGCTGCTAGCCTCAGGACTTGTACCTGCCTCTGGAATCTCAGCAAACGGTGATTCGGACCTGTTCTGGCTGTCACTGACATCTGACATGGCTGAAAGACCTGTGAATAGATAAGGTGTAGGCAGAGTAGAAGAGTTATCACAACTGCAGAAGTTTTTGCAAAAAAAAATGAGTTAAAAACTTAGTTTTGAGTTTTCACAGAATGTATTTCGGTCAAACCGATTTCAAGTTTCGGTGTAACCGAAGTGTTCAACAGAACCTACACACCACTTTCGGTCAGACCGAAATGGGTTTCGGTCCTACCGAAAAACTAGGGTTTCATAGAAACTTCACTTCGGACATTCCGATTTTCACAGCTCGGTCAGACCGAACTGTGTAGTGCAATGGTCAGAGACCAAATCGGTCAGTCCGAGTTTTAGGAATCGGCTTCACCGAGATGCATTCCGTGGAAACCTAAACCTAAGAATTTTCCTCGAAACTAAACGATCTGAACAATGTATTGGGAACATATCAAACGTGGATTGAATCAGGGCAGTCCTATCATGCAAGAATCAGAAGTGGAGCATGAATAGGGATCGAGACACACCCTAACTTGGTGGTGTCCCTCTACGGCGGCAACGGCGGAGAAGATTACCGTTGACGGCGGCGGAGACCTGCGGCAAGGGCACACAGGCGACGACGGCGACGATCCTTAGATCAGGGCGGCGGCAGCAGGGGTCTTGGAGGGCGAACGGTTTGAAAGGAATAGATCGCGCGCAGCCCTCAGTATATATAACCCCGTACTGTCGGTGGGACCGAGTTGAAAAACTCGGTGTCACCGAGATGTATTTCTGCTGTGCAGTTACACATATCGGTCAGACCGAGATTTTGAACTCGGTTTCACCGAGATGAAACCTAGATCAATCTAAGTGTTTCGGTTGGACCGAGATTGAGAAGCCGGTCAGACCGAAATAGACTTAGAAGGTTTTGGAAGTCAGCCTTAGACGAATCGGTGGTTCCGAGTGCTCCTCACTCGGACTGTCCGAAAAAGACTTGTTCAAAGTTGTGATATAAGCATGAATAGATTTTGAGATAAGAAAGCATAGATAGCTAGGGAAGGTGCTTAGGCATTCTTTTCCATCCATTTGGCCAGAAAAAGAAACCAAAACAATCAAAACAACAAATGGATGTCCTTGAATGGATAAAATCATGCATCCAACATGCTCACACAATAAGATAGCAACTGAAATATGTGTCAAACATGCACAACCAAAACTCTAGCTACTAGCACACAAAATGTCGATGACTAGGTCATCTATATATGAGTATATTGACTTAGGAGTCAAATGAGAACATTTGATCATAGGTCATACTCATCGTTTAAGCACAAGTGGGGTTACCACTTTTACATAAAGCATTTATGTGTTCACATCATTTGGAGATGTTTTAGCTCAATTTTTAGAGCAAAGCTCCCCCTAGATGTGAGAACCCCTTTTAAAGGGTCAAACTAACCTTGGGTTGTCGTAGAAGACTTCATGTAGATGTTGAAGATGTGGATGCTCAATGTTGATGTAGATCATTGGGAGCAATCCTTTGGATTAGGGCACTTTCAATACCTACATGGGTTAGTCCCACAAGGAACAAACAAGAATATCCATGGACATAGAGTGAAGTGCACAAAAAAATGATGTCCATGAAAGCAATGATTACCTTGTCCCTTGACTTACCAACAAGAGGGTTTGTGACTCCATGAACAAGTGCATGATGTGGAAGTTGATTGCACAAGTTCTTGCCAAAATGAATATGAGTGAAGTTTGTTGGCGGAGTCACCCTCAAGAACCTACTAGTTCTTCTTCTTTGGGATCCACATCATCTTGATGGGAATCCTTGGTGTTGTAGTTGAGCTTGACGAAGTAGAACTTGATGTGTCCTTGGGAACCCACTTGACCATGGCTTGAGGTGCTTCAATGAATGCATCAATTTCCTCTTGAAGCTTGTCCTTGGCCTTTAGCTTGTGGTCTTGTGGTGGAAGGTCATCTTGAGCTTGTTCCACATTGGAAGAAGTAGGATCATACTTCTCCTTTTGTGTAACAAACTGTGGAGTAGGGTATTGACCTTCTTCCCACTCAACACCTTTGGCGTTGAACTTTTGCTCAAAACCAATCCCTTGATTCTTCCGGTGTCTTCCTTGTTTGCGAACAATCTCCTCAAAGTTCTTGCTTCCGGCAAGACTCTTGTAGACACCTTTCTCTATGATTTCCTTCAATAGGCTATTTTCTTGCTCAAGTGTAACTTGGCTTGGAACATTGTTAGTGGAATCAAGAGAACTACTAGAAGTAACAACATTGGATTTAACATTGTTATTGTTACTACTAGAGGAAGAATTTTTCTTATGCTTGTCATGCTTAGTCTTAATAGGTGGCAAGAAATTAGACAAGAGAAGTCGTTTGGCAAGATATGAAGAACTCTTCTTTCGAAGATCGTCATTGATCGCTTTTAGAAACTCATGTTCTTGCTCTAGAGTGAGCTTCTCGAAGCGTAGATTCTCATGAGATCTTAGGAGCTCTCTATGATCTTCTTGAGTTGTTTCATGAGCTAACTTAAGAGTGTTTAGTTCTTTAGTTAGACGCTCAATCTCCTTCATAGCATTGTCATTCGACTCTTCTCGACTATAAAGACTACTAGCATTTTCATCATTACTAAGCTCACTAGATTTATCATGCAAGAGCTCATCTTCACCAAGCAAGTCATCCTCATCACTATCAAAGTCAATGAACTCAGGGTGTGTTACCTTGGGGCCTTTAGCCATGAAGCATCTTCCAATTCCCTCATTTGGTGAATCAAATAAGTCGTAGGAGTTGGAGTTGGAGGATACGAGTGCAAGTCCGGCAACACCTTCATCTTGACTGTAGTCGGAGTCGGAGTGATAGCTTCCATCGGATTGACTGTCAGAGTCGGAGCCGGAGACCCATTCACCAACATGAGCTTGATGTCTTCTTCTTGTGTAGCTCCTTGATGACTTGTCTTTCCTCTCCGAATCCTTGCTTCTCCGAGAGGGTCTTCGTTCATAACGATCATCTCTACTCCTTCTCTCTTTCCGAGGTGACTCATCTCTTGCTCTTCTTCTTGGAGATTCTTCTCTTCTCTTGTGGGGAGCCGTACACTCATTTGAGAAGTGTCCGGGTCTTCCACAATTGTAGCAGTTTCGATCACGACTAGAAGATCTCTTTCCATCATATGATCTAGACTTTGAGCTTCTCTCTTTGCCTCTATTCTTGTAGAACTTGTTGAAGTTCCTGACCATTAGGCTTATGTCTTCGTTGGAAACTAACTTGTCACTTGAGGTAGTAGGAGCATCACTTGTAGCTTTGTAAGCACCACTTGACTTGTTGTGAAGCTCTTCCTTATCCTTAAGTGTCATCTCATGAGCAACAATCCTTCCAATGACTTCAGTTGGCTTGAGAGTCTTGTAGTTTGGCATCATTTGGATCAAAGTGCACACGGTGTCATACTTTCCATCCAAAGCTCTGAGAATCTTCTTAATGATGAATCGGTCGGTCATTTCTTCGCTTCCTAAGCTAGCAATCTCATTTGTGATGAGAGCAAGCCTAGAGTACATTTCAGCGACTCCTTCACCATCCTTCATCTTGAACTTGTCAAGTTGACCTTGAAGAATATCTAGCTTTGATTCCTTCACAGATTCAGTACCTTCGTGCATTTCAACCAAAGTATCCCAAATCTCTTTAGCATTCTCAAGACGGCTGATTTTGTTGAACTCTTCGGGACACAAAGCATTGAAGAGAATGTCACAAGCTTGAGCATTGTTTTGCAACATCTTCAGTTCTTCGGGTGTAGCTTCGCGATCCGGAACTTTTCCTTCTTCAAAGAAGTCACCTTGCATGCCAACACAAATAATGCCCCATGCGGCTGGGTTATGACCAAGAATATGCATTTTCATTTTATGCTTCCAACTAGCAAAATTTGTACCATCAAAGTAAGGACCTCTACGATAATTACCCTCACTAGACGCCATACTCTCCTAGGTTGTGAAACCAAGCTTATGGAGTCCAATGCAATGGAAACCAAGGCAATGGAGACCGAAGCTCTGATACCACTTGTAGGATCGAAAGTAGGTCTAGAGGGGGGGTGATTAGACTACTTGACAATATAAAAAATCTGCCTTTAGATCATGCAAAGTTTTTGGCAGTTTCACAAACAAGATCAGTTCAAGTAACACCCTACACATGCAATTCTAGAGTTTATGCAGCGGAAAGTAAATTGCACATGTAAAAGAGAGGTGGAGAAGATCAAACGCAGTTTGGTGACACGGAGATTTTTGTCGTGGTTCCGATAGGTGGTGCTATCGTACATCCACGTTGATGGAGACTTCAACCCACGGAGGGTAACGGCTGCGCGAGTCCACGGAGGGCTCCACCCACGAAGGGTCCACGAAGAAGCAACCTTGTCTATTCCATCACGGCCTACGCCCACGGAGGACTAGCCTTACTCGGGGTAGATCTTCACGAAGTAGGCGATCTCCTTGCCCTTACAAACTTCTTGGTTCAACTCCACATAACGACGGAGGCTCCCAAGCGACACCTAACCAATCTAGGAGGCACCACCCCCCAAAAGGTAATAGACGGTGTTGATGGTGATGAACTCCTTGCTCTTGTGCTTCAAGTGATAAACTCCCCAACACTCAACTCTCCTCACTGATATGACTGTGGTGGAAGAAAGATTTGAGTGGAAAGCAACTTGGGAAGGCTAGAGATCAAGTTTCATATGGTAGGAATGGAATGGCTTGATCTCAACACAAGGGTAGGTGGTTCACTTCTCAGAAAGTGTGTGGTAGAAGTGGTGGTACTTTCTGATGGCTCTCCTCACGAATGAGGAGGGGGTGGAGGGGTATATATAGCCTCCACACAAAATCCAACCGTTACACACACATTTGACCAATCTCGGTCAGACCGAAGTGAAAACTCGGTTAGACCGAAAGTTCAAATATAGTGAACGTTGGGATTTTCGGTGGGACCGAAAATACCATCTCGGTGAGACCGAAGTGAGTCAAAGGTTAGGGTTTGCCATTTCGGTGAGACCGAAAATATAAACTCGGATATTCCGAATTGATGTCAAGTGATCACAGAAGGTTGGCAGCCCTTTTTCGGTGAGACCGAAACTCAGAATCGGTGTGACCGAGAATCTAGGGTTTGGAGAAACAACTGAAGTGGTTCATCTCGGTGGGACTGAGTTGGAGAAATCGGTGTGACCGAGATTACTTATGGGTGTGTGTTAAGTAGTGAATAGTGCTGATAGTTGAGGGAGTTAGATCACCAAGCACTTGAGCAACAAGAACATTAACACAACCTCATCCCCTTTTAATAGTATTGGCTTTCCTATGGACTCAATGTGATCTTTGATCACTAAACCAAAAATGGAGTCTTGAGCTTTTGCCAATGCTTGTCTTAGCATTTTGAGGGGTCCACTTCTTCAGACATTTCCATACCCACATCATCGAACTTTTCTGAAATGATTCTCAAGAGAATATTAGTTCAATGATATATATGTTGTTATTAATTACCAAAACCACCCGGGGATTAGTTGCACTTTCATCATGGCGCTGCTCCTCCTCTCCCTCGTAGCCATCTTCTTCTCCGTAGTGCTTAACAAAGCTCTACCGAGATTTCTCCACCACCACTGCCACCATACCGTCATGCTACCGAAGGACTCTAGCTACTACTTCACCATCGATCGCTGGATCGAGGAGGTGAAGGCCTCATCAAGCTATACATGTGTTGAATGCGAAGGTTCCATCTGTTCATCACTTGGATCGGAGTTCGTGGGACGGATCGTGATTGGATCGCGAAGACGTTCGACTACATCTATCGCGTTTCTTAACGCTTCCGCTTAGCAATCTACAAGAGTATGCAGATCCAATCTCTCCTCTCGTAGATGGTTGATGCGGAACATCCCTCATCTATCCCCATGGACTCTACTTTGACTACACAAGCTCCAAAAGGACCAATGACGAGAGCTAGAGCATGAGCAATGGAAACCAAGGTGAACTCCTTCCTACTTGACATGCATT
This sequence comes from Secale cereale, assembly GCA_902687465.1. NCBI lineage: Eukaryota > Viridiplantae > Streptophyta > Magnoliopsida > Poales > Poaceae > Secale > Secale cereale. Next base: position 225,738,621 of record LR738714.1, read on the forward strand.
TGGACAAGAATGGAACTTGGTTGCTACCTCACAAAAATGCACTATGTATCATTAGGTACAGAGAGGAACATCACCAAGAAGGAGGAGAACCACCCCAAGGCCGAGGAGATGAAGGAGTCCTAGAGGAGCTGAACAGCAAGTCCTAGGCGACCCCGTGCCCACGGGCATGTACCACTTACCTATGCGCACGGGACCTACATGATGGCTGAATGAGCTTGGTAGTTGGGCCTCCACATCGCCCCCTCATCCCCAAGTCTATATATTCCGTAACTAGGACATGTTTTAGGGTTAGCAAAGTATTGAGAACATTTGAGATCTTTGCTCCTTGTATCCACTCCTCTAGGAGAGACAAGACCTCCTAGGACAAGATCCCCTTGTGGATTCCAGAACCCTACATCAAGGGAAGGATCCCCATCATAGGATCACCAAGACCTCATCTCTCCATGGATCTAGGAAGAACGTTACATTTGTTTGCTTGTTTCCTTGGATTGACCTTGTATACGTGTGGCTCTAATGTATGATATCCTAGTGGATGTGTGATTTGTGGTTTGTTGATTTCTCTCTTGAGTTCTTCATCTTTTCCCCTCCAAGTGTGAAAATATCTTCCTCTAGGGTTCCACCCTACATCATCTTGGTATCATGAGCCATGGTTGATTCACATCTTGGAGTCCCTACCCCTCATATTCTAGATTGATTTTGTTGTTTTTCGTCCTAATTCGAAAATTTCCCACAAAAAATAGCCCTAATTTTTTTCTTGCAATTTGCTAGATCTTGTGAGATTTTGTTGTTTTGATCCACGAAATTTGTGTTTGGCAGCTGGATCTACCCTCCCACCACCTCCCCCAACCATTCCACCATTCAATTTCTCAGAATTTTGGGTTTTCCCCACGAATCTCATCAAGAACAGCTTCAAGCCGCACACCACATGCACACGGGCCATCGGGACCCCGTGCACACCGGCTCTTTTGACCCCGTGCACACAGCCTATCCATGGAGCGAAACAACAACCCAATTTTTGTTCTTTCCGCCTCTACCACTTTTCTTCCGCATGTTTAACTTCGACCCCATGATACGTCTCCAACGCATCTACAATTTTTTATTGTTCCATGTTATTATATTATCTGTTTTGGATGTTTTATATGCATTAATATGCTATTTTATATTATTTTTGGGACTGACCTATTAACTTAGAGCCCTGTTCCAGTTTCTGTTTTTTCCTTGTTTTTGAGTTTTACATAAAAGGAATATCAAACGGAGTCCAAACGAGCTGAAAATTTACGGTGATTTTTTATGGACTAGAAGAAGCCCCCGAAGCACAAGAGTTGGGCCAAAAGAGTCCTAAGTCAATGACAAGGGTGGAGGGCATGCCTCCCTGCCTTGTCGCTGACTCATGGACCCACCTGACGTGAAACCGACGGAAAAATTCCTATAAATCTAAAAAAACCCAGAAAGAAACCTAGATCGGGAGTTCCACCGCCGCAAGCCTGTGTAGCCACGAAAAACCAATCGAAAGCCTGTTCTGGCACCCTGCCGGAGGGGGAAACCATCACCGGTGGCCATCTTCATCATACCGACCGTCTCCATGACGAGTAGGGAGTAGTTCACTGCTGGGGGTATGTACTAGTAGCTATGTGTTTGATCTCTCTCTCACGCGTTCTTGATTTGGCACGATCTTGATGTACCGCGAGCTTTGGTACTCTAGTTGAATCATATGGTGTTTCTCCCCCTCTCCACCTTGTGATGAACTGAGTCTTTTCCATTCAGGTTTTGTTATGTCAGATTGAATCTTTGGATGTGAGAGCACTTGATGTATGTCTTGCGATAGGATATCTGTGGTGATGATGGGATGTTCTATTGATCCGCTTGATGTATGTCTTGGTTATCAACTTGCGGATTCCCGTGGTGACATTGGGGTAATCTATGCATAGGGGTTGGAACGTGTTTTCATATTCCTTTCTCCGATAGAAATCTCTGGATGCTCTTGAAGTTATTTGTGTTGGATTGAATATTATGAATATAAAATTGTGTGATGAACATTGTATAATTAGCCCACGGATATTTGTGGTGACATTGGAGTATCTAGGTGACATTAGGGTTGATTGATGCGTGTTACGTGGTTGATGCGGAGCATCCCAAGGTCATCCCCATGGACCTACCGTCGACTCACCAAGTGCCCAAAGGACCAATGACACGAGCCCGTGCAAGAGCTCTCGAGACCGAGGTGACTTCACTCCTTTCTCTACGTCCTCCCGATTCACATGAGACATGGCTTCTACTCTCATCAGAAACTCTATGCATACTCAGGTACTTGGATGAAGGCCACGGGGCAGCCCTGCACAGCGAACAGGACGGCGGGATCGACAAGTGCTTGGGACAAGAAGAAGTACGGCTGAAGACGCTACAGGCACCGGACGTCCGACCCCCATCGGACGACCGGTCACTCCCAGGCACCGGACGTCCGACGTTCACCGGATGACCAGCGACTCCCAGACGACCGGACGACCGGAAGCCACCGGACGTCCGTGACACCGACTACAGAACGTAATTAGCGGAAATCCGAGGATTACCGGACGTTCGGTCCCTCCTGAGCCACCGGACGTCCGTGACCCAGCGGACGTCTGACCCGACGGCATCATCCCATGTAATATATATACTCGTTGACTTCCTTCATGCGAGGTAGCTTTGTGATAGCTCATTTTAGACCTGAGTGGTTCCTCTCCTACGAGACCGCGGCCTCTTCGGAGAAGATCCACCGGATTCAAGACCTCCTTCACGGAGAAGAACATCAAGACCTCCTCACGGAGATGACTACCGCTACTTGTATCGTCCTTAGTTGATCGTGTATCGTGTATCGCACTTAGTGTACCCGAATCTAGCATTTATGTGACCTAAACGTGTTGGTTTGAGTGCTTTCTGCTTGTCCCCCTTGTGTTTTTCCCCCGTGTCTCACGTGTTCATCCTTGGGATCCCTCCTTTTCGTGAAAGATCTACCACTTAGAGTTCCACCCTACATCATTATGGTATCAAGAGCCACGGTTTATCACGAAATTGGAGCCCCTACCCGTGTTTTCTAGCTTGTTTTTGTTGTGTTCTTCCCAATTTCGAAAATTCCCCACCAAAAATAGCCCCAAAAATTTTTTGTGATCTGTTGATTTGGCGAGATTTTGTTGATTGTGTTCCATGGATATGTTGTGCCACGAGTGGATCTAGATTTTCCACAATTTTCTTCCGCCAATTCGGCCAAGTTTGACAAATTTGTCCACGGATACCTCAAACCCTAGCCCAGACATACCGGACGACCAACGATTTACCGGACGTCCGGAACCCCGCGAAGCACCAGACGTCTGTTAACCACCGGACGACCGGCACCACATATACAGAAACTATCACCGGATTTCCGAGACTTACCAGACATCCGGCGATCGGACGACCGGCAACCCACCGGACGTCCGCTGAACCCTAACGCAACTGAAATTTTTCAGTTCTCGTCCCACCTTCCGCAACCACCTACGCTTTCATACTCCCACATATACCTTTCCACCACCACCATTGCCTAACCCGAATCACTACGGTATTACCTCTTTGTGTCTTGGATCATTTGATTTGTGGTTTTCCAGTTTCCTTATGTGTTTCGGCTATCTTGGAACGGAACGACATCGACAAGACCACCTCTCAACCTCGACAAGGATGGTAACATCAATGACGCTTTGTCATTTTACCTTGCAATTGCATTGTCACCCCAATAGACCATTTTTGCGTAGCTTTCCCATTGAGACTAGCCATTTGAGTATTGACGGGCCACGACACTTGTGCACATTAGTGATAGTCATAGATATTGCATACTACATCATCATATTTCCGTGTGACACAAGAGTGATCCGCATACACAATAGCTACCTTGATCCGAGAAGCATGCATAAGTGGCCAAAGAAAGAGCTCACAAGCTTTTAAGCAAAGGAGCCACCCAAAGCTTATAAGCAAAAGGAAAATAGCATCATACGCCTTGCATCAAAAGAGATCATATGAGATAGACATACCTCATCTTGTGCTCAAGCATCGGCACATCATACACTCATAGCATACTTGTGATATGAAGTCATTACGTTTTGCCTCTTATAAGTTGTGCACAAGTGCATATCCGCCTATTAAGCAATCGGTTAGCGTATCTCTAGTGTTGTGCAACACGAGCATTTTCCGTGGATTACACATTTTTCTCTCACCCTTGGTTGCACAACCACATTTATCTATCCGTGTGTGTGTTCCGTGTGCCACTTTGCGCTTTACCTCAGTTGCATGTAACCATTTCTACAAAGCTAGGTGCAGACCTTGAGCAACAGAAAAATAAATGAAGCGCAGGGGGGCCGAAGAAGATTGCATGCATGCATAAGCATATCATGAGCATAGCATGTTCATGTAGATAAGATCATACATGGCATTGTTTTCATCGGCATCCAACTACAGGATTCTTACGTGGACTTGGTCCCAAAGAGGAGGAATGAATACAAGCCTACGCAGCGATCCAGACAAGCCAAATAGATAAGTTTTCTTCTTATCCATATGTGTTCTATAAAATAAAGGCTTGTGCATATGAAAACCTCGTCACCCTCAAAACTTAGGTGCTCACATCCCTTGGCGAATGTTGCTTCAGTGAGGATGGTCGCAGTTGCCTTTGGCGGAAAAGGGTTGGCGGGGGGTTGGTCCCCCTTATGGTTTTATGCCCAGCAGGCCTAGCCCCATGGCAACAAACCGAGGGTACCGGCAGGATAGCCTGCCGGGGAAAACTTGTTTACTTAAGCATCTAGAGGCATCCTACCTCTGCATGGATATCATACATGCACATGTACCCGGCACGGCTCATTTTTTCATTAATATGTTGATCAGCAAGTACATATTTTACATAACACAAACATGGATAAAGAAGATTACATAACTTAGACTAAGGATTGGCGATCGCCTACATATTTTAACATAAAAAAGATAAATGCCCCATGATTTCCTCATCTTGTCTTTTTCTTTAGGATCACAGGGGGAGACGAATAAATCAAAGGGGAAGCTTAGCTAGGATTCGGCGCATCCCCAGGATCAGGGGGACACCCCGCCCGGGCTAGGAGGAAGAAACCGGAGGGCGGTGCAGATGGTGGCGTTGCCGAAGCCCAGCAGGTGATGATGGTGCTACCGACGATCACGCCGCGTCAGAGCAGTTGTCCTCGCTCTTGACGCGTTGTCGGTTGTCGTTGCCCTCTTCGCCGCAAACACATGGGGAGGTGCCCCCATCGCCGCCCAAGCCTCTACCATGGCAGCTGGGGCGGGCACCAGTCACTCTGCAAGGCTCCATAGAGAGCATGGTCGTCCCCGCTGAAAGTGCAACTAATCCCCGGGTGGTTTTGGCAATTAATAACAACATATATATCATTGAACTAATGGTTACTTGAGAATTATTTCAGAGAAGTTCAGTGATATGGGTATGGCAATGACTGAAGAAGTGGACCCCTCAAAATGCTAAGGCAAGCATTGGCAAAAGCTCAAGACTCCATTTTTGGTTTAGTGATCCAAGATCACATTGAGTCCATAGGAAAAGCCAATACTATTAAAAGGGGATGAGGTTATGTTGATGATCTGGTTGCTCAAGTGCTTAGTGATATATCTCCTTCAACTATCAGCAACCTTCACTACAAAACACACTCATAAGTAATCTCGGACCAACCGATTTTCCAAACTCAGTCACACCGAGATGAACCACCTCAGCCATAAGCCAAACCCTAGAAAAATCGGACATTCCGAGTTTGAGATCGGTCTCACCGAAACACGGGCTGCCAAGCTTCTGTAACCTTCTGTCATCATATCGGAATAAACGAGATGATATTTTCGGTCTCACCGAAACTGGCAAGCTCCTGTCTTTGCTCAAATCGGAATAACCGAGATGGTATTTTCGGTCCCACCGAAAACCCCAACGTTCACATTATTTGAACTTTCGGTCTGACCGAGTTGCCCACTTCGGTCTCACCGAGATTGCTCAATTATGTGTGTAACGGTTGGATTTTTGTGTGGAGGCTATATATACCCCTCCACCCCCTCTTCATTCCTGGAGAGAGCCATCAGAAAGAACTACCACTCCTACCTTACACTTTCTGAGAAGAGAACTACCTACCCTTGTGTTGAGATCAAGTTGCTCCACTCCCACCATATGAAACTTGATTTCTAACCTTCCCAAGTTGCTTTCCACTCAATCCTTTCTTCCACCACAGCCAAATCAGTGAGGAGAGTTGAGTGTTGGGGAGATTATCATTTGAAGCACAAGAGCAAGGAGTTCATTATCATCTACAACATCTATTACCTTTTGGAGGGTGGTGCCTCCTAGATTGGTTAGGTGTCGCTTGGGAGCCTCCGTCATCGAGATGTGGAGTTGAACCAAGAAGTTTGTAAGGGCAAGGAGATCGCCTACTTCGTGAAGATCTACCCCGAGTAAGGCTAGCCCTCCGTGGGCGTAGGCCATGATGGAATAGTCAAGGTTGCTTCTTCGTGGACCCTTCGTGGGTGGAGCCCTCCGTGGACTCGCGCAGCCGTTACCCTCCGTGGGTTGAAGTCTCCATCAACGTGGATGTACGATAGCACCACCTATCGGAACCACGGGAAAAATCACCGCGTCTCCAAATTGCGTTTGCTCTTCTCCACCTCTCTTTACTACATGTGCAATTTACTTTCCGCTGCCTATACTCTAGAATTGCATGTGTAGGGTGATGCTTGACTTGATCATAATTGTGAATTTGCCAAAAACTGTTATTGATCAAAAGGCAGAATTTTTATATTTACAAGTAGTCTAATCACCCCCCCCCCTCTAGACATACTTTCGATCCTACAAGTGGTATCAGAGCTTTGGTCTCCATTGTATTGGTTTCCATTGCATTGGACTCCATAAGCTTGGTTTCACAACCTAGGAGAGTATGGCGTCTAGTGAGGGTAATTATCGTAGAGGTCCTTACTTTGATGGTACAAATTTTGCTAGTTGGAAGCATAAAATGAAAATGCATATTCTTGGTCATAACCCAGCCGCATGGGGCATTATTTGTGTTGGTATGCAAGGTGAATTCTTCGAGGAAGGAAAAGTTCCGGATCGCGAAGCCACACCTGAAGAATTGCGGATGTTGCAAAACAATGCTCAAGCTTGTGACATTCTCTTCAATGCCTTGTGTCCCGAGGAGTTCAACAAAATCAGCCGTCTTGAGAATGCTAAAGAGATTTGGGATACTTTGGTTGAAATCCACGAAGGTACCGAGTCTGTGAAGGAATCAAAGCTAGATATTCTTCAAGGTCAACTTGACAAGTTCAAGATGAAGGATGGTGAAGGAGTCGCTGAAATGTACTCTAGGCTTGCTCTCATCACAAATGAGATTGCCGGCTTAGGAAGCGAAGAAATGACCGACCGATTCATCATTAAGAAGATTCTCAGAGCTTTGGATGGAAAGTATGACACCGTGTGCACTTTGATCCAAATGATGCCAAACTACAAGACTCTCAAGCCAACTGAAGTCATTGGAAGAATTGTTGCTCATGAGATGACACTTAAGGATAAGGAAGAGCTTCACAACAAGTCAAGTGGTGCTTACAAAGCTACAAGTGATGCTCCTACAACCTCAAGTGACAAGTTAGTTTCCAATGAAGAGATAAGCCTAATGGTTAAGAACTTTAACAAATTCTACAAGTATAGAGGCAAAGAGAGAAGCTCAAAGTCTAGATCATATGATGAAAAGAGATCTTCTAGTCGTGATCGAAACTGCTACAATTGTGGAAGACCCGGACACTTCTCAAATGAGTGTATGGCTCCCCACAAGAGAAGAGAAGAATCTCCAAGAAGAAGATCAAGAGATGAGTCACCTCGGAAAGAGAGAAGGAGTAGAGATGATCGTTATGAACGAAGACCCTCTCGGAGAAGCAAGGATTCGGAGAGGAAAGACAAGTCATCAAGGAGCTATACAAGAAGAAGACATCAAGCTCATGTAGGTGAATGGGTCTCCGGCTCCGACTCCGACAATCAATCCGATGGAAGCTATCACTCCGACTCCGACTACAGTCAAGATGAAGGTGTTGCCGGTCTTGCTCTCGTATCCTCCAACTCCAACTCCTACGACCTATTTGATTCACCAAATGAGGGAATTGGAAGATGCTTCATGCCTAAAGGCCCCAAGGTATCACACCCTGAATTCATTGACTTCAATAGTGATGAGGATGACTTGCTTGGTGAAGATGAGCTCTTGCATGATAAATCTAGCGAGCTTAGTAACGATGAAAATGCTAGTAGTCTTTATAGTCGAGAAGAGTCGAATGACAATGCTATGAAGGAGATTGAGCGTCTAACTAAAGAACTAAACACTCTTAAGTTAGCTCATGAAACAACACAAGAAGATCATAGAGAGCTCCTAAGATCTCATGAGAAGCTACGCCTCGAGAAGCTCACTCTAGAGCAAGAACATGAGTTTCTAAAAGCGATCAATGACGATCTTCGAAAGAAGAGTTCTTCATATCTTGCCAAACGACTTCTCTTGTCTAATTTCTTGCCACCTATTAAGACTAAGCATGACAAGCATAAGAAAAATTCTTCCTCTAGTAGTAACTAACCATGTTAAATCTAATATTGTTGCTTCTAGTAGTTCTCTTGATTCCACTAACAATGTTTCAAGCCAAGTTACACTTGAGCAAGAGAATAGTTTATTGAAAGGGATCATAGAGAAAGGTGTCTACAAGAGTCTTGCCGGAAGCAAGAACTTTGAGGAAATTGTTCGCAAGCAAGGAAGGCACCGGAAGAATCAAGGAATTGGTTTTGAGAGAAAGTTCAACGCCGAAGGTGTTGAGTGGGAAGAAGGTCAATATCCTACTCCACAGTTTGTTTCTCAAAAGGAGAAGTATGATCCTACTTCTTCCAATGTGGAACAAGCTCAAGATGATCTTCCACCACAAGACCACAAGCTAAAAGCCAAGGACAAGCTTCAAGAGGAGATTGATGCATTCATTGAAGCACCTCAAGCCATGGTCAAGTGGGTTCCCAAGGACACGTCAAGTTCTACTTCGTCAAGCTCAACTACAACCCCAAGGATTCCCATCAAGATGATGTGGATCCCGAAGAAGAAGAACTAGAAGGTTCTTGAGGGTGACTCCGCCAACATACTTCACTCACATTCATTTTGGCAAGAACTTGTGCAATCAACTTCCACATCATGCACTAGTTCATGGAGTCACAAACCCTCTTGTTGGTAAGTCAAGGGACAAGGTAATCATTGCTTTCATGGACATCATCTATTGTGAACTTCAATCTATGTCTATGGATATCCTTGTTTGTTCCTTGTGGGACTAACCCATGTAGGTATTGAAAGTGCCCTAATCCAAAGGATAGCTCCCAACTCTTGATGATCTACATCAACATTGAGCATCCACATCTTCAACATCTACATGAAGTCTTCTACGACAACCCAAGGTTAGTTTGACCCTTTAAAAGGGGTTCTCACATCTAGGGGGAGCTTTGCTCTAAAAATTGAGCTAAAGCATCTTCAAATGATGTGAACACATCAATGCTTTATGTAAAAGTGGTAACCCCACTTGTGCTTAAACGATGAGTATGACCTATGATCAAATGTTCTCATTTGGCTCCTAAGTCAAAATACTCATATAAAGATGACCTAGTCATCGACAAATTGTGTGCTAGTAGCTAGAGCTTTGGTTGTGCATGTTTGACACATATTTCATTTGCTATCTTATTGTGTGAGCATGTTGAATGCATGATTTTATCCATTCGAGGACATCCATTTGTTGTTTTGGTTGTTTTGAGTTTTCTGGCCAAATGGATGGACAAGAATGCCTAAGTACCTCCCCTAGCTATCTATGCTTTCTTGTCTCAAATTCTATTCATTCTTATATCACAAACTTTGAACAAGTCATTTTCGGACCCTCCGAGTAAGGAGCACTCGGAGCCACCGATCCGTCAAGGGCTAACTTCCAAAACCTTCTAAGTGATTTTCGGTCAGACCAACTCATTCAAACTCGGTCAAACCGAAAGCATTTAGACTGATCTAGGTTTCATCTCGGTGAAACCGAGTTGTAAGTTTCGGCGTGACCGAAATGCATAACTGCCTGGCAGTTATCCATCTCGGTGACACCGAGTTTTTCAACTCGGTCCCACCGAAAGCAAAGGGATATATATACTGAGGGCAGCGCGCGTTGATTATTCCTTCAAACGTTTTCGCTCCCACGTCCCCTGCTGCCGTCGCCCTGATCTCCGGATCGTCGCCGTCGTCGCCTGTGCGCCCTCGCCGCAGGTCTCCATCGCCGTCAACGGATTTCTCCTCCGCGCCGTTGCCGCCGTAGAGAGACTCCACCAAGTTAGGTTGAGTCTCGATCCCACTCGTGCTCCCATCCGATTCATTGCACGTTTGGTTTGCCCTATATCTGGCCACGATTGAAATTCTCTTTTACACCAGATCGGTTCGTTTGAACTAGTTTCGAGTAAAATTCTTAGGGTTAGGTTTCCACGGAATACATCTCGGTGAAACCGATTTTAAAATCTCGGAATGACCGATTCGGCCTCTGGCCATTGCACTGCACCTTTCGGTCCAACCGAGTCGTGCAAATCGGTGTGACCGAAATATAGTCTTAGTGAAACCCTAGTGTTTCGGCAGGACCGAAACCCACTTCGGTCAAACCTAAAGTGGTGTGTAAAGTTTCTGTTATACACTTCGGATTCACCGAAACTGAAAATCGGTCTGATCGAAATGCCTTCTGTGAAAACTTAAAACTAAAATTTGAACTCATTTTTTTTGCAAAAACCTCTGCAGTTTGTGATAACTCTTCTTCTCTGCCTATACCTTATCTATTCACAGGTTGTCAGCCATGTCAGATGCCAGTGACAGTCAGAACAGGTCAGAGTCACCTTTTGCGGACATTCCGGAAGCAGACACTAGTCCTGAGGCTAGTAGTCCAGTTGATGATGGTGAGAGGAGTACACCTAGTGGCTTGCCTCCTGCAGCCACCAGAGCTAGAAAGGAGAAGAACTCCGATGATGAGGATTCTGATTTCGTAGCTGAGGAAGAGGTGTCCTCCAAGCCTAAGAGAAAGGTTGTTGCCAAAGAGCAACAAGGTCAGCAGTCAAAGAAGGGCACCAGCAAAGTCAAGCAGTCAGCTGTTGCCAAGAAGCTGAACTTGGGAGAGCCAGCCCCAAGCAAAGTGAAGAAAACCTCCAAGAGAAAGAGGGTTGTGTATAGTGATCCTCATGAAGATGCAGCAGTTGAGGATGAAGAAGAAGAAGAAGAAGTACCCCAGCCTCCTCCTCAGAAGGCTAAGCTCATGGGTGATGCCATTAGGGCTGGAGCCACTTCAAAGCCCAAGAAGTCTGCTCAAGCTAAGGCAGCTCCAGCAAAGCCTACTGCCAAGCCCAAGAGGACTACCAGGAACATTCCAGCATCTGAGAAGAACAAGGGTGATGTGCCACCAGCTGATTCTGATGAGGAAGAACAAGTGTTGCTGAAACTCCGTCCAAAACTGCCACTTCACAATGATGCTCATCCTCAAGCCGAGGATATGAAGGCAAGGAAAGATAGAGGTCTCAGGCTATGGAGACAAGCTGACCCATATGCCGTGAGGAGAAGGACTGCTGTAGACCCCAGATTCCACACCAGAGAGCAGCAGGACTTCTATGAGACTGTGCTGATGGACAAGAAGCCAATAGTTGCAGATACCAGATATGTTGACTGGGAATACATTGACAGTGAAGAGCACAGAGACTTCTTTCCCCATGTGCATGAAAGCTTCACTGCATGTGGAGTTGCAGAGTTTGTGGGTCAGAAACTGACAGATTGGAACGATGAGATGATTATGCAGTTCTATGCCACAGCTCACTTCTATCCTGATGGGAAGATCACCTGGATGACTGAAGGTCAAAGGTTATCTTCTTCTGTTGAAGAATGGGCAGAACTTCTGAATGCTCCAGTGCAACGAGAGGATGACATTGATGTCTATGGGATTCCAAAGAAGAACCATGATTCCATGAAGAACATGTACAAGGAGATCCCCACAGCAGATTTGGAAGTGTGGAAGCTCGGCTCAGTTTTCTATCTCCAGGCAGGTCTACCTACCACTAACACTATTCTGAGGCATACCTTGATGCCCAAGTCTGGAGATCATCGCATGATCAGAGGGTATTCTATCAACATGCTGCATATACTTGATGAGAAGGCACCTTTCAAGGTGATGGACTTAATGGTAGAGACCATTAAGAGGACTGCAGCTGACCAGAAGAGGTCATGTGGATTTGCCCCACAGATTCAGATGCTTATCAATGCCAAGTTTGGCACGGGCAAATTCTTGTTGGATAGGAAACACTTACCCCTGCAGCCAGAGCATGAAGACAATGTTGTTGTGATGGATGAGGAGGATCCAACATCGGTTGAAGGTCAAGCCAAGATTGAAGCTGCTAGGAAAGCCAAAGCTGATAAAGAGGCAGCGGCAGCAGCAGCTAAACCAAAGAGCTTCGGAGAGCAGATTCTTGAAGCTACCCAAAGGATTGAACAACGCCTGGCCAGCATTGAACAATCTCAGGAGAGCTTAGAGAGGATTGTTGACGAGAAGATCCACGCTCTAGACATGAAGCTGACTGAAATTCAGGTGACCGTCAACAAGCTTGAGGCAGACATGGAGGAAGCTAAGCAGGACAGAGCAGAGCTCATGCAGGATGACCTAGTCCAGGACTCTCATCGCCAGACTGCTCCGGTTCCCAGAGGATCCCGATCAGCAGCTATTCCAGTGACTCACTCCAGGACTACCACTTCAGCACCTCCTACAGCTCCAGCAGTCACTCCAGCCACAGCTCCAGTATCCACTCCTCCAGCACAGACTTCAGCTGAAGTCTTCGCCGATGCCGTCATATCTACTCCGACATCTACCCAGACGGGAGCCGCCAGCAGAGCCCACAGTGACGTTTAGCTCTATGCTTTTTCAAACTTTTTGGTAACTTGTTGCCAAAGGGGGAGAAATTGTATAGATCATAGGGCTTCGAGAGAGAGAGTGCTCTTTCGTTCTTTTGCGGTTTCTTTGAGATACTTTTGGTTTTCGATACTTTCAGTGTGCTTGATACTACGTTTGATGCTACCTTAATGAGTGCTTAGTCGTACTATGCTTTAATGTGTGCTTAATGCTTATCTTATGCTATTCCTATCTTGTATGACTAGTTACTCATGTCTTGGTGATTGGGTGCATGCTATTCATTCTTATCATTTTGTGCGCTCCACCAAGATGTATGTGACATGGAAGAGTGACACATGATCCTAATCGATTGTGCATTTGCATTCAAACGCAAATCTTAAATAATGCACAAATTTAGGGGGAGCTCTTTCTTATCACATACTTCTCAAAGCGACGATATTATTCATTGATTATATCTTTTGTCGAAGCTTTGATCTATATGTTGTCATCAATTACCAAAAAGGGGGAGATTGAAAGTGCAACTAATCCCCGGGTGGTTTTGGCAATTAATAACAACATATATATCATTGAACTAATGGTTACTTGAGAATTATTTCAGAGAAGTTCAGTGATATGGGTATGGCAATGACTGAAGAAGTGGACCCCTCAAAATGCTAAGGCAAGCATTGCCAAAAGCTCAAGACTCCATTTTTGGTTTAGTGATCCAAGATCACATTGAGTCCATAGGAAAAGCCAATACTATTAAAAGGGGATGAGGTTATGTTGATGATCTGGTTGCTCAAGTGCTTAGTGATATATCTCCTTCAACTATCAGCAACCTTCACTACAAAACACACTCATAAGTAATCTCGGACCAACCGATTTTCCAAACTCGGTCACACCGAGATGAACCACCTCAGCCATAAGCCAAACCCTAGAAAAATCGGACATTCCAAGTTTGAGATCGGTCTCACCGAAACACGGGCTGCCAAGCTTCTGTAACCTTCTGTCATCATATCGAAATAACCGAGATGATATTTTCGGTCTCACCGAAACTGGCAAGCTCCTGTCTTTGCTCAAATCGGAATAACCGAGATGGTATTTTCGGTCCCACCGAAAACCCCAACGTTCACATTATTTGAACTTTCGGTCTGACCGAGTTGCCCACTTTGGTCTCACCGAGATTGCTCAATTATGTGTGTAATGGTTGGATTTTTGTGTGGAGGCTATATATACCCCTCCACCCCCTCTTCATTCGTGGAGAGAGCCATCAGAAAGAACTACCACTCCTACCTTACACTTTCTGAGAAGAGAACTACCTACCCTTGTGTTGAGATCAAGTTGCTCCACTCCCACCATATGAAACTTGATTTCTAACCTTCCCAAGTTGCTTTCCACTCAATCCTTTCTTCCACCACAGCCAAATCAGTTAGGAGAGTTGAGTGTTGGGGAGATTATCATTTGAAGCACAAGAGCAAGGAGTTCATTATCATGTACAACATCTATTACCTTTTGGAGGGTGGTGCCTCCTAGATTGGTTAGGTGTCGCTTGGGAGCCTCCGTCATCGAGATGTGGAGTTGAACCAAGAAGTTTGTAAGGGCAAGGAGATCGCCTACTTCGTGAAGATCTACCCCGAGTAAGGCTAGCCCTCCGTGGGTGTAGGCCATGATGGAATAGTCAAGGTTGCTTCTTCGTGGACCTTTCGTGGGTGGAGCCCTCCGTGGACTCGCGCAGCCGTTACCCTCCGTGGGTTGAAGTCTCCATCAACGTGGATGTACGATAGCACCACCTATCGGAACCACGGGAAAAATCACCGCGTCTCCAAATTGCGTTTGCTCTTCTCCACCTCTCTTTACTACATGTGCAATTTACTTTCCGCTGCCTATACTCTAGAATTGCATGTGTAGGGTGATGCTTGACTTGATCATAATTGTGAATCTGCCAAAAACTGTTATTGATCAAAAGGCAGAATTTTTATATTTATAAGTAGTGTAATCACCCCCCCCCCCTCTAGACATACTTTTGATCCTACACCCGCCAACCCGGAGTTAGAAGAATGCTCTCCCCTGAGGAAGTACGTGCATGCCAGAAGTTTTCATTCATATGCCAGGTGGGCGGTGCCAAGGGGGAGGAGATCTATCGCTACCAACGGCGAACCATATTCATTCTGGACCCAAGCGCGGCGCCTCTTGCATGACCTCTCTTTCTAATAAGGATCACGGACGGCCCAACAACGAGCGCACCAGAGCCGCTGTCTTCGATGCTGCCACCGCGCTGTCCGCGCACCCATACGAGACCCCTCCTATTCGCATTGGACGCAGGTCCATGACACCAACCTAGGGGCTCTACGCAGGGAAAAGAGGGAGGCCCTATCCAAACCAGAGTGCCAAGGCGCCCCCGCCCCCTCGCCATGCGGGGGAGAAGAAGGACGCTAATGGAAAGAAGATCTGTGGGAATCAGCCCCTCGCCTACTTCCCCTTTTTATAGGTGGATTGAGAGCGGGGAGGGGTTGGCTCCTCGCCAAGGAACGTCCGCTCTCAGGCGCCAATTCTACGCCTCTGTTACCTACCCCGCGCAACGCATGCAGTGTACGTGGCGGAGGGAATAAGTGAAGTGCAAAGAGTAAATTGGCAGTTACTCCCCCATGTGTTAAAATCATTCACGGGCAATTACAAAGGTGGCCCCGCTGCAATTGGCGTTATGTGACACGCAGGGGAGGCGGAGATTCATTCAATCACAGAAGCAGGAAAGATATCAAGACAGCATCAAGACCACTGCATGTGTACCTGTTGGAGCCTACCCCGACGACGCCCAGCGGCGCGTTCGTGCCAGGCTCGGGGGCTTCTGTCGGTGCAACAAACACAGGTGTATGTTTCCCTGACTTTACACAGGCACGGAAGCAAGTTCACAACAACCACGATCATGTCAAGCAGAAGAGGTTGCTCTTTGAGAAATCAAGGGGCGGATCAAGAGGACCAAGCCCAGAAGAAGGAACAAGAGCTCACTAAGGGAAAACCTCCCTTGCCGGGCAGGCGAGCCCAGCGAGGGCAAGGTACCCCGCAAACAAGTCCCAATGACGTCCCGGTAAGCCTGCCAGGGACGAGGAGATTAGATTTACCCCCAACAAGGCTCCACTGCACCACCTCACAGCAACCCAAGTCACCAATTGGTGCGGTGTCAAGCCCTCAAGTTGCTAAGTGGTCATAATTCGGTACGTGGCAGCCATTTCTAGAGGAAATAACCTATAGATGACACTCGTCCAGCAATGTGTCATGCGGGCAGGCGAGGAGGTGGCAGAATCGGCCCGGCAAGGCTTGCCACGCTACGCCCCCGATGTGACAGTAAGCGGCGCATTTAATGTGCCTTGTCCTGTCAGCAGAGTTAGGTATGATAGCATTGTTTGCTAGATAATCAGTACACAATGATTGTTTTGCCATTGTGGTAACCCCTTGATCTATAAAAGGAGGAGCGTGGCAACCGTAGAAAGGATTCGGGCCATTATACACTCATACGCGCGTAGTTTCTCTCGGCCCCAGGCCACCTTGTCGGGCAAGAGCAGTGCGTCTCCACTTTGATCCACCCCATCAATCCACCAAAGCAGGAGTAGGGTTTTACGCCTCACGGCAGCCCGAACCTGGGTACAAAAATGCCCATGTCATTGCTGCCGCGCTGCCCCGCACCCTCCGCTCTTTGTGCAACGTGCTCTTCCCCTTGCCGAACCAAAAGGAGCCGATGGTCCCATAGGTGGCTGTGTTTCCCCATGACACCTCAGGTTATTTAAGTGGTACATGATCCAAATCAACTAACCCATGTCCGATCATCGCGTGAGATGGGGTAGTCATCAATGGTGAACACCTCTATGTTGATCATATCTACTATATGACTCATGTTTGACCTTTCGGTCTCCAATGTTCCGAGGCCATGTCTGTACATGCTAGGCTTGTCAAGTTTAACCCAAGTATTCCGCGTGTGTAAAACTGTCTTACACACATTGTATGTGAACGTAGAGTCTATTACACCCAAACATCACGTGATGTCTCAAAATGTCAAGTTGTAGCAATGGTACATACTCAGGGAGAACACTTTTATCTTAAATTTAGTGAAGGGATTATCTTATAATGCTACCATCGTTCTAAGCAAAATAAGATGCATAAAGGATAAACATCACATGCAATCAAAATATGTGATATGATATGGCCATCATCATCTCATGCTTTTGATCTCCATCTCCAAAGCATCATCATGATATCCATCGTCACTGGATCGACACCTTGATCTCCATCATTTCATCATGGTCGTCTCACCAACTATTCCTTCTACAACTATTGCTAACTCATAGCAATAAAGTAAAGCAATTACATGGCGCTTGTATTTCATAAAATAATTAAGAGACAACCATGAGGCTCCTGCCGGTTGTCGATATTACAAAACATGATCATCTCATACAATAACATATAACTCATCACGTCTTGGCCATATCACATCACAACATGCCATGCAAAAACAAGTTAGACGTCCTCTACTTTGTTGTTGCAAGTTTTACGTGGCTGTTACGGGCTTCTAGCAAGAACTGTTCTTACCTACGGCAAAAACCACAATAGTGATTTATCAAGTTTTTTGTTTTTACCTTCTTCATGGAACGGACGCAGTCAAATTTGATTCAACTAAAGTAGGAGAAACAGACACATGCCAGCCACTTTGTGCAAAACAAGTTGCATGTCTGTTAGTGGAACAAGTCTCATGTACGTGGACATGTAAGGTTGGTCCAGGCCACTTCATCTTACAATACCGCCAAATCAAAATAAGACGTTGGTGGTAAGTAGTATGACGATCACTGCCCACAAATCGTCGTGTTCTACTCGTGCATATGATCTACGCATAGACCTGACTCTGATACCACTGTTGGGAAATATTGCATGGGAAACAAAACAAATCTACGCACACGCAATGATCTATCTATGTAGAAGCATAGCAACGAGGGGGAGAGTGTGTCTACGTACCCTCGTAGGCCGTAAGCGGAAGCGTTAGACAACCCGGTTGATGTAGTCGAACTTCTTCGCGATCCAACCAATCAAGTATCGAACGTACGGCATCTCCGCATTAACCACACGTTCAGCTCGGTGACGTCCTTGCCTTGTTGATCCAACAAGATGGGCGAAGTAGTAGATGAGTTCCGACAGCACGACAACATGGTGACGGTGATGGTGATGCGATCTCCGCAGGGCTTCGCCTAAGCACTACAAAAATATGACTGAGGGAGTAAACGGTGGACGGGGGCACCACACACGTCTAAGACAATGTTGTGTCCTTTGTGTGGTGTCCCCTCCTCATATATATAGGTGGGAGGGAGTGGGAGGCAGCCAGGGCAGCCTCGCGCGCCCTACGGCATCTGCCTTGCCCTGCCCCCCGCCAAATATAGGTGCGGGGGAAAGGCAGGAGAGGGCCCTTTTCCTTCTGTCGGGGAAACTGATCCACGAACACCTATGGGACCGGCAGACCGAGCCCCTTTCGGTTCGGCGGGGGCGGAGATCGCACGAAGAGCAGATCGAGGCGAAGCACACGAGCAGTTCTTGCTCGGGAGCGCTGAGTGCTACAGTACACTCCAGCAGCTAACGAGACCGAGCGTGAGTGTTCTCTGGCTTCGAACCCCCCTCTACGTTGCGCATGGGCCTCCTTTTATATGCTCAAGGGGTCACCGACAGGTGGCAACGTAGGCAAGGGTAAAAATGGAAAGGTGTTGTAGTTGATACAACTACTTGTACAGTGTATCATACATAACCCTGACGGCAGGGGACAAGGGCATTAAATGCCCATCGGCGTCGCCCAAACAGTGCAAAAAGGGACCGTCAGGGGCGCCACCGCTTGCCACGATGGTAATCTTGTCAGCGCCGCTTGCCACCGCGCACCGCTGGCTGCACAGCCTTCCGCCACGTACGCCTGGAAGGGCCCCAAAGCGACACGTTGGTGGATGCGCTGGAGCGTGGGTACAGAGTGGTAGCTTCCCGCGGCAAGTGCCTTGCCGCGGTCGCTGTCTTGTCGTGTCCGGGAGCTTGTCGCTCACCGGGCCTTGCCGGGACGTGTGGCGCGTCGCGGCAAGTCCCTTGAGATGCCTTGGTTGGCCTTCCCGGCAAGCTCCTCTCGCCGGGGCCTTGTGCCTTGAGTGGCCTTCCCGACAAGCTCCTCTTGCCAGGGCCTTGTCTCCTTGGCTTGAATACTTTGTTCTTGAATGGCTCCAAAGGAACCACGGAGGACCTTGGCGGTCACCCGGCAAGCCTTGCCGCGGGGTGCTGCGACTGCCCGTGCACAAGTTCGGGATACTAGGGCACCCCTACTCTAGTACACCGACAGGAGCCCCCGGGCCTGGGCCATACATGGTGCCGAGCGCTGTTGGGCCAGGCCCAAATCAGTGCACGGGCACGCGCGGCCTGGGTTACGCCGTATCTTTCTCCGGATCCACCGCACCCTCCCCGAACGGCACGCGTTGATTGCGGCGTCGTGGGAGAGATCGTGGGTGGTTTCTTTATTCGGAAAGGCGGAACGTCCGCCCCCTCCCTCCTTATAAGCAGGGGAAATAGGGGCAGTTCGTCCATCCGCCCATTGCTACCCCAACCTCGAAAACCTCCGCCGCTCCCCTTCTTCCCAAAGCTGAAAGAGAGCAGCGCTCCGCCCCCCATCGCCACCAGCACCACCAACGCCGTCGACCTCCCTCACCACTTCCGCAATGGCTCCGAAAACCGACAAGGGGAAGGACGCGAAGTTGGCCGAGGCGCAGCAGCTCGCGGCACTGCGAAAGGAGCGGGTTGTCTTCCCCCCAAGCTTGCCGCGAGGGAGCTGAGGGAGAACTACTACCTCTTCTGGTCGGGGGAGACGCGGGCGCACCCGCGCACGAAGGTACTTCCAGCCGTCGCCTGGAAAATGGCTCCAACTGGATACCCTTTCTTCGCATTGTTCTTCTACTGCGGGCTCTGCCCGCCCTTCTCTGAATTTTTCTGCGATATCATGAACACCTACAGGTTCCGCCTCCTTGACTTCACCCCCAATGTTGTTCTGACCATGGCAGTTTTCGCACATCTCTGCGAAAACTTTGTCGGAGTCCATCCCAATGTAGCCCTTTTCCGCCACTTCTTTATGCCTCGAGTTGAGAGAGGAGAGCCTTTATCCGGCGGAATCGCCTGGATCTCGAGAGCCCATAAGAAGGAAGCTTATCTGGAGGGAGAGCTCCACAGCAAGTGGGAGGAGTGGAGAGCAAACTGGTGCTGGATCGTCGAGGAGAACGCGCAGCCATTTACCGCCTGGCGCCAAACCCCAGTAGTGCGCAACAACGATTGGAGCAACGTGGCCCCGGAAGATGACAGGCTGAAGATTGCCGTCACCCGGATCCAACGCCTCAGGCTTGCCGGGCTCACTGTAGGCGCAGTTGGCGCAGACTTTCTTCGCCGCCGCATCGCCCCCCTGCAGGAGAGGAAGAGACCCGCCTGGGAGTTCGAGAATGTGGCGGACATCATGAGGCTGTGCCCGGGCCTCAACTTCAACTTCACTGTCCTGGAGCTCAACGCGATGCTCCAGGAGCTGTTCAAGTATGACCCTCAGCATCCCGAAGTGTTCCGGTTGCCGCAGGGTGTCGTTCTGCTGTGCAACAACTCTGCGCTCAGCCGCATTCACGCAATGATGCCGCTGTGCGACTCGCATGGGATTGACCCAACTTGGCAAGAGCGTGCAGATGAAGCCTTGCAGGAGTTCTTCGGCAGCTTGGAGAAAGTGCTGATTCGCTCCGACGAGAAGAGGGGCCTCACCCGTGACACCACCAATACGGAGCTGGCGCGCATCGCCACTAGGCTGGAAGAGGCGGCGGCAGCCGCAGCCGCGGGCGAGTTCGGATTCACCGTGGAGGAGGCAGAGGCAGCAAAGGCAGCAAGCCTTGCCGAGCGAGAGGACTTTGCCGGCGAGAGAGAGCTTGTCGGGCATGACGCCGAGTCGAGCGAGCCCGCCGAGTATACGAGCGGCTCGCTGGAGATCGACTCCTCTTCCTCCTCATCTTCGGGCAGCTCGCCGCAAGCAGAGCCCCCAGCTCCATCAAGAAGGCGTCTCCGCAAGGCCGGGGACGTTGCGGAGCGGCAAACGAGTCAACAGCCGCCGCGCCGCGCGACACGCTCCACCGCGGCAAGCACGGTTGCCGCGGGAGCACCTCGCGCTTCTGCAGCAACTAGAGCGGGGTCTTCCCGGACCACCGCTTCTGCTCCTGCCGCCCCTCACGCCACGGCGACAGCCGGAGCGGGGTCGTCTCAGACCACCGCCACGGCTCCCGCCAAGCGGCCAAGGGAGCCTACTCCTCCGCCTCCTCGCGCTGGACGTGAGCCGGACTTCGACTCCTCCGCGCTCAGCTCCGATGAGGAAGAAGAAGAGTAAGATCCTTGTTGTTCTTGTATTTCTTCAATTCTTTGTTGTTTTGTCTTGTATCTCATTTGCCTTACTCTAAACTTATCCCTTTTCAGGACCCTGGCCCAGAGAGCGGCAAAGAGAGCCAAGGTCCCGGCGAGGAGAGAGGAGGTGATCATCGTCGAGGACGAACCCACCGAGACCACCTTGCCGGACCCGGCAACTAATCTTCAGAGCAGCCCCCAGCGCAGCCCCCAGCGTAAGTGTATGGTTCACTTTCTGCTCTTAGGCGCGCGTGGGTGTTCTTTCTTTGCTGACATCTTGATTGTTGGTTTGTGTAGGAGCAGAGCAGCCACACCAGGAGCGCTCGGAGACCGCCCCCGACGTGCCATCTGCTTCAACTACGCCGCCAAGGGAGGGTTCTCTGGCAAGGGTCTCTCCGGCAAGGGAGAGTTCTCCGCCAAGGGAGAGTCCTCCGGCAAGGGAGAGCTCTCCGGCAAAGGAGAGTACCAGCGGCCCCCCGCCGGCGGAGACTACGACTGCGCCGCCCAGGGAAAACCCTCCGGCAAGGGAGCCTGCCGAGGAGCCAGCTCGCGCAGGTAATCCTCTCGCTTCAAACTTCCCTTGGGCTTTTCTTCTTTTGATTCTTCTTTTTGGATATTTGCTTGACTGTTTTTCTCCCCTTTCCTGCCGTCAGACCCATCTGCTGCGGAGCCGATGGAGACGGAGGTTGCTGGCGAGGAGAACACGTGCGGCAACACCGGCGACGCCGCTGCTACCGAAGAAGCGGCCGGTGCTGACGATCCCGCCGGCGATGAGGCCGCCAAGGCTGCCGCCGCAGCAGCTGGCGAGGGGTCCGGCGATCGCACTGACGGCCCTGAGGCCGCAGGAGCGCCAGGCGCTACGCCGACCGCCGATCCCTCCGCCGTTGCCGCTGCGCCAGGCTCCGAAGAGCCCCAGCCAGGCGTCTACCTGAAGGCCGGCGATGGCGTCTTCATCAACCTCCCCTGGGCGTCAATGTCCAGGGCGCCGGTCGAAGGAGAAAGCTTTGACGGAGAGGTGCTCGCTTCTGCCGGGCTGACGCTTGTTGACGCGCCGAGCAGCAGCGGCGGCGAGCCCGAGGAGGAGTGGCTGCTGCGGAAGCTGTTGTCGCTCTACCGCGCTCGGCAAGCCAAGCTGGAGTCCCGCGAGGCGCTTGCCGTGAAGGCGGGAGCTGACATTGAGAAGCGTGCGGAGGAGCTCCGGGCCCTCAACCAGGTAGCTCTCCGGTCCCTGGCAGAGGAGCGGGAGCAACTTGCCGAGGAGCAGCAGGCCTTCTTCCTCGAGAAGGCCGAAGTCGAAGAACAGCAGCGGCTTGCCGCTGAGAAGCTGTCTGCGCGGGAGGGCGAGCTGGCGCAGCGGAAAGTCAATCTTGACAGCCGCGAGGAGGAGCTTGCCGCGCGCGAGCGATCACTTGGCGGAGCCCTCAAGCAAGCAGAGGACGCTGCCGCAGCTGCCGAGGTCGCCAAGAAGGAGTTGGAGACGAAGGTGGCGCAGCTCGAGGACGATCTCAAGGCGAGAGGTGAAGAGATTGCCGCGCTCAAGCATGAGCGGGAGAAGGACGCCCACAGCAACTCGGAGCTGCAGGTTCGCCTCGCCGAGAAGGGCAAGGAGCTTGCTGCCGCCAAGGACTCCAACGCGGATCTTGAGTTGAAGCTGACCACTTTGACCAAGACGCTGGACGGCGCCAGGGAAGGGGAGGCGGCCTTGAAGGAGGAGATCAAGGCCGAGAAGGCGCTGCTGGCGAGTGCTGCTGCCGTCCAGAACACTTTCAGGGAGACCGTCGAGCACTGGACGGAGGGTCTCGTGAACGTTGCCGCGGATATTGACAGGGAGCTGGCGCAGCTGGGGGTGGAGGAACTCGGGTATCCCTCCAATGAGAGCCTCCAGCCCAGCGCCAAGCTCACCTTGTTCTTCAAAGGCGTAGCGACGGCCCTCCAGCGACTCCGGGAGAGGATCCCAAAGCAGCTGGCCGACGAATCGCGCAAGCTCTGCGCGGGAGCCCTTCAAAAGGTGTTGGTGAAGGTGGCCTTCCGCAACCCGGGCCTCAACCTCACCAACGTCCTCAAGTCCCTGCCGCCGGATGCTGATCTGGAGGCGCTCAATGCCCTTGTCGCACCCATTGTGGACAAGGTGAGCGGGATCAAGAGGGTTGAGGGCGATCGCGCAGACTAGGCTCGCCCGTTTTCTTCTTCTCTTGTCGATGTTGATCATGTTATGAGAACAATCTGTTAGAGCTGCGACAAGCTACCTTGTAATATAACTCTATTTTGGGTGGTGATTGCAATGTTATTTCCTTTACTTGACCCCTTCCTTTGTATGTTTTTGCCCTACGCTTTTAGGGAACTTGCCGACGCAGGCACCTTAGCCACGAGCGCTGAGTGCGGAACGTCAGCAGCCTACTGGCGGTGCCATTACCGACAAGAAACCTTGTCGCAACTAGTCGCTGCTCACTTAAGTTGTTGAGCGAACTCAAAACAAAGTTGTTGAGCGGGCTCGAAACAACGTTAAGGGCGCAACTAGCTACGAGTTGGTTCCTCCGCGCACAGGTTTTCCATACAAAGCACGGTCGTACAAGGAAGATAACTTAAATTTTTTAAAAATCTAATTGCTCAAGCTTTGGCAACTTAGCTTTTCTGTTGTTTGCTTCCCGACAAGGCGAAACTTTCTTGAATGACGCCCGGCCCATACCACTATCTTCTCCTCCCCCCCCCCCCCC
>LR738714.1:225762756-225855654 GCA_902687465.1 Secale cereale
CCCCCCCCCGGCAAACTTGTGGGCGAGGGAACCTTCTTCTCCTTGAGAAAAAGAAAGAGGAGAAAAAAGATATGGAGCCTTACGGCTCGTTATTGCTTACCGGGGGTAGGTGCTGCACAAAGTGTCAGATAACACATGCAAAAAAATAGAAAGCATGAAATTGACAAGATGTACGGAGCACATGAGCTTTACTTATGCACGGGGTCTGCGCCCGGCTTTGTACAAAGGATTACATGCAACAGCGGCAAGACTTGTACAAAAGGTGGTTGCCGGAACGGGTTCCGGCAATCGTGCCTCACGGGTAAAACTTACGAAGATGCTCAATGTTCCAGGAGTTGCTCACCGGAAAGCCATCTTCGGTCTCAAGGCGGACAGCGCCAGGCCTAGTGACTCGTTTCACCCGGTAAGGGCCTTCCCACTTCGGCGTCAACTTGTTGGAATTCTTGGCGGACTGAACGCATCGAAAAACAAGGTCGCCTTCCTCGAGACTTCTGGCGTTAACTTTGTGGCTATGGTAGTGGCACAAAGCTTGCTGGTAGCGAGCAGCTCGTACAGCAGCCTGAAGACGGTCTTCCTCAAGGAGCAGCGCGTCATCTTGTCGCAGCTGCTCTTGCTAAAGCTCATCATAAGCGAGCACTCGAGGTGACCCGTATGCGAGTTCCGTGGGGAGAACTGCCTCTGCTCCATAGACTAGAGCGAAAGGTGTCTGGCCAGTGGCTTGATTTGGCATCGTCCTGATCGACCAAAGAACCACCAGCAGCTCCTCGATCCAGTTTCTTCCGCACTTGTGCAGCCTGTCAAAAGTTCTGGTCTTGAGGCCACGCAGCACTTCAGCATTTGCCCTCTCTGCTTGACCGTTGCTTCTCGGGTGAGCAACAGAAGCGAAGCAGACCTTGGCGTCAAGATCTTGGACGTACTGCATGAAGGTGTGGCTCGCGAATTGCATACCGTTGTCGGTGATGATCCTGTTAGGGATCCCAAAGCGGCAAACAATCGACCTGAAGAACTTGACTGCTGACTGTGCTGTCACCTTCCTCACTGGTTCCACTTCCGGCCACTTTGTGAACTTGTCGGTTGCAACGTACAAGTACTCAAAGCCCCCGGCTGCGCGGGGAAAGGGGCCGAGGATGTCGAGCCCCCAGACCGAAAATGGCCAGGATAAAGGGATCGTCTGGAGAGCTTGAGCTGGCTGGTGTATCTGCTTGGAATGGAACTGGCATGCTTCACACTTGGTTACTTGTGCAGTTGCATCCTGGAGGGCTGTCGGCCAAAAGAAACCTTGTCGGAATGCTTTGCCGGCAAGTGCTCTTGCGCCAATGTGGTGACCACATATGCCTCCATGTATCTCTGCCAACAGCTTTTGTCCGTCCTCCCGGGGAATACACTTCAATTTCACACCATTGAGTCTTCTTCTGTACAGTGTGTTGTCAACAAACTGGTACATACTTGACTGCCGGGCTACTCTTTCCGCTTCTTCTTGCTCTTCGGGAAGTTCTCCTGTCTGAAGGAAACGGACAATCTGCTGTGCCCATGCTGGAGCTTGCGGCTCGACAACAAGGACTAAAGGCACATCTGCCGCTGCGGGAACATCCGCTTCTACGGCGAGTACCTGCGGCTCAGCCGGAGCTTGACGTTCCCCGGCAAGCTTGCCGGAGCAAAACTTGTCGGGAGCGTTTGCTTCAACGGAACAAACCCTAGGGCTCGCCGGAGCAGACTGCTCCTCAGCACTCTTGGTGTTGATCTTGGGGACCTTCTTGGCGGCGGCTTCGGGAAGCTCTGCCGGAAAATAGTCACCAGAAATCAACTTCCTCTTCTTGCTCTGTCCAGCTGATGGCGTTACAGACGGTTGAGTCAGCTTGATCACAAAGATCCCTGGTTCCACAGGTAACTTAAGTGCGGCGCACTTCGACAGGCCATCTGCAATGTCATTCTGAGCTCTTGGAACATGCTCCATCTGCAGGCCGTCAAAGTGCTCTTCAAGCTTTCTCACTTCATCAACGTAGGCTTCCATCAACGGACTCTGATAACTCTTGTTCACTTGGCGGACGACAAGCTGCGAGTCACCCCTGACAATGAGCTTCTTGATCCCAAGGTCTGCCGCGATCCTGAGACCGGCAAGCAAACGTTCATACTCTACGGTATTGTTTGTTGCTTGCTTCTTGGGAAAGTGCATCTGGACTACGTACTTGAGGTGCTCTCCGGTGGGTGCGACAAGCAGCACGCCAGCACCGGCGCCTTGCAGCGAGAAGGCACCATCAAAGTACATCAGCCACTCTTTGCTTGCTTCCTTGACGGGGATGCTCGTTCCTGGAATTTCTTCATCTGGTGTTGGCGTCCACTCTGCTATGAATTCTGCCAATGCTCTGCTTTGGATAGTTGAAGTGCTCTCAAACTTGAGGCCAAAGCTTGATAGTTCCAGTGCCCACTCAACAATCCTGCCTGTTGCTTCTGGATTCTGCAGTATCCTCTTCAGCGGAAAGCGAGTGACAACTGTGATCTCATGTGCTTGGAAGTAATGGCGCAGCTTTCTCGAGGCCATGAGAAGGCTGAAAAGCAATTTTTGCACACCAGAGTACCTTGACCTAGCCCACTGCAGAAGGGAGCTGACAAAGTAAACTGGGCGCTGCACCATTCTCTTCTGTATCACCTCTTGCGCCTGCGCAGATCCATCTTTGTCGGGACCAGAGCTTGTCGGGAAAGCCCCCTGCTTGTCGCTGGATGCGCCTGCCGTGGTTGTTGGCTCATCATCTGTCTCCCTCTCCGCTACTAACGCGGCACTAACCACTTGATTGGTTGCCGCTAGATACAGCAGCAACTACTCTTGTGGCTTAGGTGCGACAAGTATTGGAGTAGAGGACAGGTATCTCTTCAAGTCTTGCAGCGCAGCCTCTGCTTCCGGAGTCCATTTCATTGGACCTGCCTTTTTCAATATTTTGAAAAACGGCAGGGCGCGCTCAGCAGACTTAGAGATAAACCTGCTGAGAGCAGCCACGCAACCGGCAAGTCTTCGTACATCCTTGACGCGCTTTGGTGCTTCAATCTGCTCAATGGCCTTGATCTTGTCGGGATTGGCTTCAATTCCCCGCTGAGACACGAAGAATCCGAGAAGCTTGCCGGAAGGGACTCCAAACACACACTTCTCGGGGTTGAGCTTGAGGCTGATCTTGCGCAGATTTGCGAAGGTCTCGTCTAAATCTTGAATCAGGGTCGCCTTTTCCTTGCTCTTGACCACTATGTCATCCATGTATGCTTCTACATTTCTGTGTATTTGTGTCTCAAAAGCGGTATGGACCACCCTTGCAAATGTTGAACCAGCATTCTTCAAACCGAAGGGCATCCGTATGAAACAGTACGTGCCACATGGAGTGATGAATGCGGTCTTCTCCTCATCCTCTTCTGCCATGAAGATCTGATGGTATCCTGAGTATGCGTCAAGAAATGAAAGCAAGTCACATCTGGTCAATGCGCGGCAAGGGAAATGGGTCTTTGGGACAAGCTTTATTGACATCGGTAAAGTCGATACAAAGCCTCCATTTCCCGTTTGCCTTGCGCACGACTACAGGATTGGCCAACCACGTAGGATGGAGCACTCTTCAGACAAGGCATGTTGCTTCCAACTTCTTGATCTCTTCTGCGATGAATTCTTGGCGCTCCACTGCTTGTTTCCTGACTTTCTGCTTGACGGGCCGCGCATGAGGATAGACGGCAAGATGGTGCTCAATTACTTTCCTGGGAACACCGGGGATGTCAGACGGTTGCCATGCAAACACGTCGACGTTCGCCCGCAGGAAAGCAATGAGCGCGCTTTCCTATTTAGGGTCAAGAGTGGCACTGATGGTGAAGGTACCACCAGTGCCGTCCTCCTTTGCGGACACCTTCTTGGTCTCTGGCGGAGCTGCCATTGTTTTCTTACACTTGCCGGTGGAGCTCGATGGTGCGTCCTCGACGGTAGTGCAGCACTCCGAAGAGGTGCGCTTGTCGAAGTGGGCCTCAGAACTCTTACCGGACTTGGTCTTCTTCTTCCCCCCGGGAGCTTCAGCGGCAAGTGACTTGCGATCTGTTGCGGCTGCTGCTTCCCGGTAGATCTTGTCGGCGCAGATAAGAGCATCCATCTTGTCGCCAGGGACAGAGATGACGCTTATCGGGCCTGGCATCTTCAGCATGTTGTATGCGTAGTGAGAGGCTGCCATGAACTTGGCGAGTGCTGGACGGCCGAGTATCCCATTGTAAGGCAATGGAAAATCGGCAACGTCGAACGTGACCCTCTCAGTCCTGAAGTTTAGCTCGCTGACAAATGTTACTGGCAACGTGATCTTCCCCTTCGGCTTGCTCCTTCCCGGGTTGATTCCTCGGAATGTGCCGGTCTCTTCGAGCTCGCTGTCAGGGACCTGGAGATTCTAGAGTACAGCAGAGGAGATCAGGTTCAAGCCGGCCCTGCCGTCAACTAGCATCTTAGTGACCTTGAGGTTGCGGATAGTTGGTGAGACCAACATCGGCAAGCACCCGACCGCAGTTGTGCGATCAGGGTGGTCCTCAATATCAAAGATGATAAGCGTGCTGGACCATTTCAGAAGCTTGCGTGATTCGACAGGTGGTTCTGCCGCATTGACTTCCCGCACCCACTGCTTGAGTTGGCGGTGTGAAGTATGCAGAGAAGCACCGCCGTCAACGCACAAGACCTCAGTGGCTTTCTGGAACTCCTGCTCACTGGTCTCAACATCATCCATGTCTTCGTCGTCGTCGTCTTCATCCTTGTCGCGGCCGCGGGGAGGTATGTCTCCTTGCCGCTGCTTGGCCTTGCCGCGGCGTCCTCCCCGGCCCGGGCGCTTCGTGCCGGATCCTCCAGCACCTCCTTGGGCCTTCTCCTTTCCGCGCCGCTCGTACTCAGCCTTTTGCTGCTCAACAAGCTGCTCGAACCTCTTGCAGTTCTGGAGGTCATGACCCTTGGTGCGGTGGATCTTGCAGTACTGCTTGTCGGTGCCGTCCTGCTTGTCGGCAGCCGCCACGGCCTGGCAGTTGGTGCACGCAGCAATCTCCTTGCCGGAGCTACCAACTTTGGCTTTCTTGGCGCCACCTCCGTCGTCGGACTGCTCAACGACTAGCACATCTTTGCCTTTCTTCTTCCTGTTGTTCCGCCGTCGGTTTTTCTTTGCCGGGGCAGCATCTTCGCTGTCAGATCCCCCTGCTCCTGTATCCTCTCTGGGGAGTTTCCTCCCCTCCTCAGCACGTGCACACTTGTCGGCCAGGGCATATAGCTCACTGAGGTCTCTGATCTTGCACATCGCCATCTCCTCCCGCATCCTGCGGTTACGCACGTTCTGATGGAACGCGCTGATGACCGCGGTAGGGTGGACGTCTGGGATGTTGTGCTGTACACGGCTGAATCTCTGGATGTACTTGCGCAGGGGCTCTCCTTCCTTCTGGGCGAGCAGATGAAGATCACTCTCTTGGCCATGAGGTTTGTGGCCGCCTGTAAAGGCGCCGACAAACTGATGGCATAGGTCTGCCCAGGAGGATATGGAGTTGTTCGGCAAGTGCATGAGCCAGGACCTGACGTTGGGCTTGAGTACCAGCGGGAAGTAGTTGGCAAGGATCTTGTCGTCCCGCCCCCCCGGCAGCTTGCACCGCGATGGTGTAGATGCTGAGGAACTCCGACGGATGCGTCTTGCCGTCGTACTTCTCTGGTACGTCTGGCTTGAAATTCTTCATGCTGGGCCACTGGACTTGCCGCAGCTCACGAGTGAACGCAAGACAACCTACCACGTACGGCAAGTCGCCTGGTTCCCCTGGCGCATGCATGTCGACAGCGGGCCCAGCGCGCTGGTCTGATTGACGTCGCGCTTCTCTTCGGCGCTCGATGCGGGTACGAGCGTTTTCTTGCTGTCGTTCATGAAGAACTTGGTGCTGATCGCGACGAGCTCGTGGATCTGATGATGCGGTGGAGTCGCTGTCGAGGTGGATCCGGCGAGTCGGCGATTTTGGCCTTCAGGGTGGGGAGTGCATGGTGGTTGCACCCCCACCGGTCTTGTCGCCATCGGCCCATGCCTGGCTGACTTGTCGTGGCTGCGACGTGCTTGGCTGCCGCGGAGTGTCGCCGTTGGCGAAGGCGATGAGACTCTGAATGGTGGCCCTCCAGTCGTCGATATTGTCTGCCGCTGGAGGGAAGTCTAGGAGCAGTTGAGCTCGTGCCAAAGCTTCTGCTGGAGTGGCGGGTAGCGGTGGCGAACGGTGTGAGGAGCGGGATATGCTCGGACTTCTAACTATGTTAGAAGGAGCAGTATCCCGTCTAGGCGACCGTGCCTTGCTCGTGCCGGCATGTTGGCGTGCATGCTGGTCTTGAGCATTCCGAGATCCACCAGCTCGATCTTGGTCCAGCAAACGTATGGTACTGTGAGTACCATGACGTTGCTGGTCCCGCACCTCCTGAGATGGGCGCGGTGCATGTACGGACGCCGAGGTTTTGGAGTGCGCCCGGTCGTTGTGGGAGTCGACTACGCCGCCGATGGGCAGCGCAGCTTTGTCCTTGGACTTGGTGACACCGTGAGCTCCCTCGTCGACGCCCGTTCTTCCGCCAGCGTCTACCCCACCAGCCGTTTGCTCCGGCGGCGGTGGGATCGACGCGGACGGAGCAGCTGCCTCTGAAGCCTTCTTCTTCGGCGGCATGTTGATGAAGATGATGAAGATCTAGCTCGTGTGAACGCTGGATCAGGTTCACACAACCTCGATGCAGCCCCTACCTGGCGCGCCAAAGATGTCGGGGAAACTGATCCACGAACACCTATGGGACCGGCGGACCGAGCCCCTTTCGGTTCGGCGGGGGGCGGAGATCGCACGAAGAGCAGATCGAGGCGAAGCACACGAGCAGTTTACCCAGGTTCGGGCCGCACGGATGCGTAAAACCCTACTCCTGCTTTGTGGTTTGTATTGAGTTCTTGCTCGGGAGCGCTGAGTGCTACAGTACACTCCAGCAGCTAACGAGACCGAGTGTGAGTGTTCTTTGGCTTCGAACCCCCCTCTACGTTGCGCATGGGCCTCCTTTTATATGCTCAAGGGGTCACCGACAGGTGGCAACGTAGGCAAGGGTAAAAATGGAAAGGTGTTGTAGTTGGTACAACTACTTGTACAGTGTATCATACCTAACCCTGACGGCAGGGGACAAGGCCATTAAATGCCCATCGGCGTCGCCCAAACAGTGCAAAAAGGGACCGTCAGGGGCGCCACCGCTTGCCACGATGGTAATCTTGTCAGCGCCGCTTGCCACCGCGCACCGCTGGCTGCACAGCCTTCCGCCACGTACGCCTGGAAGGGCCCCAAAGCAACACGTTGGTGGATGCGCTGGAGCGTGGGTACAGAGTGGTAGCTTGCCGCGGCAAGTGCCTTGCCGCGGTCGCTGTCTTGTCGCGTTCGGGAGCTTGTCGCTCACCGGGCCTTGCCGGGACGCGTGGCGCGTCGCGGCAAGTCCCTTGAGATGCCTTGGTTGGCCTTCCCGGCAAGCTCCTCTCGCCGGGGCCTTGTGCCTTGAGTGGCCTTCCCGACAAGCTCCTCTTGCCGGGGCCTTGTCTCCTTGGCTTGAATACTTTGTTCTTGAATGGCTACAAAGGAACCACGGAGGACCTTGGCGGTCACCCGGCAAGCCCTGCCGCGGGGTGCTGCGACTCCCCGTGCACAAGTTCGGGATACTAGGGCACCCCTACTCTCGTACATCGACACCTTCTCCCATGAGAGGGAAAGGCCGGA
Organism: Secale cereale; assembly: GCA_902687465.1. Taxonomy (NCBI): domain Eukaryota; kingdom Viridiplantae; phylum Streptophyta; class Magnoliopsida; order Poales; family Poaceae; genus Secale; species Secale cereale. The sequence continues at coordinate 225,770,494 of LR738714.1, forward strand.
GGGGCTAGGCCTCCCCCTTTTCCTTCCCTAGGGCTGGCCAGCCAAGGAAAGGGGCACACTAGCCCCCTGTGGGCTGGTTTGTCCCTCCCTTGGCCCATTAAGCCTATATACCTACCGGGGGGTGTTCGGAACTCCTTCCGGTGACCCGAAGACTACCCGGTGCTTCCTGAAACTCTTTCAGTCTCCGAATACCATTGTCCAATATCAATCTTTACCTCTCGACCATTTCGAGACTCCTCTTCATGTCTGTGATCTCATCCGGGACTCCTAACAACATTCGGTCACCAAATCATATAAATCATATAATATTATATCGTCAACGAACGTTAAGCATGCGGACCCTACGGGTTCGAGAACTATGTAGACATGACCGAGACACCTCTCCGGTCAATAACCAATAGCGGAACATGGATGCCCATATTGGTTCCTACATATTGTACGGATATCTTTATTGATTGAATCGTTATGACAATATACGTAATTCCCTTGTCTGTCGGTATGTTACTTGCCAGAGATTTGATCGTCGGTATCTCCGTACCTTGTTTAATCTCGTTAACGGCAAGTCTCTTTACTCATTCCGTAATACATCATCTCATGACTAACTTGTTAGTCATTTGCTTGCAAGGCTTCTTATGATGTGTATTATCAAGAGGGCCTAGAGATACCTCTCCAATACTCGGAGTGACAAATCCCAGTCTAGAACCATGCCAACTCAACAAATACCTTCAAAGATACATGTAGAGCATCTTTATGATCACCCAGTTATGGTGTGACGTTTTATAGCACACAAGGTATTCCTCCCGTATCCGGGAGTTGCATGATCTCATGGTCGAAGGAACATGTATTTGACATACAAGAAAGAAGTGGCAATAAACTGAACGATCACATGCTAAGCTAACGGATGGGACTTGTCCATCACATCATTCCCTAATGATGTGATCCCGTTATCAAATGACAACACATGTCAATGGTTAGGAAACCTTAACCATCTTTGATCAACGAGCTAGTCTAGTAGAGGCCTACTAGGGACACGATATTTGTTTATGTATTCACACATGTATTTAAGTTTCCGGTCAATACAATTCTAGCATGAATAATAAACCTTTATCATGATAATGAAATATAATAATAACCATTTTATTATTGCCTCTAGGGCATATTTCCATCAAGCCTACCAAGTACTTGTCATAAACTCTCATCTCTTTCACTTACATTATTTGCCAATTGCCTCTCGTTTTCATCTCCCCCACTTCTAAAATGTTTTCAGAAAAACACAAAAATATTTTCCTTTTTATTCACCCTTATGTCTTACTTGGTTTGTTTGCTTGTTTACTTGTCATAAAGTTGTATTTATTGGAAATCAGAAGAATAAGGTTTGTGGATCCTCATCCACTTGCTAATATTTTTAAAAGATCCAATTATGATGAACCAATTGCTAGTGAGTTGAGTGCACTAGATTATCTTTATGAGGTTTTGCTTGAAATTCATGAATCTGGAAATTGTGATGAAGTGTTAAAAGAAATTCATAAAGTGATTCACGATAGCTCCTTAAATGAAAAGCATGATTACAATGATGTTATTATAAATTATATGAATGACAATTTTGCTAATGATATGCAAAACCCTAAGATTGGGGATGCTAATTTTGCTATGCCCACTACTTGTTGCAATGATCATGATTGGTGTGATGCTTCTTACGATCTTGAAAATTTATTTAAACCCCATGATGAATATGAGAATGATAATAATGTTTGCAACAATATTAAAAGTAGGTTTGAAAGAATGTCAACTTTTGATCCCACTACTTTGGAGATTGATCAATCTTATGATTTTTTTTATATAAAAGTGGGCTTGGAGGAGTAGTGACTTTGTTCTATATTAATCCCACTATTTTGAAATAGTGTCAACTTTGCATGCATGTGGATCATGTAGAGAATATTTTATGTGATTGCTATATTGTTGAATTTGAATATGATCCAACATGGAATTATTATGAGAGAGGGAAATATGGTTGTAGAAATCTTCATGTTACTAAATTACCTCTTCTTCCTTGCATATGCTAGATATTGCTTGCCTTGATAATTCGTTGGCTTATAAAATTCCTATGCATAGGAAGTATGTTAGACTTAGATGCGTTTGTCACGTGTTTTATGATGCTCTATTTGAGCTTCAATTCTTGTCTTTCATGTGAGCATCATTAAAATTATCGATGCCTATCTAAAAGGCTTTAAAGAAAAGCACATATTGGGAGACAACCCAATATTTTTCTATTCTGTTTTTGAATAAATTTACCTTATAGCCTCTGGTTAGATGTGTTTTCATGTTTTAATTTAGTGTTTGTGCCAAGTAAGACCTTTGGGATGGTTTGGAAGATTGATGATTTGATTTTGCTGAAAACAGAAACTTTTGCGTCCAATACAGAAAATTCTATAATTTTCTAGAGTGTGGTCATTTTCTAAAAAAATACACAAGATTGATGTACAAATTTACCACGTTTTCCTAATTATTCAGAATTTTTAGAGTTGCAGAAATATGCGAAGTTGTCAGATTGTTGTAGACTGTCCTATTTTTTGACAGATTTTGTTTTCGTCATGTTGTTCGCTTATTTTGATGAATCTATGGGTAGTATCGGGGGTTATGAACCATCGAGAAGTTAGAATACAGTAGATATAACACCAATATAAAATTAGAATGAGTTCACAACATTACCGAAAGTGGTTATTTGATTTATTACGCTAACGGATCATGAGTTTTCTGTTGAGTTTTGTGTTGTGAAGTTTTCAAGTTTTGGGTACAGATTTGATGGACTACGGAATAAGGAGTGGCAAGAGCATAAGCTTGGAGATTCCCAAGGCACCCCAAGGTAATATTCAAGGACAACCAAGCATCTAAGCTTGGGGATGCCCCGGATGGTATCCCCTCTTTTGTCTTCAATCCATCGGTAAATTTACTTGAGGGTATGATGCGGGGTGAACCCGATTCTAGGCCGGTCTTTCACAAAAAGGAGGGATCCCGCGAGGAACACGATGAACACGGGGACGAACAAGGAGAAATCAAATGGGAAAACACTCAAGAACAAGTCCAATCACACATCCACTAGACAATCAAACACACAAGATCACAAGGTACATGAACAACAAAGGGAAAGGTACAAGATAAAGTTCATCTCCAAGAGGAGGTCTTGAACCCGCGAAGGATCTTCCTGTTTAGGGGTCCTGAATCCGTCGTGGATCTTCTCCGTAGAGGGGCCGCAGTCTCTCCTAGGAGTAGAACCACTAAGATGAGCAAAGCTCTAGTCTAAAATGAGCTATCACATTTGCTAACACTAAAATGGTGGAGGTGGAGGAGTATATATGGTCTAGGTGGGCGAAAGGGTAAGTGGGAAGGGATACAAGGCCATAGGCCCGTGGCTGCGAACAGGCAGGGAGTGGACGTCCGCTGGGCACCAGACGTCCGGTGGCTCGGGAGGGACCGGACGTCCGGTATCTCACGGACTTCCGCTATTTTCCACCGATTACGTTGTGTTGACGATGTCACGGACGTCCGGTGGCTGCCGGTCGTCCGGTCGCCTGGGACACGTCGGACGTCCGGTGTGTAGCGAACGTCCGGAGCCTGCAGCTTGCAGCAACTCCGTTTCTTCCGTCTTCTCTTCCACGCTTCCCTCGCTGATGGTGTAGGTGATCCTTGCCGCTTGCACTCCTCCTCATCATCCGTGCAACTCCGACAATACCTATGCATGCACACGAGTGGAGTGTCAAGTAGTATACCATCCTCAAAGGGGTCAAGTGAACACGTGTAAAGGAGATGATTCACCTTTATGTATGAGAAGTAGAGGTCACACGTGTCACTTGCCAAGCGGACTCTTGACATGGTGATGTCCATAGGATGCTCCGCATCATCCCCTCCCCCTTGGGAAAGATCCGACCTCGGATCGAAAACCAAATCACCATGGGAAAGAGATGGCGTCGTCATGTAGATGTGGACGATCACGAAGTACTCCTCATCTTGAAGATCTACATGGGCACTCTCCAATGTCGCACCGTCTAGTGATTCCTTCAAAAGGAGCAAGGAAAACAAACACTTGCAAAAACAAATGTGGTTAGCGTTAGTGCAAAACCAAGCATTCAAGAGGTGATTCACCCAACAAGTGTTGTCATCAAGCATAGCATAGGGTGTGACAAAGGGTCGTGGCATGGCATGTAAGCACATCAATTGAGCACAATCAAGGTCATCATGGAAACAAGCATGTAAATGTGAGGTAGAGATGCACATATGTGTGACAAGAGAATAAGCATCTACCTCAAAGTCATAGCAAGCATGCATAAAGCGCTCAATGAAATGTCTATGGTAGGCATATGAATCATTCACAACACCAAAGAAAATGAAGTGTCTAAACACAAGGGTCAAGTGTAAGACAATCCAAGCATAACGTGCATATGGTGTAGTGAAGATAGTGTGGCACTCAACACAATAGAAAGTGCAATTGTTCATCATGTGTGAGGCAAACAAGTCAATCATGTGACAAGCAATGGGACATGGCATATGTGAAGAGATGATATTGTTGCAACCAAGCATATGGTAGGGACAAGTAATCCACAAGTCGGATGCAACACACAAGGAATATATAACACGAGGCATGGCAATGTGGGGATCATGAATGAAAGAAATATCACTAACATGTGTGCGATCAAGGGGTCCAAGATGACAAATAAGTCTCATGGTGTGAGCAACACATGTAGTATGATCCACAATATTCATGCTCATGGTTTTGGGGTTCTTGAAAGAGAAGGATATCACCTTGAAAGCATGTCCTTGTGCATTCTTCACAATGCCGAAGCACAAGCAAGTGCGATGTAGAAGCGTCGTGGGAGAAAGTGGTTCGCTCTCAAGAGCTCAAATGGTCAACTCATGTGAAGTGGACGTCGACACGAAGTCCAAGTATCCTACACATGTGCACAACAAAACAAAGAACGTATGTGCATGGTAGATAAACACATCATCCATCATGATGGTTCTCTTCTCTTGCACATAACCATTAGAAGCAAAAGTGCATGAATAATATGGTGCAACAATTGCTATATTCATGTCACTAGGAATATGGTGCAAAGAGGTAAGACAAGCATGCTTCACAAGAAATATGTCAAAATCTCCAAATAAATGCGAGAATGCTATGGGGACAATCTCATTAGCAAGACTAAAATCATGGTTGCGCTCAATGCATAGACAATCATATAGCATGAGAGAGGCAACATGTGGAGACATATGACAACAAGCAATATCAATCATGTGCAAAGCATGGCAATGGTGGCTATCAACCGCATGAAATGAGCATGTATGAATCATGGGTGATGCACTACATGAAGCAAGCATGGTGATCAAGTTGTGCCAACTAGTGGAGCGAAGGCATGCACTACATGAAGCAAGCATGGTGATCATGGTGACACACTAGGAGAAGGCATGGCAATCATGTCATGTGAGCAAATAGTGGGTATAGGTAATACACATGACATATCGCAAGCACGAACACAAAACAAGATCAAAGCATCATAATAGGCATGGGGTACAAAGTCATCATGGCAATAACAAGCAATATATCCACCAAGCTTGCAAATACACATACAAGTATGAGAATCAATCATCATGTGTAATGCAAAGCATGGGTCACAAATGCATGGCAAAGGCATATAAATGAGCATATCATGCAAAGTGAACATGGCAAGATGGGCTTAAGAGATATAATGGATAATAACCCATAACCATGTGAGAGCCATGTAGAAGGAATGCGCGAAGTGTTTGCACAAAAGGAGCGGTGGGAAAGACAATCCACGATATCCCAAGTCATCGTTGCTCTCTAGAGCTCTTTTCATCAACTCGTGCGTTCGTGAAGTTGACGAGTATGGATGGGTACCTACACAAAATAGACACAAACCAAAGAAATTGTGCACGTGGTAAATGTACACATCATCCATCATGATGTGTATGTGCACGTATGAGTCAGCACAAGATAAGCATCGCTCAAAGAAATTTGAGGCACGATAGATAAATATGTCATCCATCATGAAAGAATAGTTGTCATGTATAGCACAATGGGGACACAAATTAGAGCAAGTATGTGGCACAACAATAGCATTGGCATTCATGGGGAGCATATTATGCACACAAGTATGGGGATCATGCAATGGATGGGATGGATCAAAATCTCCCAAAATGTATGAGGAAACTATGGGGGTCTCCTCATGAGCAATATCGGAAACATAATGTGGAGAAGTGGAACAACATCCAAAACAATGCATGTCCGAAGCTAGGTAATCATGGCATGGCATATGATGGATATGATGCAAAGGAAGCATGTCAATATCATCACAAGAAAAACAAATGCCAATAATCATGGGCTTGTAATCTATGCCATATGTGCAAATTGGATTAATCTTAATGGCATATGCATAGTCACTACGATGAGATTGCAAATATGACATATTGTTGATCTCATGCATAGCATATGACAAGTCCAGCAGATTGTCAAACATGATATGACCGAGAGAATTATCGCAAGAAATCCAATGCAACATGGCATCACAACTAATAGACTCCACATGGCAATTATCAAACTCATCATAAATGGGTAAATCATCGCATGGGGAAATCATACTAGAATGAAGCATGGCAATAGGTGGATCAACATCATGCAAGCAATCAATGTTAACATAGTCCACTAGTGGGACGAGAGCATCACCTTCACCTTTGTTACCTTTTTCATTCCACTCATGTGGTGTATGTGAGGTGGGAAAGACCAAATGGTGGTCATCATCGTCATCTTGATGGAACCATGTGGGGGGTGCATCATATTCCACCATGGTCATCGTCTTGTCCAATGGAAGGACGAAGTCGTCAAGGGTCGGCGCATCATCATATATGGGACCTAGCACCAAATGAGAATACACAATAGAGGTAGAGGTCAAGTCGTTAGTGTTGAAAGTGGCCTCACATGACCTATCAACTATCTCACTCTCTCTATGTGGTGGCTCACTCACTCCCTCAAGGTAGGTGCACTCAAACTGACATATGGTGGAGTCACTCATCTCACTCAAGTGGTGGGTGATGTGGCTCTCCTCACATGGGAATTGGTGCAGCTCATCATATATGGGGCTAGTGGTGAACTCGCTCTCACTCTCGACATGGTGGCACAAGTCACTCAAGTCATCATACGCCGTCATGGTCGAAGGGAAAATCCCATGCTCAACCATCTCGTCACCGTCGCCGTGGATGAAGGCGGAAGATGGCACATCATCACTCTCTCCTCCAAAGATGGAAGCATCATCCTTGCTCATCACCATGTCGTTCGCCTCCAAAGATTGGTCCTCGAATGGCTTCGTAGTCGTACTCATCGCCGCATCGTCTTGAAAAAGAGTCGAAGTGGACTCGGCATCATCAATGCCACAAAGAGGGATGGCGGTGAAGTCAAATTTGGGAGCATCGTCTTGGAGATCGTTGGGCTTGGACATCATGGTGGTACTACCCTCATGCTCGTCGTCTTGGAGCTTGGTCTTCGAGAAGTTTGCTTGTGGTGGAGAAGCCTTGGCCTTCATTAGTTCTTGTTCCGCCTTGAGAGCACCAATGTAGTTGTCATCGAGGGACTTGTAGTTCTCAAGGAAGATAGTCTTGTAGATGTCGTTGTGCAATCCCATAATGAAGTGGAGCTTCATCGGAATGGGGTCATCCACGCTGGCTCGTCGCAAGGCCATCTTCATCTCCATGAAGTACTTGTCGATGGACTTGGATCCTTGAATGGTGTTCTCCAATTGGCGTAGAAGTTGTTCCGTGTAGGTGGAAGGCACAAACTCTCGTCGCATAGCTTTCTTTGTCTTGGGCCAATTCACGTTGAAGCTCATCGAAGGTGTGTGAAGCCACCATGTTGACGCGTTGTCGTGGAAGTTTCTTGTGGCGCACTTCACTTGATCTTCGTAGGGAACTTGATGTAGCTTGAGGTAGTCGTCTATCTTGCTCTCCCACTCGAGATACTCCTCGGGGTCTTGAGTCCCATAGAAAGGAATCTCGTGGTCGTTTTCGAGGTCGTAGTAGCTCGTGGTAGTCGCGGACTTGAGCTTGAGGAGCTTACCTTGAGCATAAGCTTGAGGTGCTTGTGGGCGAAGATGCCGTATGTCCAAAAGAGAAGATGCCTTGAAGTCGCTTGGCGAAGATGCCAAGGTACATGGTGAAGTCGTTGAGCGGTTGTTGGTGTTGAGCTCATGACCTTCACGTTCTTGTCGTTGATGGTGTCGATGCCGATGTGATCTCGCCGAAGATGGTAGCTCGGAAGGATGTGCACTACAGCGTCTTCTCGAAGATGAGGGAGACCTCTTGCGGTTTTTTAGGAGGGCTTTGAGCTCCTTCATTTGAGCATCCATGTTGGCACACAAGTTGTTTGTCATGGCATCGAACTTGTCGTTGTTGGTGTAGACCGGAGAGGAAATGATTTGCCTATCCATCACAAGACTCGAGCAAAGGTGAGTAGGAAATGAGATAAACAATACCAAGTTACCTTTTCCGAATGTTGAGGATGTATCCCGTTTCACTCAATGTGAAATGAAAGAATAGTGGAATTGGTACCGGACTTGTTCACTCACACCTATCAAGTAAAGCTTATCGAGTGGCTTGGTTAGGACAAGTGGCACAAAAATTTGATGCAAAATGTTAGCAAGAGACAATAATGTTGAAAGAGATTCACAAATTCACAAGTGAAACAAGTAGACCAATAGCAATAAGTGGCACACGGAAACACACACACGGATAGATAAATGGGGTCATGCAACCAAGGAATGAGCACAAAATGTGGAATCCATGGAAAACGCTCGTGTTGCACAACTCAAGAGAGACACTAGAACGATTGCTCAATAGGCGGATATGACACTTGTGCACAACCTATAAGATGCAAAATGTATCAACTTTCTATCCCAAGTATGCTATGTATGTATGATGTTCTGGTGCTTTTAGCACTAGATGATCCGAGATGATCAAGTATGATATGATATTTTGTGATGCTATGGCTCTTGCTTACAATCTTCTTTGTGGCTCTTTTGCTTAAAAGCTTATTCTTTTTTTCTTTTTTATATATGGTCACGATGCACAAACCAAGATAGCAATTGTGTATATGTGGGAACAATCTTGTGGCACACGAGATGATATGATGATACCAATCTGATATGGTATGTATGCAATGGAGATGCGGATCGATGATCACTAATGTGCACAAGTAACGTTGCCGGCAATACTCAAAGGCTAGTCTCGATAGCTAAGTGATGCAAAATGGGCTAGGGGTTAACAATGCAATTACAAGGGGAATATACAAAGATGTTGTCGAAGTTATCATCCGATGATGATGATGAGAGGCGGTGCTCTTGATGTAGACCCGTTCCTAATTAGCCGAAACACCTTAGGAAATGGAAAAACCACAACTCAAAATCTCAAGGACAAATGTCAAATGGTGGTAGCGGACAAGCGGTGGTGGTTGCGGAATTGTTGGTGGAAACCCGGTCAAAATGGGTTATAGTGGTGGAAGTGTATGATGGGCTATACACGGTGTCGGAGTTGAAGTCACGGTCCCTAAGTAGCCGAAACACCTTAGGAGACACAAGCCACAACTCAAACAAGCTCAACAAAATTGGGTTAGGTTGGGTTGGTAATGTATAGTGGGCTAGGCTATGCAGAAGTGGTGGTGGTGGTTGATGAAGAAGAAATTGTCCCTAAGTAGCCTAAACACCTTAGGAGACTCAAATCACTACTCAAGCAACCACAAATAATGAGGGAATCAAAATGGTTAGGTTGCAAAAGTCGGTGGAGGGTATGCGGATGATATGGTGGAAGCCCTAGGCAAAGATGCCAAAATCCACAAAATATGATGGAGTCAAATGATGATGGTAGTATTTTTGTGTGAAGGGGGGTGTCAAGAGCTTCAAAACGAGCTAAAGAACGTCCAAATCGGAGTTCGTATGAATTAGTTATGGACAAAACAAAAATCAGCCGAAAAGGGAATCTACAGGTACCGGACGTCCGGAAAGTGACGGACGACCGGTGATCGGACGTCCGGTCGGGCTCGAAAATCCGGTATTTTCTTCTGTATAGGTGGTTCCGGTCGTCCGGTGAGTTCCGGACGTCCGGTGCTTCGAGAGGTTCCGGACGTCCGATAAAACGACGGTCGTCCGGTGGGTCGGGGTCAACGCGAGATTTGAGCTCGGGAACGCGATTTTTTTGGGCGGAATTTGATGGTTTTGGGGTCAAAATTGATGAGATTTCGTGAATGGAAAGTGGTGATACTTGGGGAAATGCTAGACCCCTTGAAACCAAGAAAATCCATGGATCAAAATCAACAAAATATCATCAAACCAACAAATCACAAAAAAAAATTGGGGCTATTTTTGGTGGTGATTTTCAAAATTTAGGACGAAATCACACAAAAGAAGGCTAGAAAAGAGTGGAGGGGGCTCCAAATTCGTGAGAAACCTTGCTCTTGATACCATATGATGCGGGGTGAACCCGATTCTAGGCCGATCTTTCACGAAAAGGAGGGATCCCGCGAGGAACACGATGAACACGGGGACGAACAAGGAGAAATCAAATGGGAAAACACTCAAGAACAAGTCCAATCACACATCCACTAGACAATCAAACACACAAGATCACAAGGTACATGAACAACAAAGGGAAAGATACAAGATAAAGTTCATCTCCAAGAGGAGGTCTTGAATCCGCGAAGGATCTTCCCGTTTAGGGGTCCTGAATCCGTCGTGGATCTTCTCCGTAGGGGGGCCGCAGTCTCTCCTAGGAGTAGAACCACTAAGATGAGCAAAGCTCTAGTCTAAAATGAGCTATCACATTTGCTAACCCTAAAATGGTGGAGGTGGAGGAGTATATATAGTCTAGGTGGGCGAAATGGTAAGTGGGAAGGGATACAAGGCCATAGGCCCGTGGCTGCGCACAGGCAGGGAGCAGACGTCCGCTGGACACCGGACGTCCGGTGGCTCAGGAGGGACCGGACGTCCGGTATCTCACGGACTTCCGCTATTTTCCACCGATTACGTTCTCTTGACGATGTCACGGATGTCCGGTGGCTGCCGGTCGTCCGGTTGCCTGGGACGCGTCGGAAGTCCGGTGTGTAGCGGACGTCCGGAGCCTGCAGCTTGCAGCAACTCCGTTTCTTCCGTCTTCTCTTCCACGCTTCCCTCGCTGATGGTGTAGGTGATCTTTGCCGCTTGCACTCCTCCTCATCATCCTGAAGCTCCGACAATACCTATGCATGCACACGAGTGGAGTGTCAAGTAGTATACCATCCTCGAAGGGGTCAAGTGAACACGTGTAAAGGAGATGATTCACCTTTATGTATGAGAATTAGAGGTCACACGTGTCACTTGCCAAGCGGACTCTTGACATGGTGATGTCCATAGGATGCTCCGCATCAGGGTATATTTTTATTCACCACATGATATGTGTTTTGCTTGGAACGTCTTGTATTATTTGGGTCTTTGCTTTTTAGTTTGCGACATTCATCCTTGTTGTACACACCTTTTGAGAGGGACACACATTAATTGTGAATTTATTAGAATACTCTTTGTGCTTCACTTATATCTTTTGAGCTAGGATAGTTATCCTAGTGCTTCACTTATATCTTTTTGAGCATGGCGGTGATGTTATTTTGAAGAAATTGATGAAAACTCATGCGTCACTTATATTATTTTGAGAGTCTCTAAACAGCATGGTAATTTGATTGGGTTATGAATGTAGTCCTAATATGGTAGGCATCCAACGGGGGTATAATAAAAACTTACATAAAGAGCATTGAATATATGAGAAGTTTGATTCTTGCAATTGTTTTGAGATATGAAGATGGTGATATTAGAGTCATACTAGTAGTGAATTGTGGAGTTAAAGAAATACTTGTGTTAAGGTTTATGATTCTGGTAGCATGCATGTATGGTCTTCTAGTTATGTGATGAAGTTGGAGCGCAATTTATTCTTGATTGTCTTCCTTTGTGTGAAAGTCGGGAGTGCGCGATGGTTAAATCCAACCAACCTCTGCCCGAGGAGCATGTGTAGTAGAACTTTGCTTCGAGGGCTAATAAACTTTTTGCAATAAGTATGTGAGTTATTTTTGACTAAATGTCGAGTCCATGGATTGTATGCACTCTCACCCTTCCACCTTTGCTAGCCACTCTAGTACCGCGCAACTTTTATCGGTGCATTAAACCCACCTTATACCCTTCCTCAAAACAACCACCATACCTACCTATTATGGCATTTTCATAGCCATTCCGAGATATATTGTCGTGTAACTCCATCATCTCGTCATTATGAGCTTGAGTTTACCTTGAGTTGTAAGTAAATAAAAGTGTGATGATCATCATTATTATAACATTGTCCCATGTGACGTAATAAAAATTAGAAAAGAGAGAGGCCAAAAGAGTCTCCAAAAAAAGGAGAAAATAAAAAATGAGAGAAAAAGATAGAAGGGACAATGTTACTATCATTTTCCACACTTGTGCTTCAAAGTAGCACCATGTTCTTCATGATAGAGAGTCTTCTATTTTGACACTTTCATAGATTACTAGTGGGAATTTTTCGTTATAGAACTTCGCTTGTATATTCCAACAATGGGCGTCCTCAAATTACCCTAGGTATTCATTAGCAAGCAAGTTGGATGCACACCCACTTAGTTTTCTTTTGAGCTTTCATACACTTATAGCTCTAGTGCATCCGTTATATGGCAATCCCTACTCACTCACAATTATTTAAATTGATGGACATCTCCATAGTTCATTAATTAGCCTAGTTGATGTGAGACTTTCTCCCTTCTTTTGTCTACTACCACCTTCTATTCCACCTATAGTGTTATGTCCATGGCTCACGCTCATGTATTGTGTGAAGAGTTGAAAAGGCTTAAGCACGTTAAAAAGTATGAAACACTTGCTTGGCCCACACCAGGGTGCTACACGATTTGTACTTTGTGTTAAGAAGAGGGAGCATAACAAGACTATATGATTTTGTAGGGATAACTTTCTTTGGCCATGTTATTTTTGAAGTTTCATGATTTTGCTTTCTAGTATGCTTGAAGTATTATTGTTTTCATGCCAATGAACTTTTGTTTTGAATCATATGGATCTGAACATTCAAGCTAAGATAAGAAGAAATACATTGCTAATATGTTAGGTAGCACTCCACATCAAAAATTCTGTTTTTATCATTCACTTACGCGAGGACGAGCAGGAATTAAACTTGGGGATGCTTGATACATCTCCAACGTATCTATAATTTTTGATTGTTCTATGCTATTATATTATCAACTTTGGATGTTTTATATGCATTAATATGTTATTTTATATTATTTTTGGGACTTGTCGATTTCTATTTTTTTCCTTGTTTTTGGCTTTCGCAGAAAAGGAATATCAAACAGAATCCAAACGGAATAAAACCTTACGATGATTTTTCTTGGGCCAGAAGACACCTACGAGACTTGGAGTGGGGCCAAGGGACCCACGAGGCGACGACAAGCCGTAGGGGCGCACCCTAGGGTGGCGCCCCTGGGCTTGTGGCCCCCTCGGGAGTCCCCTGCATCGACTCTTTGGCCTATAAATTCCCAAATATTCCAGAAACCCTAGAGGAGTCACAAAAAATACTTTTCCACCGCCATAGGTCTCTGTTCCTGTGAGATCACATCTTGGGGCCTTTTCCGGTACTCCTCCTGAGGGGGATTCGATCACGGAGGGCATCTACATCAACCTTGTCGTCCCTCCGATGACGTGTGAGTAGTCTACCACAGACCTATGGGTCCATAGCTAGTAGCTAGATGGCTTCTTCTCTCTCTTTGATCTTCAATACAATATTCTCCTCAATGTTATTGGATATCTATTCCATGTAATCTTCTTTTGCGATGTGTTTTTAGAGATCCAAGGAATTGTGGATTTATGATCAGATCATCTATGAATATTATTTGAGTCTTCTCTAAACTCTTTTATGCATGATTAAGATAGCTTTGTATTTCGCTTCAATCTATCGATTTGGTTTGGCCAACTAGATTGGTTTTCTTGCAAAGGGAGAGGTGCTTTGTGATGGGTTCAATCTCGCGATGTCCTCACCTAGTGACAGAAGGGGTAGCGAGGCATGTATTATGTTGTTGCCATTAAGGATAACAAGATGGGATTTACATCATATTACATGAGTTTATCTCTCTACATCATGTCATCTTGCTTAAGGTGTTACTCTATTTTCATAACTTAATACTCTAGATGCATGCTGGATAGCGGTCGATGAGTGGAGTAATAGTAGTAGATGCACGCAGGAGTCGGTTTACTTGTCACGAACATGATACCTATATTCATGATCATTGCCTTGGATGTCATCATAACTTTGCGCTTTTCTATCAATTTCTCAACAGTAATTTGTTTACCCATCATATGCTTTCTTCGAGAGAGAAACTTCTAGTGAAACCTATGGTACCGGGTCTATTTTCCATCATATATTTTCTATCTATAAAACCAAAAACCCAAAAATACATTGTTGCAATTATTTTGTGTTCACTTTATTTTGCCTTTTACTTTTATTTCAAATCTATCTCTATCATATCTCACTCTTGGAAGTGACCGTGAAGGGATTGACAACCCTTTTCCGCGTTGTGTGCAAGTGTTTGTTAGTTTGTGCAGGTGCATAGATTGGAGACTTGCTAATGCCTCCTACTGGATTGATACCTTGGTTCTCAACTGAGGGAAATACTTATATCTACTTTGCTGCATCACCCTTTCCTCTTCAAGGGAAAAATCAACGCAAGCTCAAGAAGTAGCAAGGCATCACGTCCAAGATTAGTAGACCGACTCCTTCATGCATCTACTAGTATTACTCCACACATCAGCCACTATCCAGCATGCATCTAGTAAGAAACGAAGTAATGCTTTAAGAAAGATGACATGATGTAAACAAGATAAACTCACGTATGAATAAACCCCATCTTTTACCCTTAACAACAATGATACATGCTTGTCATGTCTCTTTATATCACTGAGATTGAGCACCGCAAGATCAAACGCATCACAAAGCACCTCTTCCCATGGCAAGAAAAATCAGTCTAGTTGGCTAAACTAACCCAATAAATTGGAGAAGAAATATGAGGCTACACAAATCATGCGTAAACGAGCTCAGAGAAAACTCAAATAATATTCATGGATAGATCTGATCATAAACTGACAATTCATCGGATCCCAACAAACACACAGCAAAAATCCATTACATCGAATAGATCTCCAAGAACGTCAAGGAGAACATTGTATCAAAGATCAGAGAGAGAGAGAGAGAGAGAGAGAGAGAGAGAGAGAGAGAGAGATAGAGAGAGAGAAAGCCATCTAGCAACTAGCTATGGACCCGTAGGTCTGTAGTAAACTACTCACGCATCATTGGAGAGGCAGCAAGTGATGAGGACATCAATACCATTGTTACACCCACTGCCCCTGCTATTATACATATTGGACCAATTACTAGAGCTCACGCACGCCAATTGAATTACCACATACTTTCATTTCTTGGTAATGATTCTAATGTTCATGAGAATATGATGCTGCCTAAATTGGATACATTTGTCTTGCATACAAATGAATGGTCTAGCTTGGACAAGAAGGATGAACATTGGAGCTAGATCAAGCATGGAGATGATGGCATGCGCAAGGGGAACAAGAACGGAGTTACAAGTGATGATTTCAGGACTTTGAAGCCACCATAATGAGAGCATGAAGCCTTGGATGAAATATATAAGATGCCACTTCATAAATTTCGTCCAGAGACTATTATAGGTGTTGCGTCACCTTATTATTGGGCCAGGCCCATGTAATTTTGAAATACAAAAGTATAGGTTGTTTTTAGAGTCCGTATGTGTGGGTAAAACATATTTAGGGTTGGTTTCGGACCCCTTCTCCAAGGGGCCACGAAATTCCCTCTCTATCTTTCCATATATACAGCCCTTAGGGCATCGTTTAGACTTTGGGTTTTGTTTAGATTAAAGTTCGCCATAGCTGCAACTTCGCGTACTTCGTTTGTGTTCAACGACCAGACAAAGACGTCACAGAACGCCACTTGATCAATAAAGCTTTCCTCTTAAATTCAAAATATCTAGATTGCAATCTCAGTTTCTTGCTTGTTATTCGTTTGCTTGCAGGAAACAGACCTTCGTGGTCAGGTTGATCATGCTCCAGCGTGGTCAATAACCTCTCGGAGTTGGTTTAGCGATTGCTAAGGCGCGACGTCCTCGCACGTTTGTAGTCGGATCGTCAAAGTCGACTTCCTCCAAAATGATAGCCACCATCTCATTGAAAAGACGGGACACCTTTGCCTCTATCAGCAAGGTTGGTGTACATCCCCTCTGTGATCGTTGACCCCTCCGGTAGAGTGTCGGAAAGGGCCTCTAGATTGGATCTTGTGGTTCTAGAACTTACGACGGTGAAAAAAGTATTTCCTCTCTGTCTCTGTTGGTTGCATGATTTATGGGTATTTATAGAGGAAGAATTGGGTAAAACGGAGCTACATGGGCCCCACGAGCCATCGGGGATGCCATGAAACTTTTTGGAGACTTTTTTGCTGGCAATAATTAAGGACCCTGGAAGCTTCGGGAGGACACAAGAGGATGGAACAATGTCCCACGAGCAACCAGGGCACGCCCCCAGAACATGATGGACTTCATTTGATATAAATATTCTGTAAAACCAAAAACATGCAGAAAACAACAAGTGGCACTAGGAACTAAGTTAATAGGTTAGTACCAAAAAATAATATATATAATTGCTTGCAAATGTATATAAAACATCTAAGATTGATAATAATACAACGTGGAACAATAAAAAATTATAGATATGTTGGAGACATATCAAGCATCCCCAAGCTTAATTTCTGCTCATCCTCGAGTAGGTGAATGATAAAAATAGAAGTTTCAATGTGGAATGTTGCCCATCATGTTCATATAATAAATTTCTTTTATGTCATGGATATTTGGACTTAGAATGATTCAAAGCAATAGTCTATAATTTGACGCGAGGACATAAATACTCAAGCATATCAACAAGCAACAAAGTATTTCAAAATATCAATGCTAAAGAAAGCTATCCGTGACCCATTATGCTCAATAATTGATCCATTCATGGAAAACATGTGAATATTAACTACATCCAATGCTAAAGTATGACAATAGTGTCCCTTCGCGGAGGGGAGCATGGATTTGTGGAGGTGCCAGAGCTCATAGTTTAAATTGAGAGATAAAACTATTTTGAGAGGCATGATTTTCTTGTCAATGAAAATGACTTAGAATTCCCAATATCTTCCATGCTAGACAAATTATATGTGGTTCCCAAACAAAAAGTAAAGTTTATTTCCTTCCCACGATTCTTTCACAATCCATGGCTAGTCATATCCACGGGTGCCTTCCATACCATCACATACCAAGGAATTGATTATAGTATATTTTTTTGGCATTTCAGGACTGGGCATCCCTATTACCTGCCACACTCTCATGCAATAAAAAGTGAATAAACACTCATCATGAGAATATATTATCTAGCATGGAAAATATTGGCCACCACCTACCGCTTCATGAGCGGTACGGGCACACAAAAGGGAAATCTATTTGGAAAATTAGAGTTGGCACATACAAATTTACTTGGAACGACATGGAAATACCCATATAGGTAGGTATGGTGGACTATTTGGCACAACTTTGAGTTTAAGGAGTTGGATGCACACACAATATTCCCGCTTAGTACAAATGAAGGCTAGCAAAGAGATTGAGAAGCGACCAACCAAGAAACGAAAACGGTCATAAACAAATAGTGAATATAATCAACACTGAATAATGCACCACAAGTACGCAACTTTGGGTTTAAGGAGTTGGATGCACATGCAGTATTCCCGCTTAGTACAAATGAAGGCTAGCAAAGAGATTGAGAAGCGACCAACCAAGAAACGAAAACAGTCATAAACAAACATTGAACATAATCAACACCAAATAATGCACCACAAGTAGGATATAATTTCATTGCATAACTCTAGACTTTACGTGCATGCATAGGGAATCACAAATCTTAGCACCAATATTCATACTAAAGCATCATTACTCATCAACATGACTCACATATCACTATCTCCATATCGCAAAACTATTGCAAGGAATCAAGTTCATAATTCCAATGATATTCATGAAAGTTTTTATTATATCCTTCTTGGGTATCTATCATATTGGGACTAAATTCATATCTCATGCAAACTACTATTACTATTTTTGACTCTCAAAAAGATATAAGTGAAGCATGAGAGTTCATCTATTTCTTCAAAAAATTCATCTGTCAAAATAATATAAGTGAAGCATGAGAGAACATTTCTTCAAAATGTACTAACTCTCAAAATAATATAAGTGAAGCGTGAGAATTTATTTCTTCAAAACATAACCACCGCGTGCTCAAAAAGATATTAGTGAAGCGCTAGAGCAACTACCTAGCTCAAAATATTTAAGTGAAGTACATAGAGTATTCTAACAAACTATGATAAGTGTGTGGCTCTCTCAAATTGGTGTGTACACCAAGGATTGTTGTGGTAAACTAAAAAGCAAGGCAAGCAAAGACTCATATAATACAAGACGCTCCACACAAAACTCATGATATGTGACAAATAAAAATATAGCCTCAAGTAAAATTACCGATGGTCGTTAGAAGAAAGACGGGATGCCTTCCGGAGCATCCCAAGCTTAGTTGCTTAGTTCTCCTAGAATATTACCTTGGGGTGCCTTAGGAATCCCTAATATTAGGCTCTTGCCACTCCTTATTCCTTCATCCATCGTGATCTCACCCAAAACTTGAAAACTTCAATCACACAAAACTTAACAAAACCTCGTGAGATCCGTTAGTATAATAAAATCAATCTTTACTTTAAGTATTGTTGCAAACCCATTAATATTTTGTTATTACATTATATCTACTTTATCCACCTTTACCATGGCTCATAATCCCCCTGATACAATCCATAGATTCATCAAAATAAGCACGTAATGCAAAGAAAACAGAATCTATCAAAAATAGAATAGTCTGTAAAACACATTTTTTAGTCATACTTCTGTCACTCTGAAAATTCTGAACAATTAGGACAATGTGGGAAATATGTATATCAATTATGTGTCAAAATTTTAGAAATTGTTCATGCTCCAGAAATTGCAGACAATTCTTCTACTGGACGCAAAAGTTTTTGTTATGTTGAGAATCGAATCAACTGTCACCCAAATAAACCCAAAGGCTTTGCTTGGATCAAACACTTATTACAAGTTTAAAACACTAAAACACAATCACAACAATAGCATAATTGTGTATTTATTGAAAAACAAAAAGAATAATGAATAAATGAAAACATAACTATTGGGTTGCATCCCAACTAGCGTTATTGTTTTATGCCCCTAGCTAGGCATATTGCATAGTTTTAGGTGTTGTCGTCTTTGGTGTTTATTTATTCAATAACACACCCATGCTTCCTAGGGATTTTATTAGTGTTACTATTGATCACACTCCTAGGTATACAATCAAGAACTTCTTTTGTGGTGGTAGGTTCTTCCATCATATTGATAAAGCTAGGGCGAATATTTATAATCTTAACATCTTCGTTTCCTTTACTTGATGGTTCACCCTTCTTTCTAGGAACATAAATAAACTTGGTATTTTCTTCGCTCTATCTCTCGCTAATTATAGGCTCCTTCTCTTTTAAGGTTTTCATAGTAATTCCTACCTTCGATCTAAAATGAGTGACATGATTATGAATCTTTTTATCCATATGCAGATCATGCCCCACTTCAAATCAGATCATGCCCACATTTCCCAATTGTGCAATATGCAGATGACACTCTGGTGGTTATGCAAGCTGATGCTAGACAATTGTTCTGTTTGAAGGCACTTCTGAATACTTTTGCCACTGCAACTGGGCTCAAAGTAAATTATGGAAAATCAATCATGGTACCTTTGAACATTGATGAAGACGGGGTGGAAATTTATACTAACACCTTGCAATGCGCTAGAGGTCAGTTCCCCTTTACTTACCTTGGCATGCCTTTGGGGATCTCCAAACCAACAGTGGAACAATGCCTCCCCCTAGTGAACAGGATTGCCAAAAGAGTGGCTGGTATCTCTACATTCATGACACAAGCTGGTAAACTTCTACTGGTCAAATCAGTGATGACCTCATTAGCAGTATTCTTCATGTGCTGTTTGGACATGCCTGTTACAATTAAAAAAACAGATCATCAAATATTTGAGACACTGCCTCTGGAGAGGACCTGATATGGAGGACAAAAGACCTGCTCTGGTAGCATGGCAAACAGTATGCAGACCCAAAGATCAGGGGGGTTTGGGAGTGCTAGACATCTACACACACAACAAAACATTGCTCATGAAGAACCTTCACAAATTCTTCAACAGACATGACATCCCATGGGTCAATCTTATCTGGGAATCATACTATGGAGATGGGAGACTGCCAGGGGGCAGTTTGATAGGATCATTCTGGTGGAAATCCAACTTAGCTCTCATTGATCAATACAAAGCCATTGCTAGATGTAATGTGGGAAATAGAGTAAGTGTTTTTTTCTGGGAGGACTTATGGAGCCAAGCAATACTTAAGCACCAATTCCTTTGTAAGAAACCCTCAACTAAATGTGCAACAAGTACTACAGACTGAGTACTTACAAGACCTATTTTTTCTCCCCCTAACAACTGAAGCATATGAGGAATTCCTACAGATGGAAGACATTTGCATTTCCATGAGACAATCAGAATACCTAGACACTCTTGACACTTGGAGCTACATTTGGGGGAATGAACTCTACTCCTCCATCAAAGCATATGAAGTTCTAATTGGACATAGGCAAACACCTCCACATTTCAATTGGATCTGGCAGAGTTCATGCCAGCCAAAGCATAAAGTGTTCTTCTGGCAACTTCTACATGATAGAGTCAACACAAGAAATTTACTCAGAAGAAAGAATTTTGTACTAGAGGATTACAACTGTGTTGTTGGTGGATGCCAGCAAGAAGAAACTCTTCATCACCTATTTTGGGGCTGCCAATTTGTTCAACAATGCTGGGATTTCATCTGTCCAACAAGAACACAAAACTTATCTGTGTTAGAAGCGTTCCAAGACCTTAAGGATAAACTGAGATACCCTTTCTACATGGAAATCATAATCCTTGGAGCATGGGCCATCTGGATCACCAGAAATAATAAGGTTTTTGAAAACATCCAACCTTCTTTCCAAGGGTGGAAGTTCATTTTCTTAGAAGAGCTAAAGCTTCTCAAGTTCAGAATGAAGAAGAAGCATGATAGACAATTTTCTGTTTGGCTTCAAAGCCTCTTGTAATGCCCCCCTTTTTCATTCTTTCTTTCTTTTCGTTACTTCTGTTTTAGTCTCCTTTTTAGTTTTCTAGCCTCTTATTTTAGTTTTTCTTAGGCTTAACTCAAGCCTTCCAAGTTGCACTCTGTATTCTGACCTTTTTTATTTAATTAAAAATTGCAGTGGGGTCTTACCCTACTGTTTATAGTCAAAAAAAATCTTTTTATCCATATTATCAATATGATTTGTGGTAGGCGTCTTCTTTTCAATAACATCTAACCTTTCCATAAGAGGCTCAAAAGTTAAAGTTGTTTCATTAAGAATAATAGGTGGTGATCCTACTAACTTTCCCATGGAATTGAGTGCATCCATAGAGGGACAGATTAAGAAATTCTCTCCAATAATAGTGTCACACACAAATCTATACCAAGTAGTAATTCTCACATAAAAATTACGAGGAAGAACGGTAGTAGGTTGCTTCCGAGTAGATCTATTTTGAGCATTGCAAATTCTATACCAAGCATCTTTTAGATTCCCCCCCCCCCCTCTTTGTTTAAAATCAATAACCTCACTTTTTGGGGTACATGTGATGAGAGACGAGCTAGTCATGATGACAAAACAAGTGACATAACACATGCAAATAAAAAGCGAACGAAAAGGCAAACAGAAAGAAGGTAAATAAAAAAGGCAAATATATTTGTGTTTTTCTGAGAACTTTTTAGAAGTGGGGGAGATGGAAATGAGAGGCAAATGGAAAATAATGTAAGTGCAAGGAAATGAGAGTTTATGCGTAGGTACTTGATAGATGTTGATGATGTCTCCCCGGCAACGGCACCATAAATTCTTCCTGCTACTTGTGATCTGCGTTGGTATTTCCCCTAAGAGGAGAGGATGATGCAGTATAGTAGAGATAAGTATTTCCTTTAGTTAAGAAACCAAGGTTATCAATCCAGTAGGAGAACCAAGAAACACAATGTAAACAACACCTGCACACAAACAACAAATCCTCGCAACCCAATGCTACAAGGGGTTGTCAATCTCTCGAATGTTACGTGCAAGATTAAATTGTATGACATTTGATAAATAGATAGATTGATAGATGCAAATAAAATAAAAGTAAATAAATCTTATGTGACGCCCGAGACCGACGTCCCAGAAGATTCCAGAAGATTCCCGAAGATTCCAGATGTTCCGGGTTGCCCGTGTGTTTCAGTTCTGTTTGTGTTATTTATTTTTCTGCTTTGCATCATGTCATTTTTATTTTTTTGCATCTCAACCTAATAAATTGTGTGGACCTTCGGTCCATTTAAATCGAGGGAAGGTAACTTCTCTTTATAACATATAAAAGCCTCCTAATAATTATGGAGCTATATTAATAATTATTCCATTCCTCGGAATCACCGTAACACACTTGCATAATTTCCCCATGTCTTCCTTTTCTTATTCCTTGCTTCAAAAACCTTGCCAACATTTCTTTTCTCAGTTATCGAGGTTCCTCAAAAACCCTCCAGCCTTTTTCTTTAAATTCCTGACTTTTGGTGAGTCCAGTAAAATTAGTCTCATGCCCTAATTCTCTCCTAACCTTCTCCTCTCTTTTCTTTCTTCCTTTTTTTTTCTTTTCTGTAATTCTAAGAGAAGAGGGCAGCAGCCCCTGCCTCTTGGGCCTCCTTCCCAGCCGGCCCACTTTGGCCACCCCGGCCCGACAACTCCCGCTAACCCTAGCATCGAGGCCCCAGCGCTCGACTCATCTCGCTCCTCCCTCGCTCGCTCCCAGCCGCCGCCACTCCCGATCCCATTTTCCATCTCCCTCCGAGCCCCGCGCAGCACCTCGCCCGAGCGCTTCTCCTCGCTCGATCCCTTCGACCCAAGCCCGTTCCCTCCTCCTCTGGTCGTCGACCCACTCACCTCGCCAAGGCCTCTGCCCGTCGCCAGGAGCAGCTCGCGACCTCGCCCCCTGGCCCGAGCGCCCGCCTCGCCAGGTCGCCGCCCCGGGCTCGGCCCCTGTTCCTCTCCCGACGCCCTAGCGTGGTGCCCGTCCGCCCGCGCGCGAGGCCGCGCCCGAGTGCCCTCTGCTCCTCGCCGGCCAGGAGCGCCGCTCCTCCCCAGCACCCGCGGCCCCTTCGCCTCGCCCTCTGCCTCGTGCAGCGCCATGGCGCTCGACCGTCCCCGTGCGGCCGTCATCAGAAGCCCGCGCCCAGCGCGCGCCCAGTCCTCACGGTCGCGCGTCTCCCTCGCCTTGCTGCCTTCGTCCGCGCGAGGCTCTGCCTCGGCTCCTTCGTCCAGCAGCAACCAGCAGCGCCGCAACCCCCGCAGTCCTTTCCTTTCCTGTTTTTTTTGTTTTGTTGTGCTGTTTTTGTTAATCTCAGTTAACCAGGAAAACAGCAAGTTTATCTTCTTTTGGACCCTTGTACGACTACGGCTACGAGCTCGAGAACGACTACATGTACGAGAACGACGACCCGTGTACCCCTTCGAGTCGCCGACGACCCGTCAAGTACGACTACACGGCGACAAATGACATGTACAACTACCTACGCCAAGTACCTCTACATGACCGGCAAGTACCACGACGACCCGAACGACTACCGTCGCGTGTACCACTACCGTCGCCTGGAAACGAGGAATTCGCCAAGTACCACGACATGGTGACGTGAACCACTACTTCCTCTCCGATGAACGAGAACAACTACTTCCCTCTACGGAACGACTTCTTCCTCTTCGGAAACGTGAACCACTACTTCCTCTACGACTCACGAGAACGTCTACTTCCACTACTTCCTCTCCGACCGCGAGTACCACTTCTTCCTCTACGTCTCGATCCGCCCCGAAACGCACGCTTCGAAGGTATAACCCCGTGGATGACCCGTGTCATGCTTGCTTGTGTTGTATGAAATGTTTCCCGTGTGAGCTCCGTGTCCGTTTCGTCCCTTTTGTTGTTCCTCGGTTGCCTCGTCACCGACCCGTGGGAACCCGGCAACGGGATCGCCCACCTTTCATCTCGTTTGACACGCTCCGCCATCTATCTTTTGCACCGGACTCTTAACGAGTTACCGGCACCGATATGTTGCCGTGGCATCATTTTCGGAATCGTTGCCGTGGCACCCTTTTTCATTCCACCACGGTGACAAATGCTTCATATCTCTTTTAAGTCAACCTTTTAATAATTGCATAAAACTTGATCATGTCATCTGCATCATGATAACAACATTGATATGTTTAATTGTTGTTGCTTATAATTATTAAACATGCTCATGGGGATTTTCCGGACTTGTTGTTGTTATTTCCGGCCCCATTTAAATTGCCTTAATAGTATAGTTTCTTTATGCTACACCTCTTGCCATGTTAAAACATTTAATCTTGTCTTGTAAATCATGGGAGTCAATTAAATAATTATTGTGGTGTTTCGTCAATATGCAACTCGTTGC
Source organism: Secale cereale (assembly GCA_902687465.1). Classification (NCBI taxonomy): domain Eukaryota; kingdom Viridiplantae; phylum Streptophyta; class Magnoliopsida; order Poales; family Poaceae; genus Secale; species Secale cereale. The sequence goes on from LR738714.1 coordinate 225,795,298, forward strand.
ATATTGAGCTCCACTTAACTTGTAGTGTTGTTTGTGCACTTTGCCATGCCTTGCATATTTAAACCGGACATGCATCATACTTGGTTGTGCATCTTATGCCATGTTTATGCTTGTGTGATTACCATGTTGTTTTCCTTCTTTCCGGTTGCTTCTCTTGTTAGCTTCGGTTTCGTTCCGGAGTTGTGAGGATCCGCTCGACTGTTGCTCCGTCTTCTTCTTGGATCTGTTCTTCTCCCTCTGTGGAATCCCAGGCAAGATGACCGAACCCGGATACCATTACTATCTTTGCCTATTGCTAGTAGTCTCGATCTATAGTTTTGCCTCGATGCCCATGTTCTTCTTGTCAGCCTCCTACTTGTAACCATTGCCTTGTTTAACCACCCTACCTACGCAAACCGTTGCTTGGCTAAGTACGCTTCGCTCAGCCCCTCTTATAGCATTGCTAGTTGCAGGTGAAGACCGAAGATGCTTGCTTCATGTTGAAGTTTGGTTGGGTTATATCACACTATATAAATGCTTAAACGAAATCATCTATATACTGGCAGGGTGGAAGGCTAAGCCTTTTGCTTGGTGTTTTGTTCCACTCATGCCGTTAGGAACCGTATAAACCGGTGTTATGTTCCTTGATTATGCGTTCCTAACACGGTTGGGGTGTATGGGACCCCCTTGATAAACCGCTAAGTGCTAAGTCTTTTCCAGCAAGTCCCAACATTTGGTACTATTTGCCTCATAATAACAACTTAATTAATTAATTAAATTTTGCATAGGGGGTCGCTCCCTCGAGGATCCTTTATTTCTACATAGCAGGGGGGCCAGTGCCGATGGTGTTGGTCCCAAACGGGGGTCCTGCGGGAACCACCACGGGGAAACTCGAGGTTTGGGTCCTGTAGCATCGCCCATCCGGTCGTGTCCTGAGACTTAGATACGCGCGGCTACTATCAGGGTGTCGACACGCCGGGAGGATTTGCTGGATTAGCCTTACCTTAGTTCGGTTTAACTTGAGCACGGGATTCCGAGAATACTCGGGTCTTCCCACCTATGGAGTTGCGACTTCGCGGATCGTGGGCTTGTGATGGGCCAAGTTGGAACACCCCTGCAGGGTTTGAACTTTCGAAAGCCGTGCCCGCGGTTATGTGGCAGATGGGAGCTTGTTAATTCCGGTTGTAGATAACTTGACACAATGTTACTAATACACTACCAGCGTGTGTTCCGTGACTGTCAATTTCCGAATAGGGATTCGGGAGTTGAACACGGTGGGGTTATGTTTGACCGGATTTAGCTAGGATCACTTCGTGATCATCTTTCGACCGATGCTCTTCTCTTCTCGCTCTCTATTACGTAAGTTAGTGCTAGTTGCTGCTGCAGACTCTTGTTTGTTCCTTCACCTCTCGTTCTTTCTTCAGCCTTGTCCTCACCCAAGGCTTAAATAGTCTTGTTACCCGGGAACGGGATTGCTGAGTCCTCTGTGGCTCACAGTTACTTCACCACACCAGATGCAGGTTCAGCCGAGTTCGATGCAGGAGCTGGTTCAAGTACTTCATCGGGAGCTCGATGAAGCTTGTGGCCGTTGCTTGTGACGTTTCGATGTTCAGTATTGGTTTCTACTAGGATTCGATCCTGTCCTGTGGCTTTATGTTGTTTTGGTATCTTTCTTTGGATCTTCACCCGTAGTTGGGTTGTGATGTTTTGAATGATGTTTTGCTTATGTAATGTATTGTGTGAAGTGGCGAGTGTAAGCCAACTATCTCCTTTTGCATTTTAATCCCTCTTTTACATGAGTCGTGCAAAGATACCAAACTTGAGATCATTCTAGGATGGGCTTATATCTTTAAGTCGTGCCTCGACACGTAGGAGATATAGTCCCATCCTGGGCATTACAAGTTGGTATCAGAGCCTTCTCCGACCTAGAAGCCCCCACTGATTGATCGAATCGTTGACGGTTGAGTCTAGGCACACACTTAAAACTTTTTGAGTCCTATATATATATCGGAGAGTAGGATTTCTGTTTGCTTCTCATCCCCTTTTCTCTCTGGTGAGAACTCCTGACGATTACTCTTACCTCTTCTACTTTCAAAAAATGCACCAAATTTTTTTTAGGATTCCGCGAGTATTCTGGGATTGTTTCGATGTTCTTGTGACAAGGATATTGTTCTCGATGCCTCCTGTTACCGAGGAGTTGAGCTTCGGGGTATCATTGACACAAGCATATCGCGGCAGTACTAAATACTTAAGACGGCCGACATCGAAAATCTCTCCTATACGGCCAGTGGCAAGATAACCCCGACATCACCCAGTATTGGGGAGGTAGTTCGAGAGTATTGCCATAGCTTGTTTGTAATGCCCAGGATGGGACTATACCTCCTACGTGTCGAGGCACGACTTAAAGGTATAAGCCCATCCTAGAATGATCTCAAGTTTGGTATCTTTGCACAACTCATGTAAAAGAGGGATTAAAAATGCAAAAGGAGATAGTTGGCTTACACTCGCCACTTCACACAATACATTACATAAGCAATCATTATTCAGAACATCACAACCCGACTACGGGTGAAGAACCAAAAGAAAGATACCAAAACAACAAAAGCCACAGGTCAGGATCGAATCCTAGTAGAAACCACTACTGAACATCGAAACGTCACAAGCAAACGGCCACACTCTTCAACGAACTCCTGGTGAAGGACTGATCCAACTCCTGCATCAAACTCGGCTGAACCTGCAACTGGTGTGGTGAAGTAACTGTGAGTCACAGAGGACTCAGCAATCCCGTTCCCGGGTAACAAGACTATTTAAGCCTTGGGTGAGGATAAGGCTGAAGAAAGAACGAGAGGTGAAGGAAACAAAACAAGAGTCTGCAGCAGCAACTAGCACTAACTTACGTAAAAGAGAGCGAGAAGAGAAGAGCATCGGTCGAAAGATGATCACGAAGTGATCCTAGCTAAAGCCGGTCAAACATAACCCCACCGTGTTCAACTCCCGAATCCCTATTCGGAAATTGACAGTCACGGTACACACGCTGGTAGTGCATTAGAAACATTGTGTCAAGTTATCTACAACCGGAATTAACAAGCTCCCATCTGCCACATAACCGCGGGCACGGCTTTCGAAAGTTCAAACCCTGCAGGGGTGTTCCAACTTGACCCATTACAAGCCCACGATCCGCGGAGTCGCAACTCCATAGGTGGGAAGACCCGAGTATTCTCGGAATCCCGTGCTCAAGTTAAACCGAACTAAGGTAAGGCTAATCCAGCAAATCCTCCCGGCGTGCCGACACCCTGATAGTAGCCGCGCGTATCTCGTCTCAGGCCACGACCGGATGGGTGATCCCACAGGTTTTTACCAAACCTTGAGTTTCCTCGAGGTGGCCCCGCGTAACCCCCGTTTCGGACCAACACTCATGTGGAGCACTGGCCCGGGGTTGTTGAATTAAATAAAAGGGATAGCTAGTCCACATGCAAGTTTTTTTATTAGTTTGTTATTAGGCAAATAGTACCAATGTTGGGACTTGCTGGAAAAGACTTAGCACTTAGCGGTTTATCAAGGGGGTCCCATACACCCCAACCGTGTTAGGAACGCAAAATCAAGGAACATAACACCGGTTTATACGGTTCCTAACGGCATGAGTGGAACAAAACACCAAGCAAAAGGCTTAGCCTTCCACCCTTGCCAATATATAGATGATTTCATTTTTAAGCATTTATATAGTGTGATATAACCCAACCAAACTTCAACATGAAGCAAGCATCTTCGGTCTTCACCTGCAACTAACAATGCTATAAGAGGGGCTGAGCGAAGCGTACTTAGCCAAGCAACGGTTTGCATAGGTAGGGTGGATAAACATGGCAATGGTTACAAGTAGGAGGCTGACAAGAAAGACATGGGCATCGAGGCAAAACTATAGATCGAGACTTCTAGCAATAGGCAAAAATAGTAATGGTATCCGGGTTCGGTCATCTTGCCTGGGATTCCACAAGGGAGAAGAACGGATCCAAGAGGAAGACGAAGCAACAGTTGAGCGGATCCTCACAACTCCGGAACGAAACCGAAGCTAACAAGAGAAGCAACCGGAAAGAAGCAAACAACACGGTAAACACACAATCATTATCATGGCATACGATGCACATCCAAGTATGATGCATGTCCGGTTTAAATATGCAAGACATGGCAAAGTGCTCAAACAAAACTACAAGTTAAGTGGAGCTCAATATGCAACGAGTTGCATATTGACGAAACACCACATATTATTTATCTAGTTGACTCTTGTTTATTTACAAGACAAGATTTAATGTTTTTAACATGGCAAGAGGTGAAGCATAAAGAAACTATACTATTAAGACATTTTAAATGAGGCCGGAAATAACAACAACATATCCGGAAAATCCCCATGAGCATGTTTAATAATTATAAGCAACAACAATTAACATTCTAGTGTTGTTAACATGATGCGGATGACATGATCAAGTTTATGCAATTATTATTAAAAGGTTGACTTAAGAGGAAGACATGAAGTGTTTGTCACCGTGGTGGAAAGAAAGAGTGCCACGGCAACGATTCCGAAAAATGATGCAACACATCATATCGGTACCGGTAACTCGTTGAGGAACCGGTGCAAAAGGTGACGAAGCGAGTCAAACGAGATGATGGGGTGATCCCGTTGCCGGGTTCCCACGGGTCGGCGACGAGGCAACCGAGGAACATGACAAAGGTGGAACGGGCACGAAGCACACAAGGGGAACATTTCATACAACACAACAAGCATCACACGGGTCACGTCTCGGGGTTATACCTTCGAAGCGTGCGTTTCGAGGCGGTTCGAGCTCGTCGAGGGACGTAGTGGAAGAAGTCGTTCCGCGAGTCGGGGAACACGTTAACGTAGAGGAAGTAGTCGTTCACGGGGTGACGGTAGTGGTACACGGCGACGGTAGACGAACTCGTAGGCGTTTCCGTTACCGAAGAGGTACTTGTAGCGTCGGCGTTCGTAGTGGTACTTGTGGTCTCCGAACTTGTCGACGGTAGTGGTACTCGCCGTAGGGGTACTTGGTCGGGTCGCCGGTAGTAGTGGAACTTGGTCTCGGCTTGTCGTTTTTCCGTAGATGAACGGGTCGTCGTGGTACTTGTCGGGGCCGTCTTGGCAACGTAGTTGTACACGGGTCGTTGCGGTCTTTGGCGGTAGACGTTTCCGTTCGTAGTTGTACTCGTCCTCGTAGCCGTTCGGTCGTCGTGGTACTTGGCGCTTCCGGCGAGGGTAGTTGTTCGGGCGTCGATCTCGTATACGGTTCGTAGACGTTCGGGCCGTCGAGGTACTTGTTCATGAAGTCGTCACGTGTAGTCGAACTTGTAGGTCGTCGGCGATCGAAGGGGTACACGGGTCCTCTGTCAATTCATCAGCAAAAGGGCAACACAACAGAAAACAAACAACACTGCACAGGAGGGCGACGAGGCCACTGGAACGGAAGAGCTGCGTCTCTGGAGGGTGCGGGCTCGGCGACTCAGTGCTGGCCTGGTCGGCCCTGGAGGAGCCGTCGGGCTGCGAGAGGGGCGTTGCCTTGGCGCGCGGAGGAAGGAGAGGGGGACGCGGCTGCGGGGCGGCCTCCCATGGCGAGGCGGCGCTGGACGCTCGGGGCTCCGCTGGAGATGGACGGCGGCGCGCGAGGGAACCAAAGGGCCGGGGCGCCGCTGCTTCTGGTAGGAGGAGATGGAAGGGCTCCATGCTGCTGGGCTCGGGGCCAGGCGCGCTCTGGAGGGCGCCGTTCGAAGGGGCTCGGAGCTGGAAGAGGCGGCCGGCGCGCGAGGGAGAGGCGGAGGGCGTGCTGCGGCGCTGGCGTCGGAGGGAGTCGGAGGAAGGCGCAGGACAGGGCCGGCGTGCGGCCTGGAGGACCGGTGGCGCGGCGCGCGCGCTGCCTGGCCGAGGAGGCGGCGGCTCCAGGGAGGAGGCACGGCAGAGGAACCGCAGATCCTCGCCGCTGGAGGGAGATGCCGACGGAGGAGGACCCGCGGCATGGGGTAGCGCGTAGGAGGATCGCGGGCACGCGGTGACCACGAGGGGCACGTCGAGGTTTGGGCGACGCAGAGGAGAAGGACGACGGGGTACTGCTTGGGTCGGGTGGTGGACGAGGGAGAGAGGGTTGGGAGGAGAGAGCGAGAGGGAGAAAACGGGATCGGGACAGGAGATCCTGGCGGCGCGAGGAAGGGAAAACGGGGAGAGGAGCGATGCGGCTGCGGTCTAGGGTTCGGTGGAGTGGCCAGTGGGCCTTGAGGAGAAGTGTGGTCGGCCTGGGCCTCAGCTGCGGCTGGGCCAAGAGGGAGGCTGCGGCCTGGAGGAGAGAGGGAAAGGAAGGAGGCCTCCTCTTCTGCTATTTTTAAAAATAAAACAGAATACAACAACAAGAAAGAAAAGGAGGGAGGTGCTAGGAATATGCTTAGGACAAGAGGTTAAAATCCCTGGACTCACAAAAATGTCAGGGTTTTAAATAAAATTGAAGGAGGGTTTTTGGAAGGACCTCGAAACACTGAAAAGAATTATAGCAAGGTTTGAGGCAAGAATTGAGATAGAAATGCATGGAGAAATATTGCAAGTGTGTTACGGTGATTTCCAACAAATGGAATATTTTAAATATAGCTCCATAATTATTAGGAGGCTTTTATATGTTATAAAGAGAAGACATCTTCCCTCGATTTAAATGGACCGAAGGTCCACACAATTTATTAGGTTGAGATGCAAAAATTAAAATATGACATGATGGCATGATGACATGATGCAATGCAAAAATAAATAACACAAGCACAAAAGGACACACGGGCAACCCGGAACATCTGGAATCTTCTGGAACCTTCTGGAATCTTCTGGGACGTCGGTCTCGGGCGTCACAACTCTCCCACACTAACAGAGGATCTCGACCCGAGATCCTAGAGATATCACCGGGTAAAAACGGAAAAGGAAGAGGTAAAACAAAGTTGCTTCTTTGAGAGACGAGTGAAACCAAAGAACCTTGAGAGTTTAAACAAGTTGAAAGGAGAATACAACGGAGATGAATGAATATGAAAACTCCGTTAGAAAAGAGTAACAAGGAGCATTACGAGAACCTTGAAGGTTGAAAGACATTAAACAAGAGCTCACGGACCAAAAGAATATGAAACTGCAAGGGTATAACCAAGGAAGAAGAATGACAAAATTTGGACAGCACTCCGTCTGAAAATGGAAGGAATTGAACAAGAACTTGAAGAGATGGAATGATACTTGATGAAATGAACAGCATATAGCTTCTGAAACAATTAAAAGAATGGCACAAGGTGGAAGAAAGATTCAGACAGCACTCCGGTTAAAAGATGGGCAAAACTTGATAAGAAGAGGGAACTAGAATGAAGAATACAACACTCCGGTTAAAAGATCGGCAAGGGAAAGAACATGATCTCGATAAAAACGAGATGATGGTTAAAGAGAGCAATATCACCAAGCCTCCGGAATGAAAGAATAGAATATAGATCAACGAAATAAATGAATGGAGAAAAGACAACTTCCTCCAAAATGAATGCATTTGAAAGAGCATTCTTACGAAGAAGGGTTGAACGGAGTTGTTGGAAAAATCAACAACGAAAAGAATAAGCTCGATGTGGGCTTATGGAAAACATCTCAAAATTAAGAGGTGACAACCGGCCACTAACGAAAACAATTGATTGGATTGAGATCAACAAGGAGACGAAAGAGTTATTTCACGGAGAGGATAAATGAAGAACTTGGGTCATTATAAGCACCATAATAGTAACAATCCTTAGGGAAAGCTTTAGGTGCAATACAACCCAAGATAACTCCAACGAATAATTAAAGGGTTGAAAAGATGTCCTGAAGAAGGAAAATGATGGTTTTAAATATCTCATTCTTGAAAACTCGTGAATCATGAAACATGAAGGAATTGACAAGAATGACGTAACACCATCTGAAAAGATAAGGTAGAAAGGATTGCAATTGGAAGCATGATGAAGAATGCTTGAGCTCCAACAAGAATCTTGATGAAGACTTCGAGGATGAATTAAATGATGATGAACCACCATGAGAACTCCGGTAACAAAAGGATGAGAAGTGAAAGATGAAAAGAATAAGATTCAAGGCCTGCGATGAATTAGATGGAGCTTTGAAATGATGTAATTGAAACAACTTGAAGCTCCGGAAAACAAGATGAAGAACTTAGAACCAAGGATATTATATGATGAACAAGCTCTAGACAAAAGAATTAAATCACCTTGAAGGAATAAGAATAAGAATTATGTAATGCATCTCCTTCACCAATTAAAATTGATGACAACCAAAGGATTTGGCATACTACTTATTCTCGTTGGAAAAAAAATTAAAGAGGGATCTAGCAAAAGCTCGGATAATTATTCAACGAACCACCGGTAGGATTATGAAAAGAACAATGAATTGATACGATAACAACGAAAGAGTGAACTTGAAAGAACCACCGTAAAATATGGAGACGAACGAAGAGACATCAATGAAGAATATTTGGAGGACGAAGTTGAAAACTGAGAACGAAGAAATATCCTGAAATGATGGCCTTCGGAGGATCACAAAGGAAAAGAATTCATGAAGAATCTTGAGAGAACGGGCCAAGATTAAGAGAAACACTTCACCGGTCTCCAAATGTTGAGAATGAAGACGAGAAAAGCCATAAGAATTGTTGAGCACTCCGGAATGAAGAATTAAAAGGGTTGAAACAAAGATGAAAAGAATTTGGAAGCGCTCTTGGAGAAGGCATGTGACTGATGGAATCATACTTACGTCACACTTTGAAAAGAATTTGAGTTTAACTCCAGAAAAAAAAAGAAGAGTCTGGTAAGATCCTGGGAAAAGACCTGTGGGTTAGGGCCCACTCAAAGAAATCACCGTTGGAAAAGATTGCTTAAGAGATATTGCACCGGTTGAATTAAATGGCTTGAGTAAGATGACAATCTCAAAATAGCTTGAATGGATTAAGAATGGAATTATGAATCTTCTGAGATATCTTGAGCTCTCCGGATATGAATAGCAAGAGGAGAATGAATAATTGGTGCACCGGAATAAGAAAGCCTTGTGAAATGAGGAAAAGGATAAGATCAACACCGAAATCTTGAATTACATCCACCGACAGAATATGAGAACAAAAGAATGATGAACTTGGAGTTCTTGAGCATCTTCACGATAAATCACCGGATAAGAACATTGAAGGAAAAGAATGAAGAAAATATCACATGAATAAAATGGATATTTCATCTGAGAATTTCTTGCTCCGAGAAGAAGAAGGGTGGGAGGGTGGGGAAAACAAAGACAACTTGAGAAGAATGAAACAGACAAATCGTCAGATTTCTCAACGACGTCCGTATGGAATAACTTGAAGAGAAAACACACCGGTTGGAAAGGATTAACATGACCATCTTGAAGATCAAGAAGAATTAGCACTCCCATAGGAATATGAGAACACCGATTAGGAAAGGTCTGGAATCAACATTTGACATGGAAGCAACTCGAATACCAGAATCAAAACAAAAACAAAGGATAGATATGCAACATGATCTTCACAATATCATTCGAACAGAGGATTGAACGAATGAATTCCACAGGTACATCAACTCGTCGAGAAGCCACTTGGAAAACAAAAGGTAAATAAAAAAGGAACAAGGATCAAATAGAACAAATACAAGATAGAAGCTTCGTTCGACATCTTCGTGCTGAAAGCTCATGGAACGTGTTACAAAAGGGTTTTGCAATCCCCGGATCAGCATAGCCAAGGACCCTTTAAGATGCAACTCCCGATCAGAACAAGTCCATAAAACCACTTCACTCAATGTAGAACCCCAAACTTCATATCGAGCATCCGTTGGAAGAATGCCTAGAGCTACTGGATAAACCCACCTATAGATTTCCGAAAGTTTCCAGTTATGCAATCAGGTGTTGGGGATACACGGGAAGCACCGCGCAATCAACTCTAAACCTACATCCAGGTGTATCCATCCTTCAACACATAACCAGTCTTTCTCGGAAACTGTTTACCTCGGACCTTCGAAAAGCATCCACTATAACAAGCTATGGCAATACTCTCGAACTACCTCCCCAGTACTGGGTGATGTCGGGGTTATCTTGCCACTGGCCGTATAGGAGAGATTTTCGATGTCGGCCGTCTTAAGTATTTAGTACTGTCGCGATATGCTTGTGTCAATGATACCCCGAAGCTCAACTCCTCGGTAACAGGAGGCATCGAGAACAATATCCTTGTCACAAGAACATCGAAACAATCCCAGAATACTCGCGGGATCCTAAAAAAAATTTGGTGCAATTTTTGAAAGTAGAAGAGAAAAGAGTAATCGTCAGGAGTCCTCACCAGAGAGAAAGGGGATGAGAAGCAAAGAAATCCTACTCTCCGATATATATATATATAGGACTCAAAACATTTTCAAGTGTGTGCCTAGACTCAACCGTCAACGATTCGAACAATCAGTGGGGGCTTCTAGGTCGGAGAAGGCTCTGAATACCAACTTGTAATGCCCAGGATGGGACTATACCTCCTACGTGTCGAGGCACGACTTAAAGGTATAAGCCCATCCTAGAATGATCTCAAGTTTGGTATCTTTGCACAACTCATGTAAAAGAGGGATTAAAAATGCAAAAGGAGATAGTTGGCTTACACTCGCCACTTCACACAATACATTACATAAGCAATCATCATTCAGAACATCACAACCCGACTACGGGTGAAGAACCAAAAGAAAGATACCAAAACAACAAAAGCCACAGGTCAGGATCGAATCCTAGTAGAAACCACTACTGAACATCGAAACGTCACAAGCAAACGGCCACACTCTTCAACGAACTCCTGGTGAAGGACTGATCCAACTCCTGCATCAAACTCGGCTGAACCTGCAACTGGTGTGGTGAAGTAACTGTGAGTCACAGAGGACTCAGCAATCCCGTTCCCGGGTAACAAGACTATTTAAGCCTTTGGTGAGGATAAGGCTGAAGAAAGAACGAGAGGTGAAGGAAACAAAACAAGAGTCTGCAGCAGCAACTAGCACTAACTTACGTAAAAGAGAGCGAGAAGAGAAGAGCATCGGTCGAAAGATGATCACGAAGTGATCCTAGCTAAAGCCGGTCAAACATAACCCCACCGTGTTCAACTCCCGAATCCCTATTCGGAAATTGACAGTCACGGTACACACGCTGGTAGTGCATTAGAAACATTGTGTCAAGTTATCTACAACCGGAATTAACAAGCTCCCATCTGCCACATAACCGCGGGCACGGCTTTCGAAAGTTCAAACCCTGCAGGGGTGTTCCAACTTGACCCATTACAAGCCCACGATCCGCGGAGTCGCAACTCCATAGGTGGGAAGACCCGAGTATTCTCGGAATCCCGTGCTCAAGTTAAACCGAACTAAGGTAAGGCTAATCCAGCAAATCCTCCCGGCGTGCCGACACCCTGATAGTAGCCGTGCGTATCTCGTCTCAGGCCACGACCGGATGGGTGATCCCACAGGTTTTTACCAAACCTTGAGTTTCCTCGAGGTGGCCCCGCGTAACCCCCGTTTCGGACCAACACTCATGTGGAGCACTGGCCCGGGGTTGTTGAATTAAATAAAAGGGATAGCTAGTCCACATGCAAGTTTTTTTATTAGTTTGTTATTAGGCAAATAGTACCAATGTTGGGACTTGCTGGAAAAGACTTAGCACTTAGCGGTTTATCAAGGGGGTCCCATACACCCCAACCGTGTTAGGAACGCAAAATCAAGGAACATAACACCGGTTTATACGGTTCCTAACGGCATGAGTGGAACAAAACACCAAGCAAAAGGCTTAGCCTTCCACCCTTGCCAATATATAGATGATTTCATTTTTAAGCATTTATATAGTGTGATATAACCCAACCAAACTTCAACATGAAGCAAGCATCTTCGGTCTTCACCTGCAACTAACAATGCTATAAGAGGGGCTGAGCGAAGCGTACTTAGCCAAGCAACGGTTTGCATAGGTAGGGTGGATAAACATGGCAATGGTTACAAGTAGGAGGCTGACAAGAAAGACATGGGCATCGAGGCAAAACTATAGATCGAGACTTCTAGCAATAGGCAAAAATAGTAATGGTATCCGGGTTCGGTCATCTTGCCTGGGATTCCACAAGGGAGAAGAACGGATCCAAGAGGAAGACGAAGCAACAGTTGAGCGGATCCTCACAACTCCGGAACGAAACCGAAGCTAACAAGAGAAGCAACCGGAAAGAAGCAAACAACACGGTAAACACACAATCATTATCATGGCATACGATGCACATCCCAGTATGATGCATGTCCGGTTTAAATATGCAAGACATGGCAAAGTGCTCAAACAAAACTACAAGTTAAGTGGAGCTCAATATGCAACGAGTTGCATATTGACGAAACACCACATATTATTTATCTAGTTGACTCTTGTTTATTTACAAGACAAGATTTAATGTTTTTAACATGGCAAGAGGTGAAGCATAAAGAAACTATACTATTAAGACATTTTAAATGAGGCCGGAAATAACAACAACATATCCGGAAAATCCCCATGAGCATGTTTAATAATTATAAGCAACAACAATTAACATTCTAGTGTTGTTAACATGATGCGGATGACATGATCAAGTTTATGCAATTATTATTAAAAGGTTGACTTAAGAGGAAGACATGAAGTGTTTGTCACCGTGGTGGAAAGAAAGAGTGCCACGGCAACGATTCCGAAAAAATGATGCAACACATCATATCGGTACCGGTAACTCGTTGAGGAACCGGTGCAAAAGGTGACGAAGCGAGTCAAACGAGATGATGGGGTGATCCCGTTGCCGGGTTCCCACGGGTCGGCGACGAGGCAACCGAGGAACATGACAAAGGTGGAACGGTCACGAAGCACACAAGGGGAACATTTCATACAACACAACAAGCATCACACGGGTCACGTCTCGGGCTTATACCTTTAATTCGTGCCTCGACACGTAGGAGGTATAGTCCCATCCTGGGCATTACATTGTTATAGTGGATGCTTTTCGAAGGTCCGAGGTAAACAGTTTCTGAGAAAGACTGGTTATGTGTTGAAGGATGGATACACCTGGATGTAGGTTTAGAGTTGATTGCGCGGTGCTTCCCGTGTATCCCCAACACCTGATTGCATAACGGGAAACTTTCGGAAATCTATAGGTGGGTTCATCTAGTAGTTCTAGGCATTCTTCCAACGGATGCTCGATATGAAGTTTGGGGTTCTACATTGAGTGAAGTGGTTTTATGGACTTGTTCTGATCGGGAGTTGCATCTTAAAGGGTCCTTGGCTATGCTGATCCGGGGATTGCAATACCCTTTTGTAACACGTTCCATGAGCTTTCAGCACGAAGATGTCGAACGAAACTTCTATCTTGTATTTGTTCTATCTGTTCCTTGTTCCTTTTTATTTTCTTTTGTTCTTCCAAGTGGCTTCTCGTCAGTTGATGTACCTGCAGAATTCATTCGTTCAATCCTCTGTTCGAATGATGTTGTGAAGATTAGGCTGCTACACATCTATCCTTTGTTCTTGTTTTGATTCTGGTATTCGAGTTGCTTCGTTGTCAAATGTTGATCCCATACCTTCCTAATCGGTATCCTCGTATTTCTATGGGAGTGCTAGTCCTTCTTGATCATCGAGATATTCATGTTAATTCTTTTAACCGGTGTGCCTTCTCTTCAAGTTATTCCATACGGACACCGTTGAGAAATCTGACGATTTGTCTGTTTCATTCATCTCAAGTTGTCTTTGTTTTTCCCCACCCTCCCACCCTTTTCTTTATGGAGCTAGCAATTCTAAATGAAATATCCATTTTATTCTTGTGATGGTTCTTCATTCTTTTCCTTCAATGTTCTTATCCGGTGATTCTCAGGAAGATGCTCAAGAGCTTCAAGTTCATCATTCTTTTGTTCTCATAATTCTGCCGGTGGATGTAATTCAAGATTTCGGTGTTCATCTTATCCTTTTCCTCATTTCACAATGCTTTCTTATTCCGGTGCACCAATTAATCATTCTCCTCTTGTTATTCTTATCCGGAGTGCTGAAGATTCATAATTCCATTCTTAATCCGTTCAAGCCATTTTGAGGATTATCATCTTATTCAAGCCATTTAATTCAACCGGTGCAATATCTCTTAAGCAATATTTTTCTATGGTGATTTCTTTGAGTGGGCCCTAACCCACAGGTCTTTTTCCAGGATCTTACCTGACTCTTCTTTTCCGGAGAATTCTTTTCAAACTGTGACGTAAGAATGATTCCCATCAGTCACATGCCTTCTCCAAGGTCGCTTTTAAATTCTTTCCATCGTTGGTTCAACCTTTTTAATTATTCATTCCGGAGTATCTCGCAATTCTTATAGCATTTCTCGTCTTCATTCTCAACATTTGGAGACCGGAGAAGAGTTTCTCTTAAACCTTGGCCCGTTCTCTTGATGAGTTGTGGTTCTAGCTTCTTGCCATCCTCATTATTGTTCAGATTGTGAGGAATTCTTTTATACCATCCGAAGCTTTTCATGAATTCTTTTCTTTGTGATCCTCCGAAGGCCATCATTTCAGAAGATTCTTCGTTCTTAGTTTTCAACTTCGTCCTCTAAATATTCTTCATTGATGTCTCTTCGTTCGTCTCCATATTCTTACGGTGGTTCTTTCAAGTTACCCTTCCGTTGTTATCGTTTTAATTCATTTGTTCTTTTCATAATCCTACCGGTGGTTTGTTGAAGATTTATCCAAGCTTGTGCGAGATCTCTCTTTAATCCTTTCCAACGAGAATAAGTAGTATGCCAAATCCTTTGGTTGTCATCAATTTAAATTGGTGAAGGATATGCATAACATAATTCTTATTCTTGTTCCTTCAGGTGATTTAATTCTTTTGTCTGGAGCTTGTTCATCATATCATATCCTTGGTTCTAAATTCTTCATCTTGTCTATCCGGAGCTCCATGTTATTTCAATTATCATTTCAAGCTCCATCTAATTCATCGCAGGCCTTGAATCTTATTCTTTCATCTTTCACTTCTCATGCTTTCATTACCGGAGTTCTTCATGGTGGTTCATCATCATTTAATTCATCCTTGAAGTTTTCTTCAAGATTTTTGTTGGAACTCAAGCATTCTTCATCATGCTTTCCAATTGCAATCCTTTCTACCTTATCTTTTCAGATGGTGTTATGTCATTTTTGACAATTCCTTCATGTTTCATGATTCACAAGTTATCAAGAATGAAATAACTAAAACCATCATTTTCCTTGTTCAGGAGATCTTTCCAACCATTCAATTTATTCATTGGAGTTATTTTGGGTTGTATTTCACCTAAAGCTTTCCCTGAGAATTGTTGCTATTATGGTGCTTATAATGACCCAAGTTCTTCATTTATCATTCCGATGAAATAAGATTTCCATCTCCTTGTTGATCTCAATCCAAGCAATTGTTTCTGTTAGTGGCTGGTTGTCACATCTTAATTTTGAGATGTTTTCCATAAGCCCACATCAAGATTATTCTTTTCGTTGTTGAATTCCAACAACTCAGTTCAACCCTTCTTTGTAAGATGCTATTTCAAATTCAATTTTGAGAGAAGTTGTCATTTTCTTCTCCGTTCTTTCTTCCCAACGATCTTGCATCTATTCTTTCGTTCCGGAGGTTTTGTGATGTTGCTCTCTCCAAACCATCATCTCGTTTTGTCGAGATCATGTTCTTTCCCTTGCTTATCTTTTAACCGGAGTGTTGTGTCCTCCATTCTAGTTCTCTCATCTTATCTAGTTTTGCCTGTCTTTTTCAACCGGAGTGCTGTCTGAATCCTTCTTAACCTTGTGCCATTCTTTTAATTGTTTCAGAAGCTATATGTTGTTCATTTCATCAAGTATCATTCCATCTCCTCAAGTTTATGTTCAATTCCTTCCATTTTCAGACGGAGTGCTGCCGAAATTCTGTCATTCTTATTCCTTGGCCATACCATTGCGGTTTCATATTCTTTCCGTCCGTAAGCTCTTGTTTCATGTCTTTCAACCTTCAAGGTTCTTGTAATGTTCCTCCTGCTTACCGGAGTGCTCTTAACTTCGTTCATCTCCGTTGCATTCTTCTTTCATTTTGTTCAACCTCTCAAGGTTCTTTGGTTTCAATCGTCTGTCAAAGAAGCAACTTTGTTTTACCTCTTCCTCTTCCGTTTTTACCCGGTAATATCTCTAGGATCTCGGGTCGAGATCCTCTGTTAGTGTGGGAGAGTTGTGACGCCCGAGACCGACGTCCCAGAAGATTCCAGAAGATTCCCGAAGATTCCAGATGTTCCGGGTTGCCCGTGTGTTTCAGTTCTGTTTGTGTTATTTATTTTTCTGCTTTGCATCATGTCATTTTTATTTTTTTTGCATCTCAACCTAATAAATTGTGTGGACCTTCGGTCCATTTAAATCGAGGGAAGGTAACTTCTCTTTATAACATATAAAAGCCTCCTAATAATTATGGAGCTATATTAATAATTATTCCATTCCTCGGAATCACCGTAACACACTTGCATAATTTCCCCATGTCTTCCTTTTCTTATTCCTTGCTTCAAAAACCTTGCCAACATTTCTTTTCTCAGTTATCGAGGTTCCTCAAAAACCCTCCAGCCTTTTTCTTTAAATTCCTGACTTTTGGTGAGTCCAGTAAAATTAGTCTCATGCCCTAATTCTCTCCTAACCTTCTCCTCTCTTTTCTTTCTTCCTTTTTTTTTCTTTTCTGTAATTCTAAGAGAAGAGGGCAGCAGCCCCTGCCTCTTGGGCCTCCTTCCCAGCCGGCCCACTTTGGCCACCCCGGCCCGACAACTCCCGCTAACCCTAGCATCGAGGCCCCAGCGCTCGACTCATCTCGCTCCTCCCTCGCTCGCTCCCAGCCGCCGCCACTCCCGATCCCGTTTTCCATCTCCCTCCGAGCCCCGCGCAGCACCTCGCCCGAGCGCTTCTCCTCGCTTGATCCCTTCGACCCGAGCCCGTTCCCTCCTCCTCTGGTCGTCGACCCACTCGCCTCGCCAAGGCCTCTGCCCGTCGCCAGGAGCAGCTCGCGACCTCGCCCCCTGGCCCGAGCGCCCGCCTCGCCAGGTCGCCGCCCCGGGCTCGGCCCCTGTTCCTCTCCCGACGCCCCAGCGTGGTGCCCGTCCGCCCGCGCGCGAGGCCGCGCCCGAGCGCCCTCTGCTCCTCGCCGGCCAGGAGCGCCGCTCCTCCCCAGCACCCGCGGCCCCTTTGCCTCGCCCTCTGCCTCGTGCAGCGCCATGGCGCTCGACCGTCCCCGTGCGGCCGTCCTCAGAAGCCCGCGCCCAGCGCGCGCCCAGTCCTCACGGCCGCGCGTCTCCCTCGCCTTGCTGCCTTCGTCCGCGCGAGGCTCTGCCTCGGCTCCTTCGTCCAGCAGCAACCAGCAGCACCGCAACCCCCGCAGTCCTTTCCTTTCCTGTTTTTTTTTTGTTTTGTTGTGTTGTTTTTGTTAATCTCAGTTAACCAGGAAAACAGCAAGTTTATCTTCTTTTGGACCCTTGTACGACTACGGCTACGAGCTCGAGAACGACTACATGTACGAGAACGACGACCCGTGTACCCCTTCGAGTCGCCGACGACCCATCAAGTACGACTACACGGCGACAAATGACATGTACAACTACCTACGCCAAGTACCTCTACATGACCGGCAAGTACCACGACGACCCGAACGACTACCGTCGCGTGTACCACTACCGTCGCCCGGAAACGAGGAATTCGCCAAGTACCACGACATGGTGACGTGAACCACTACTTCCTCTCCGATGAACGAGAACAACTACTTCCCTCTACGGAACGACTTCTTCCTCTTCGGAAACGTGAACCACTACTTCCTCTACGACTCACGAGAACGTCTACTTCCACTACTTCCTCTCCGACCGCGAGTAACACTTCTTCCTCTACGTCTCGATCCGCCCCGAAACGCACGCTTCGAAGGTATAACCCCGTGGATGACCCGTGTCATGCTTGCTTGTGTTGTATGAAATGTTTCCCGTGTGAGCTCCGTGTCCGTTTTGTCCCTTTTGTTGTTCCTCGGTTGCCTCGTCACCGACCCGTGGGAACCCGGCAACGGGATCGCCCACCTTTCATCTCGTTTGACACGCTCCGCCATCTATCTTTTGCACCGGACTCTTAACGAGTTACCGGCACCGATATGTTGCCGTGGCATCATTTTCGGAATCGTTGCCGTGGCACCCTTTTTCATTCCACCACGGTGACAAATGCTTCATATCTCTTTTAAGTCAACCTTTTAATAATTGCATAAAACTTGATCATGTCATCCGCATCATGATAACAACATTGATATGTTTAATTGTTGTTGCTTATAATTATTAAACATGCTCATGGGGATTTTCCGGACTTGTTGTTGTTATTTCCGGCCCCATTTAAATTGCCTTAATAGTATAGTTTCTTTATGCTACACCTCTTGCCATGTTAAAACATTTAATCTTGTCTTGTAAATCATGGGAGTCAATTAAATAATTATTGTGGTGTTTCGTCAATATGCAACTCGTTGCATATTGAGCTCCACTTAACTTGTAGTGTTGTTTGTGCACTTTGCCATGCCTTGCATATTTAAACCGGACATGCATCATACTTGGTTGTGCATCTTATGCCATGTTTATGATTGTGTGATTACCATGTTGTTTTCCTTCTTTCCGGTTGCTTCTCTTGTTAGCTTCGGTTTCGTTCCGGAGTTGTGAGGATCCGCTCGACTGTTGCTCCGTCTTCTTCTTGGATCTGTTCTTCTCCCTCTGTGGAATCCCAGGCAAGATGACCGAACCCGGATACCATTACTATCTTTGCCTATTGCTAGTAGTCTCGATCTATAGTTTTGCCTCGATGCCCATGTTCTTCTTGTCAGCCTCCTACTTGTAACCATTGCCTTGTTTAACCACCCTACCTACGCAAACCGTTGCTTGGCTAAGTACGCTTCGCTCAGCCCCTCTTATAGCATTGCTAGTTGCAGGTGAAGACCGAAGATGCTTGCTTCATGTTGAAGTTTGGTTGGGTTATATCACACTATATAAATGCTTAAACGAAATCATCTATATACTGGCAGGGTGGAAGGCTAAGCCTTTTGCTTGGTGTTTTGTTCCACTCATGCCGTTAGGAACCGTATAAACCGGTGTTATGTTCCTTGATTATGCGTTCCTAACACGGTTGGGGTGTATGGGACCCCCTTGATAAACCGCTAAGTGCTAAGTCTTTTCCGGCAAGTCCCAACATTTGGTACTATTTGCCTCATAATAACAACTTAATTAATTAATTAAATTTTGCATAGGGGGTCGCTCCCTCGAGGATCCTTTATTTCTACATAGCAGGGGGGCCAGTGCCGATGGTGTTGGTCCCAAACGGGGGTCCTGCGGGAACCACCACGGGGAAACTCGAGGTTTGGGTCCTGTAGCATCGCCCATCCGGTCGTGTCCTGAGACTTAGATACGCGCGGCTACTATCAGGGTGTCGACACGCCGGGAGGATTTGCTGGATTAGCCTTACCTTAGTTCGGTTTAACTTGAGCACGGGATTCCGAGAATACTCGGGTCTTCCCACCTATGGAGTTGCGACTTCGCGGATCGTGGGCTTGTGATGGGCCAAGTTGGAACACCCCTGCAGGGTTTGAACTTTCGAAAGCCGTGCCCGCGGTTATGTGGCAGATGGGAGCTTGTTAATTCCGGTTGTAGATAACTTGACACAATGTTACTAATACACTACCAGCGTGTGTTTCGTGACTGTCAATTTCCGAATAGGGATTCGGGAGTTGAACACGGTGGGGTTATGTTTGACCGGCTTTAGCTAGGATCACTTCGTGATCATCTTTCGACCGATGCTCTTCTCTTCTCGCTCTCTATTACGTAAGTTAGTGCTAGTTGCTGCTGCAGACTCTTGTTTGTTCCTTCACCTCTCGTTCTTTCTTCAGCCTTGTCCTCACCCAAGGCTTAAATAGTCTTGTTACCCGGGAACGGGATTGCTGAGTCCTCTGTGGCTCACAGTTACTTCACCACACCAGATGCAGGTTCAGCCGAGTTCGATGCAGGAGCTGGTTCAAGTACTTCATCGGGAGCTCGATGAAGCTTGTGGCCGTTGCTTGTGACGTTTCGATGTTCAGTAGTGGTTTCTACTAGGATTTGATCCTGTCCTGTGGCTTTATGTTGTTTTGGTATCTTTCTTTGGATCTTCACCCGTAGTCGGGTTGTGATGTTTTGAATGATGTTTTGCTTATGTAATGTATTGTGTGAAGTGGCGAGTGTAAGCCAACTATCTCCTTTTGCATTTTAATCCCTCTTTTACATGAGTCGTGCAAAGATACCAAACTTGAGATCATTCTAGGATGGGCTTATATCTTTAAGTCGTGCCTCGACACGTAGGAGATATAGTCCCATCCTGGGCATTACAAGTTGGTATCAGAGCCTTCTCCGACCTAGAAGCCCCCACTGATTGATCGAATCGTTGACGGTTGAGTCTAGGCACACACTTAAAACTTTTTGAGTCCTATATATATATCGGAGAGTAGGATTTCTGTTTGCTTCTCATCCCCTTTTCTCTCTGGTGAGGACTCCTGACGATTACTCTTACCTCTTCTACTTTCAAAAAATGCACCAAATTTTTTTTAGGATTCCGCGAGTATTCTGGGATTGTTTTGATGTTCTTGTGACAAGGATATTGTTCTCGATGCCTCCTGTTACCGAGGAGTTGAGCTTCGGGGTATCATTGACACAAGCATATCGCGGCAGTACTAAATACTTAAGACGACCGACATCGAAAATCTCTCCTATACGGCCAGTGGCAAGATAACCCCGACATCACCCAGTACTGGGGAGGTAGTTCGAGAGTATTGCCATAGCTTGTTATAGTGGATGCTTTTCGAAGGTCCGAGGTAAACAGTTTCCGAGAAAGACTGGTTATGTGTTGAAGGATGGATACACCTGGATGTAGGTTTAGATTTGATTGCGCGGTGCTTCCCGTGTATCCCCAACACCTGATTGCATAACGGGAAACTTTCGGAAATCTATAGGTGGGTTCATCTAGTAGTTCTAGGCATTCTTCCAACGGATGCTCGATATGAAGTTTGGGGTTCTACATTGAGTGAAGTGGTTTTATGGACTTGTTCTGATCGGGAGTTGCATCTTAAAGGGTCCTTGGCTATGCTGATCCGGGGATTGCAATACCCTTTTGTAACACGTTCCATGAGCTTTCAGCACGAAGATGTCGAACGAAACTTCTATCTTGTATTTGTTCTATCTGTTCCTTGTTCCTTTTTATTTTCTTTTGTTCTTCCAAGTGGCTTCTCGTCAGTTGATGTACCTGCAGAATTCATTCGTTCAATCCTCTGTTCGAATGATGTTGTGAAGGTTAGGCTGCTACACATCTATCTTTTGTTCTTGTTTTGATTCTGGTATTCGAGTTGCTTCGTTGTCAAATGTTGATCCCATACCTTCCTAATCGGTATCCTCATATTTCTATGGGAGTGCTAGTCCTTCTTGATCATCGAGATATTCATGTTAATTCTTTTAACCGGTGTGCTTTCTCTTCAAGTTATTCCATACGGACACCGTTGAGAAATCTGACGATTTGTCTGTTTCATTCATCTCAAGTTGTCTTTGTTTTTCCCCACCCTTCCACCCTTTTCTTTATGGAGCTAGCAATTCTAAATGAAATATCCATTTTATTCTTGTGATGGTTCTTCATTCTTTTCCTTCAATGTTCTTATCCGGTGATTCTCAGGAAGATGCTCAAGAGCTTCAAGTTCATCATTCTTTTGTTCTCATAATTCTGCCGGTGGATGTAATTCAAGATTTCGGTGTTCATCTTATCCTTTTCCTCATTTCACAATGCTTTCTTATTCCGGTGCACCAATTAATCTTTCTCCTCTTGTTATCTTATCCGGAGTGCTGAAGATTCATAATTCCATTCTTAATCCGTTCAAGCCATTTTGAGGATTATCATCTTATTCAAGCCATTTAATTCAACCGGTGCAATATCTCTTAAGCAATCTTTTTCTATGGTGATTTCTTTGAGTGGGCCCTAACCCACAGGTCTTTTTCCAGGATCTTACCTGACTCTTCTTTTCCGGAGAATTCTTTTCAAACTGTGACGTAAGAATGATTCCCATCAGTCACATGCCTTCTCCAAGGTCGCTTTTAAATTCTTTCCATCGTTGGTTCAACCTTTTTAATTATTCATTCCGGAGTATCTCGCAATTCTTATAGCATTTCTCGTCTTCATTCTCAACATTTGGAGACCGGAGAAGAGTTTCTCTTAAACCTTGGCCCGTTCTCTTGATGAGTTGTGGTTCTAGCTTCTTGCCATCCTCATTATTGTTCAGATTGTGAGGAATTCTTTTATACCATCCGAAGCTTTTCATGAATTCTTTTCTTTGTGATCCTCCGAAGGCCATCATTTCAGAAGATTCTTCGTTCTTAGTTTTCAACTTCGTCCTCTAAATATTCTTCATTGATGTCTCTTCGTTCGTCTGGTGTGGTGAAGTAACTGGCAGGGTGGAAGGCTAAGCCTTTTGCTTGGTGTTTTGTTCCACTCATGCCGTTAGGAACCGTATAAACCGGTGTTATGTTCCTTGATTATGCGTTCCTAACACGGTTGGGGTGT
Organism: Secale cereale; assembly: GCA_902687465.1. Classification (NCBI taxonomy): domain Eukaryota; kingdom Viridiplantae; phylum Streptophyta; class Magnoliopsida; order Poales; family Poaceae; genus Secale; species Secale cereale. The sequence goes on from LR738714.1 coordinate 225,817,918, forward strand.
ATGGGACCCCCTTGATAAACCGCTAAGTGCTAAGTCTTTTCCAGCAAGTCCCAACATTTGGTACTATTTGCCTCATAATAACAACTTAATTAATTAATTAAATTTTGCATAGGGGGTCGCTCCCTCGAGGATCCTTTATTTCTACATAGCAGGGGGGGCCAGTGCCGATGGTGTTGGTCCCAAATGGGGGTCCTGCGGGAACCACCACGGGGAAACTCGAGGTTTGGGTCCTGTAGCATCGCCCATCCGGTCGTGTCCTGAGACTTAGATACGCGCGGCTACTATCAGGGTGTCGACACGCCGGGAGGATTTGCTGGATTAGCCTTACCTTAGTTCGGTTTAACTTGAGCACGGGATTCCGAGAATACTCGGGTCTTCCCACCTATGGAGTTGCGACTTCGCGGATCGTGGGCTTGTGATGGGCCAAGTTGGAACACCCCTGCAGGGTTTGAACTTTCGAAAGCCGTGCCCGCGGTTATGTGGCAGATGGGAGCTTGTTAATTCCGGTTGTAGATAACTTGACACAATGTTACTAATACACTACCAGCGTGTGTTCCGTGACTGTCAATTTCCGAATAGGGATTCGGGAGTTGAACACGGTGGGGTTATGTTTGACCGGCTTTAGCTAGGATCACTTCGTGATCATCTTTCGACCGATGCTCTTCTCTTCTCGCTCTCTATTACGTAAGTTAGTGCTAGTTGCTGCTGCAGACTCTTGTTTGTTCCTTCACCTCTCGTTCTTTCTTCAGCCTTGTCCTCACCCAAGGCTTAAATAGTCTTGTTACCCGGGAACGGGATTGCTGAGTCCTCTGTGGCTCACAGTTACTTCACCACACCAGATGCAGGTTCAGCCGAGTTCGATGCAGGAGCTGGTTCAAGTACTTCATCGGGAGCTCGATGAAGCTTGTGGCCGTTGCTTGTGACGTTTCGATGTTCAGTAGTGGTTTCTACTAGGATTCGATCCTGTCCTGTGGCTTTATGTTGTTTTGGTATCTTTCTTTGGATCTTCACCCGTAGTCGGGTTGTGATGTTTTGAATGATGTTTTGCTTATGTAATGTATTGTGTGAAGTGGCGAGTGTAAGCCAACTATCTCCTTTTGCATTTTAATCCCTCTTTTACATGAGTCGTGCAAAGATACCAAACTTGAGATCATTCTAGGATGGGCTTATATCTTTAAGTCGTGCCTCGACACGTAGGAGATATAGTCCCATCCTGGGCATTACAAGTTGGTATCAGAGCCTTCTCCGACCTAGAAGCCCCCACTGATTGATCGAATCGTTGACGGTTGAGTCTAGGCACACACTTAAAACTTTTTGAGTCCTATATATATATCGGAGAGTAGGATTTCTGTTTGCTTCTCATCCCCTTTTCTCTCTGGTGAGGACTCCTGACGATTACTCTTACCTCTTCTACTTTCAAAAAATGCACCAATTTTTTTTTAGGATTCCGCGAGTATTCTGGGATTGTTTCGATGTTCTTGTGACAAGGATATTGTTCTCGATGCCTCCTGTTACCGAGGAGTTGAGCTTCGGGGTATCATTGACACAAGCATATCGCGGCAGTACTAAATACTTAAGACGGCCGACATCGAAAATCTCTCCTATACGGCCAGTGGCAAGATAACCCCGACATCACCCAGTACTGGGGAGGTAGTTCGAGAGTATTGCCATAGCTTGTTTGTAATGCCCAGGATGGGACTATACCTCCTACGTGTCGAGGCACGACTTAAAGGTATAAGCCCATCCTAGAATGATCTCAAGTTTGGTATCTTTGCACAACTCATGTAAAAGAGGGATTAAAAATGCAAAAGGAGATAGTTGGCTTACACTTGCCACTTCACACAATACATTACATAAGCAATCATCATTCAGAACATCACAACCCGACTACGGGTGAAGAACCAAAAGAAAGATACCAAAACAACAAAAGCCACAGGTCAGGATCGAATCCTAGTAGAAACCACTACTGAACATCGAAACGTCACAAGCAAACGGCCACACTCTTCAACGAACTCCTGGTGAAGGACTGATCCAACTCCTGCATCAAACTCGGCTGAACCTGCAACTGGTGTGGTGAAGTAACTGTGAGTCACAGAGGACTCAGCAATCCCGTTCCCGGGTAACAAGACTATTTAAGCCTTGGGTGAGGATAAGGCTGAAGAAAGAACGAGAGGTGAAGGAAACAAAACAAGAGTCTGCAGCAGCAACTAGCACTAACTTACGTAAAAGAGAGCGAGAAGAGAAGAGCATCGGTCGAAAGATGATCACGAAGTGATCCTAGCTAAAGCCGGTCAAACATAACCCCACCGTGTTCAACTCCCGAATCCCTATTCGGAAATTGACAGTCACGGTACACACGCTGGTAGTGCATTAGAAACATTGTGTCAAGTTATCTACAACCGGAATTAACAAGCTCCCATCTGCCACATAACCGCTGGCACGGCTTTCGAAAGTTCAAACCCTGCAGGGGTGTTCCAACTTGACCCATTACAAGCCCACGATCCGCGGAGTCGCAACTCCATAGGTGGGAAGACCCGAGTATTCTCGGAATCCCGTGCTCAAGTTAAACCGAACTAAGGTAAGGCTAATCCAGCAAATCCTCCCGGCGTGCCGACACCCTGATAGTAGCCGCGCGTATCTCGTCTCAGGCCACGACCGGATGGGTGATCCCGCAGGTTTTTACCAAACCTTGAGTTTCCTCGAGGTGGCCCCGCGTAACCCCCGTTTCGGACCAACACTCATGTGGAGCACTGGCCCGGGGTTGTTGAATTAAATAAAAGGGATAGCTAGTCCACATGCAAGTTTTTTTATTAGTTTGTTATTAGGCAAATAGTACCAATGTTGGGACTTGCTGGAAAAGACTTAGCACTTAGCGGTTTATCAAGGGGGTCCCATACACCCCAACCGTGTTAGGAACGCAAAATCAAGGAACATAACACCGGTTTATACGGTTCCTAACGGCATGAGTGGAACAAAACACCAAGCAAAAGGCTTAGCCTTCCACCCTTGCCAATATATAGATGATTTCATTTTTAAGCATTTATATAGTGTGATATAACCCAACCAAACTTCAACATGAAGCAAGCATCTTCGGTCTTCACCTGCAACTAACAATGCTATAAGAGGGGCTGAGCGAAGCGTACTTAGCCAAGCAACGGTTTGCATAGGTAGGGTGGATAAACATGGCAATGGTTACAAGTAGGAGGCTGACAAGAAAGACATGGGCATCGAGGCAAAACTATAGATCGAGACTTCTAGCAATAGGCAAAAATAGTAATGGTATCCGGGTTCGGTCATCTTGCCTGGGATTCCACAAGGGAGAAGAACGGATCCAAGAGGAAGACGAAGCAACAGTTGAGCGGATCCTCACAACTCCGGAACGAAACCGAAGCTAACAAGAGAAGCAACCGGAAAGAAGCAAACAACACGGTAAACACACAATCATTATCATGGCATACGATGCACATCCAAGTATGATGCATGTCCGGTTTAAATATGCAAGACATGGCAAAGTGCTCAAACAAAACTACAAGTTAAGTGGAGCTCAATATGCAACGAGTTGCATATTGACGAAACACCACATATTATTTATCTAGTTGACTCTTGTTTATTTACAAGACAAGATTTAATGTTTTTAACATGGCAAGAGGTGAAGCATAAAGAAACTATACTATTAAGACATTTTAAATGAGGCCGGAAATAACAACAACATATCCGGAAAATCCCCATGAGCATGTTTAATAATTATAAGCAACAACAATTAACATTCTAGTGTTGTTAACATGATGCGGATGACACGATCAAGTTTATGCAATTATTATTAAAAGGTTGACTTAAGAGGAAGACATGAAGTGTTTGTCACCGTGGTGGAAAGAAAGAGTGCCACGGCAACGATTCCGAAAAAATGATGCAACACATCATATCGGTACCGGTAACTCGTTGAGGAACCGGTGCAAAAGGTGACGAAGCGAGTCAAACGAGATGATGGGGTGATCCCGTTGCCGGGTTCCCACGGGTCGGCGACGAGGCAACCGAGGAACATGACAAAGGTGGAACGGGCACGAAGCACACAAGGGGAACATTTCATACAACACAACAAGCATCACACGGGTCACGTCTCGGGCTTATACCTTTAAGTCGTGCCTCGACACGTAGGAGGTATAGTCCCATCCTGGGCATTACATTGTTATAGTGGATGCTTTTCGAAGGTCCGAGGTAAACAGTTTCTGAGAAAGACTGGTTATGTGTTGAAGGATGGATACACCTGGATGTAGGTTTAGAGTTGATTGCGCGGTGCTTCCCGTGTATCCCCAACACCTGATTGCATAACGGGAAACTTTCGGAAATCTATAGGTGGGTTCATCTAGTAGTTCTAGGCATTCTTCCAACGGATGCTCGATATGAAGTTTGGGGTTCTACATTGAGTGAAGTGGTTTTATGGACTTGTTCTGATCGGGAGTTGCATCTTAAAGGGTCCTTGGCTATGCTGATCCGAGGATTGCAATACCCTTTTGTAACACGTTCCATGAGCTTTCAGCACGAAGATGTCGAACGAAACTTCTATCTTGTATTTGTTCTATCTGTTCCTTGTTCCTTTTTATTTTCTTTTGTTCTTCCAAGTGGCTTCTCGTCAGTTGATGTACCTGCAGAATTCATTCGTTCAATCCTCTGTTCGAATGATGTTGTGAAGATTAGGCTGCTACACATCTATCCTTTGTTCTTGTTTTGATTCTGGTATTCGAGTTGCTTCGTTGTCAAATGTTGATCCCATACCTTCCTAATCGGTATCCTCATATTTCTATGGGAGTGCTAGTCCTTCTTGATCATCGAGATATTCATGTTAATTCTTTTAACCGGTGTGCCTTCTCTTCAAGTTATTCCATACGGACACCGTTGAGAAATCTGACGATTTGTCTGTTTCATTCATCTCAAGTTGTCTTTGTTTTTCCCCACCCTTCCACCCTTTTCTTTATGGAGCTAGCAATTCTAAATGAAATATCCATTTTATTCTTGTGATGGTTCTTCATTCTTTTCCTTCAATGTTCTTATCCGGTGATTCTCAGGAAGATGCTCAAGAGCTTCAAGTTCATCATTCTTTTGTTCTCATAATTCTGCCGGTGGATGTAATTCAAGATTTCGGTGTTCATCTTATCCTTTTCCTCATTTCACAATGCTTTCTTATTCCGGTGCACCAATTAATCTTTCTCCTCTTGTTATCTTATCCGGAGTGCTGAAGATTCATAATTCCATTCTTAATCCGTTCAAGCCATTTTGAGGATTATCATCTTATTCAAGCCATTTAATTCAACCGGTGCAATATCTCTTAAGCAATCTTTTTCTATGGTGATTTCTTTGAGTGGGCCCTAACCCACAGGTCTTTTTCCAGGATCTTACCTGACTCTTCTTTTCCGGAGAATTCTTTTCAAACTGTGACGTAAGAATGATTCCCATCAGTCACATGCCTTCTCCAAGGTCGCTTTTAAATTCTTTCCATCGTTGGTTCAACCTTTTTAATTATTCATTCCGGAGTATCTCGCAATTCTTATAGCATTTCTCGTCTTCATTCTCAACATTTGGAGACCGGAGAAGAGTTTCTCTTAAACCTTGGCCCGTTCTCTTGATGAGTTGTGGTTCTAGCTTCTTGCCATCCTCATTATTGTTCAGATTGTGAGGAATTCTTTTATACCATCCGAAGCTTTTCATGAATTCTTTTCTTTGTGATCCTCCGAAGGCCATCATTTCAGAAGATTCTTCGTTCTTAGTTTTCAACTTCGTCCTCTAAATATTCTTCATTGATGTCTCTTCGTTCGTCTGGTGTGGTGAAGTAACTGGCAGGGTGGAAGGCTAAGCCTTTTGCTTGGTGTTTTGTTCCACTCATGCCGTTAGGAACCGTATAAACCGGTGTTATGTTCCTTGATTATGCGTTCCTAACACGGTTGGGGTGTATGGGACCCCCTTGATAAACCGCTAAGTGCTAAGTCTTTTCCAGCAAGTCCCAACATTTGGTACTATTTGCCTCATAATAACAACTTAATTAATTAATTAAATTTTGCATAGGGGGTCGCTCCCTCGAGGATCCTTTATTTCTACATAGCAGGGGGGGCCAGTGCCGATGGTGTTGGTCCCAAATGGGGGTCCTGCGGGAACCACCACGGGGAAACTCGAGGTTTGGGTCCTGTAGCATCGCCCATCCGGTCGTGTCCTGAGACTTAGATACGCGCGGCTACTATCAGGGTGTCGACACGCCGGGAGGATTTGCTGGATTAGCCTTACCTTAGTTCGGTTTAACTTGAGCACGGGATTCCGAGAATACTCGGGTCTTCCCACCTATGGAGTTGCGACTTCGCGGATCGTGGGCTTGTGATGGGCCAAGTTGGAACACCCCTGCAGGGTTTGAACTTTCGAAAGCCGTGCCCGCGGTTATGTGGCAGATGGGAGCTTGTTAATTCCGGTTGTAGATAACTTGACACAATGTTACTAATACACTACCAGCGTGTGTTCCGTGACTGTCAATTTCCGAATAGGGATTCGGGAGTTGAACACGGTGGGGTTATGTTTGACCGGCTTTAGCTAGGATCACTTCGTGATCATCTTTCGACCGATGCTCTTCTCTTCTCGCTCTCTATTACGTAAGTTAGTGCTAGTTGCTGCTGCAGACTCTTGTTTGTTCCTTCACCTCTCGTTCTTTCTTCAGCCTTGTCCTCACCCAAGGCTTAAATAGTCTTGTTACCCGGGAACGGGATTGCTGAGTCCTCTGTGGCTCACAGTTACTTCACCACACCAGATGCAGGTTCAGCCGAGTTCGATGCAGGAGCTGGTTCAAGTACTTCATCGGGAGCTCGATGAAGCTTGTGGCCGTTGCTTGTGACGTTTCGATGTTCAGTAGTGGTTTCTACTAGGATTCGATCATGTCCTGTGGCTTTATGTTGTTTTGGTATCTTTCTTTGGATCTTCACCCGTAGTCGGGTTGTGATGTTTTGAATGATGTTTTGCTTATGTAATGTATTGTGTGAAGTGGCGAGTGTAAGCCAACTATCTCCTTTTGCATTTTAATCCCTCTTTTACATGAGTCGTGCAAAGATACCAAACTTGAGATCATTCTAGGATGGGCTTATATCTTTAAGTCGTGCCTCGACACGTAGGAGATATAGTCCCATCCTGGGCATTACATTTTACCAAGGTATTTTTGTATTCTTGATATAACAGATCTAAAAATAATATGATAGAAACAGACCCGGAGCCATAGTTTTCACTAGAGGCTTCTCTCTTAAAGATAGCATACGTTGGGTAAACAAATTACTGTTGGGCAATTGATAGAAAAACAAATAATTATGACAATATCCAAGGCAATGATCGTGCGTATAGGCATCACATCCAAGATTAGTAGACCGACTCCTGCCTGCATCTACTACTATTACTCCACACATCGGCCGCTATCCAGCATGCATCTAGTGTATTAAGTTCACGAGAAATGGAGTAATGCTTTAAGCAAGATGACATGATGTAGACAAGATAAACTCACGTATGAATAAATCACATCTTTTACCCTTAATAGCAATGGTACATGCGTGTCATGTCTCTTTCTATCACTGCGATTGAGCACCGCGAGATTTAACCCATTGCAAAGTACCTCTTCCCATGGATAGAAAAATCAATCTAGTTGGCCAAACTAAAGCAATAAGTTGAAGAAGAAATACGAGGTTACACAAATCATGCATAAAAGAGTTCAGATAAAACTCAAATAATATTCATTGATATATCTGATCATAAACACACAATTCATCAGACCCCAACAAACACACCGCAAAAAGTCATTACATCGAAAGGATCTCCAAGAACATCAAGGAGAACATTGTATTGAAGATCAAAGAGAGAGAGAAAGTCATCTAGCTACTAACTATGGACCCATAGGTCTGTGTTAAACTACTCACACATCATCGGAGAGGCAACATGGTTGGTGTAGAGCCCCTCCGTGATCGTTGCCCCCTCTGGCAGAGTGCCGAAAAAGACCTCTAGATTGGATCTCGTGATTCTGGAACTTACGGCAGCGGAAAAAGTATTTCCTCTCTGTCTCTGTTGGTTTCACAATGTATGCGTATTTATAGAGTAAGAATTAGGTCAAACGGAGCTATGTGGGCCCCATGAGCCACCAGGGCGCCTCCTGGGGCGCGCCCTGGTGCCTCGTGAGCCACTGCCCCATCTTCTCACATCCTCCTGAAGCTTCTAGGGTCTCTTATCGCCTGGCATTTGGACTTCATTTGATATGGATATTCTGTAAAACCATAAACATCCAGAAAACAACAAGTGGCACTCAGCACTAATTTAATGTATAACAGCATGGAACAATAAAAGTTATAGATACGTTGTAGACGTATCAGTCTTGTGGTGGGAGACAACTTCTCCACCATCTCCATGCTAGCAAAGTTGTTGTAGCTCCCTCCATCTATGATGACGCGAACAGAACGTTCCTTCACAACTCTCTTTGTATGAAACAAATTGTACCTCTGATTTTGCTCATTTTGTGTGATCTGCACACTCAAAACACGTTGAGCAACTAAACTTTCATATCTGTCAGCGTCTGTAGCTGCCATGTATTGCGTCTCTTTTTCAGAATCATCTCCACCACGTTCTTCACTTGTAATAAGAGCCAAAGTCTCCTCATCATAGTCACTAGCGGACTCATACCCACCATCCTCAGTAGCAATCATCACATGCTGAGATGGGCATTCTCTCGCATAATGACCTCCACCCTTGCAACGCCGACAAATAATATCATGTGCTTTCCCTATTGATGCCATGGATGGAGAAGAGCTCTATGCAGGCCCGAAAGGTGTGCTCTTGGCAGATAGTGGTGATTGGGCGTGCTTTCTTGTCTCACGTTTGGAAGCGACAGCTGACAGAGGTTGCCGGTGCAGCAGAACATGTGGTAGTAGATGTAGGGGAACACGACAGAAAACAAAACATTTCCGACCTACACACCAGCCCAGGACCACTATGGAGACTGCATACAAGGTTTGATCTTTTCGTTACCGACTCGTAGTGCAGTGGAAGTAAAGTCGATGATGATCGGCGGTGCAGATCCCCGCAGCTAGGATTTACAACCTCCCAACCGTGAGGATGTATACACCCGTCTGCCCATCGGACAGCCCTCCGGGAGGCGGTCAAACAGTCCCTTGGACGGTGTCGTGGAGAGCCCTTCGGGAGGACCTTTGAAACTTGGACGGTCACTCGGACAGCCCTTCGGGAGGACCTTCGAAAGTCGGACGGTCACACGGACAGCCCTTCAAGAGGCAATCTTGAACTAATACTGAAACTACGATCTCTCTACAGAGTTGCACACATACGGTGTCATCTATCCGGTAGGGATTCGACGTCTAGAACTAGTTCCCACCGGAACCCAGACAGCCTTTCGGCTCTACGAAACTATTTCGCTCAGAGGGGGAGAGAAGCCAGATCATTGCATGGCACTTGTATGTGAGAAAGGAGTTAGTTTGGGCAGCCCCCTCCACCTCTATTTATAGGAGGAGGGGTGGAGGGGCTGAAATTTCAGCCACATCCATCCATGTCATCTCTAAGATATTTTGGAGCAAAAGCCCAAAAAGGTGGCTTTCCAAAAAGTAACCATAAAGCTGATTTCACTATTCACGACGACACTTTTCAGCGTCCGTTAAATCCGAAAATACTTTTGTGGGTCTTAGAACAATTCCAGTACCCACTTAAATGATTTTGGATTCATTCCGAAACAATTTCAGATTAGTGAATTTCATATGTGAAAAGCAACCAAACCGGTCCTGGCAGCTCTGGAACATTTCCGTTTTTTATCTCGAAAAATTCCCAGAAGTTTCCAGAATGATTCTGGCACCCTCCAAGAATTATCAGGCATGTGCGAGAACCAATTTGACTTAATGGTATCCCTGAAACAACTTTTCAGTTTTACCATAACTATTCTGGTGTCCTCTTCGGGACGAATCTATTGCGTCCAAAACTTTTCCAGTGATTTTCTCTTAGACTCCCTGTCTAGTATTCAGCAGATAGATGACCCTTAAGCATGTGACCCTATAGGTTCGGTGAAGTATAGACATGATCGTAACTCTTTTCAATCAATTGATCAACATCGGAGCCGTGGACACGCATATTGACCCCTGTACCCACACAAATAAATATTCGAGTGAACCTCCAGTTGCGTGTTCTATTCCTGTTGCTTCACAATATATTACAAACACCCGAGGTGTCAGGCCCAAGATGTGATTATATCCCGATCACGTGACACTTACGTGATTGGGGCACAACCGCATTTCGGGCGCTTAGCAAGATGGATATCATTACATCGTACCATTACATACATACATGGGGGATACAACAATACATACAAATCACATGAATACAACATCAATACAAGGCATCCAACTACAGATGCAAACATGAAAAGCACAATGACATCCATCTGCTATCCCAGGCTGCCGACCCGGAACCTAACCCAAGACTGAAGAAGAAGAAGAAGAAAGAACTCCAACACAACGATCATCGCTCTCACGTCAAGACATCGGAAACCTGCACCTGCAACTGTTGTTGTAGTATCCGTGAGCCACGAGGACTCAGCAATCCCATAACCATGGGTAACAAGACTATCAAAGCTTAATGGGTAGGAAGAGGTAAAGTGGTGAGGTTGCAGCAATGGCTAAGCAAATATATGGTGGCTAACTTACGAGTACAAGAATAAGATGAGCATCTACGCAAACGGTCGCAAACTAGTAATGATCGCTAAAGATCCTGAACTACCTACGAGTCAAACATAACCCCACCGTGTTCTCTTCTCAAAGTGAAAAGAGACAGTCACGGTTACTCACGCAGTTGTGTGTTTTACCTCGGATCCTCTATCAAGTTTTCTACAACCGGACATGAACAAATTCCAATCTGCCACATAACCGTGGGCACGGCTTTCGAAAGATCATAACCCTGCAGGGGTGTCCCAACTTAGCCCATCACAAGCTCTCACGATCAGCTGAAGTAATAATAATTATTACCCCTTATCTTAGGGAAATCCGATCAGGCTCGGCATCCCGGTGCACAAGACATTTCGACAATGGTAAAACAAGTCCAGCAAGACCTCCCGGCGTGCCGACACCCTGATAGTAGCCGTGCGTATCTCGTCTCAGGCCACGTCCGGATGGGCGATTATACGAGTAAAACCAGCCCTCGGGTTTCCCCAAGGTGGCCCCGCATACTCCCCGTTTGGGACCAACATCATCAGCACTGGCCCCCCCTGCTATGTAGAAAAGAGTACCCGAGGGCGCGACCCCCTATGCAAATTTAATTATTTAATTAAGTTGTTATTATGCGGCAAATTAAAACTAATGTTGGGCCTTGCTGGAGGAGTTTTATTCAAAGACGAAGTGTCAAGGGGTCCCCATATACCTAACCGTGTAAGGAACGCAAAATCAAGGAACATAATGCCGGTTTATCGGCTCCTAAGTGGCATGAGTGGAACAAAACACTGAGAAAAAGGCCAAGCCTTCCACCCATGCCCAGTATATAGGTGTGTTAATATATATAAGACATATTGTGATATTCCCAAAGCATCAAGTTCCAACATGGAACAATCTTCATCTTCACCTGCAACTAACAACGCTATAAGAGGGGCTGAGCAAGCGGGTAACATAGCCAAACAATGGTTTTGCTGGGAAGGTGTCAAAGGTTAGAGGTTTCATGGCAACAAGGAGAGGCTGACATAAATGATGGGTAGCGCGACATGTAATGATAGCATCGAGACAACTAAGCATGGCAATGATAGTAAAGGTATCCAAGGTGATGGTCATCTTGCCTGAGATGCCGCAAGGAAGAAGAACAGATCCATGAAGAAGACGAAGAAGAAGCCTTGAAGACGAACCACGTGTAGACGAACGAATCCTCATGATCGCAACGGAACAAGCACTAACGAGAAGAAGCAAGCAATACGGTAAACACACAACACAAGAACATGACAATATGCTCAACCAAGTATGATGCAAGACAAGTCTATATATGATGCAATACATGGCAAGGTAGGAAGCACAAAAAAACAACACAAGAACATGACAATATGCTCAAGCAAGTATGATGCAAGACAAGTCTATATATGATGCAATACATGGCAAGGTAGGAAGCACAGAAAAAAAAACACAAGAGCATGACAATATGCTCAATCAAGTATGATGAAATACAAGTCTATATATGATGCAATACATGGCAAGGTAGGAAGCACACAAGAACAACACAAGTCAACAAGTTTAAATGAGGCCGGGAACTACATATAGCAAATCCGGTAAGTCCTCATATGCATAGTTTGAAATTAGTCCAGATCTGAACAAACCTTAAGTTAAAGTTGTTACACAGCAATTTAACATGCACCATGATGATCTACACAAAATTCTAGTCAAGTTTCATACAAAGTTTGTTTAATTCGGAGCTACGGCCTAGAAGATATGAGCAAAACAAGACAAGCAAGGCAACGATGCAAGATGAACCCAAACATCAAACAAACTCACTCCAAACATGAAAACAACATGGTATTATGATTCTACATGCTAAATCACACAAGTTTCATATAGGGCACACTCAAAACGAAGCAACGGTTCAACACATACACACGAAACAAGATATAACAACAAGCTGAAGTTAACAGCCACATAGCAACTTCGAAGCAATGTAAATATAAGCTAAATCACCCAAACATGTTAACAAGAAGCATGTATGTGAAGTAGACATGATACTTAACAAGTAGGAACTTAGAACACACCCAAAAGCTTGCTGGAACACATTTAAACAAGCATGGCAAGTTGCAATAAAATATTCCAGACTTAGCCAAAATCTGGGAAGGCAAAAACATCATCACTATGCTGCCTTCGGAGGCACAAAACAACATGTATATCAACTCTAATAAGAACATAAAGAGCATGGACATGTAGTAGACATATCATACAGCAAACAACTCCATTGGAGCAACTCCATATGAGGCATGGATCAATAGCAACAAGCTACACCAAATTGATCATGCTGATAAAATCCTGACAGGTATAATTTATAGCAACTTGAGAGCAAGAAATAAATAGGCTACAGCAGGTCATATGAGCAAGTAAGGGCATGAATGGATAGACAATAACATGGACAACAAGACATGATCATTGGCCACTCCAAAACATGCATGGATTTGACTAGGGTATCAAGCAAACATAGCATCAGGATATGACAGATTCCAGACTTAGCAAAATTTTCACTAAGTATAAAACAGTTATGTTGGCATGGCAAGTTTACAAGCATGTTTAAGTCAACACAAGGCATATCATGGAAAGTTAAATGCACCACAGCAAAGACCATAAAATTGTGCTTCTAAAACAACTAAACATGTGGCATGGGGACAATTACATCAATAGCAATGACCAAGTGAAATCAGCATCTCATAACAAGTTTCAGCACTTAACAGTCAAATGCACTTTTGCAATAGAGATTAACATGGCAAGATGAACTCAAACAAGCATGCTACAGCAACCATCATGTAGTACACTTCATAATGAACATTTTGACATATCATATGCATCATTTGGATAAACATGCACCAAGTTATCATATCTCAAACATGGCAACAAAATAACAAGTAGCAGCAGTTTATAACAAGTAGCACTCTTGCAACAGAGATTAGAGCATCTAGATGAAGTCAAACAAGCATGGCACAATGGAACAAAGTGTAGAGCATATCACCACGATCATTTTGACATCTCATACACTCAATTTGGATAAGCACACAAAAAGTTATCACTATGCAAACATGCACATATAATAAGCATTACAGGGACTTAGCAGTTTTGGACTAAGGAAAGAAAAAAAAAAGAGCGTTGGATACTAAAGTGCGCTCGGGCGGGAATTAGAGGGAGGCTCACCCATGGGCTCGGCCCAGGTCGAGGAGGAGGGGTGGGCCGGTGTGGAGGCTGGGCCGGGCCTGGCTGGTGGCGGTTGAGGCAGCCCGGCCGGGGCCTAGAGGGAGTTGGGCCGCGGGAGGCTCCGGCCCACAAGGCTGGCCCGACTGCGGCCGGTGGAGGTCGCGCAGCGGCTTCGTCGTCCTCCCGACGAACAGGAGGGGACCGGCCATGGCAGCGGCCCGCGGCGCCGATGATCTGGGCAGGACGAGGCCAGGGAGGTCCGATCTGGCTGGATCCGGACGTGATGCCCCGGATCTGGCGATGGCGGGGCCGGGCGGCGAAGCTCCATGGGCGGTGGAGCCGGAGCGGGCGTGAAGACAGGGCGGCTCCGGCGAGCTTCCAGGCCGGCGGCGGGGTCTGCACAGGGAGGAGAAGGGGCGGCGGTGCTGGCCTGGCCGGACGAGGAGGCGCTCGTGGTCACCGGCCGGCGCGACGAGCAGACGCGGCGGGGCGAAGGACGGGGAGGCGCGGGGCGCGGCTGGCCTGGCGCGGGCTGGCTGTGGGCTCGCGGGCCCGGCGCGGTGCGAGGAAGTGGGCACACGGCGGCGGCGAATCAGGGGCGCCACGTGGCAGCCCCACTGAGGTGGCGGCATGTGATTCGTCCCTGGGACATGGCTGTGGCAAAGTGGACATGTCCGGCCGTCGGCGGACGTGTCCGACGGCGCGGAGGAGCTCGGGACTAGGGTTTCATCTGCGCGAAAATGGAGGGAGAGGCACATATTTATAGGTAGAGGGAGCTAGGAGTGTCCAAATGAGGAGCGGTTCACGGCCACGCAATCGTGATCGAATGGACAAGAGCATGGAGGGGTTAGAATGGGGTTGGTGGGCTGTGAGAAAGGGGTGCTGGGCCAAAAGAGAAAAGGCTTCCCACGGTTAACACGGTTAACCGTTGGGCTATCAAACGAACTCCGAATGCGACGAAACTTGACAGGCGGTCTACCTATGCTATAATAAGACCACACGCCAAGTTTCAACCCATTCCGAGAACGTTTTCCGGCCACTCACAAAATAAATATTCGGAGGCACCGCGGGCGCGTGCAAGTGTGTCTCGGCTCAGAATGGACAACGGAAAGGATGATGAGACTCGGACGGATGCAAGTTTTGAAAACATGCTGATGCAACACACATGATGACATGGCAAGATGCAACACGCAAGCAGATGACATGGCAACAACGACGAATAACTGACTGACACCTGGCGCACCGGTCTCGGGGTGTCACACGAGGTGAGATTTACTTGCATCCCCGTGGAGCAACAACTTCTCCACTATGCTGGTTACATCGTTACCGGTTTTGTTCTCTTTTCTCATTTTCGTGTTCCGGCATCCATGTGATCATATCACACTGTGTCTCGCTAGACGATGATAGATACCGTAACACCGAGAGGGCCCGAGAATATCTCTCCATTGTCGGAGGAGAAAATCCCAATCTTGATCTATCAAGTTACTTGACACACTTCTCCATGAACCCGTAAGCCGCCATAATAGCCACCCATTTACGCATGACGTTTAACAAACCCCAAAGTTCATGAAGCAAGTATGGAGAAACTCGATACTCTCATGGTGTAAGGAATTATGCAAACATTAACCATCTCTGTGTTATTAACCATTAACTTGTGACGAATGTATCTCATAGCATAACATCAATTCGGGTCGATTCAACACAAATGTTCTTCTAACATTGTGCCCTCAAAGTTGCTGGCATAGACATGCCCATGATCAGGAAAATAGAACCATCATGCAGCACTTGAGCTAGTCTTAGAGGCCAGACTAAGAATACTTCTTACCGTTCATGATTCCACATGTGCGTATGAGTCTTCCTGCGAGCCTCGTGTTATTGTAGACTCGAGAACCATAATAGTTATAGCATGGAACATAAACATAATTATGAGCAGGGAGATAATCAATAACATTTATTATTGCCTATAGGGCATATCTCCTACAGACTCCCACTTGCACTAGAGTCAATAATCTAGTTAATGTTAATGCACTTTACACCCATGGCACACTGGTGTAAAATATGCTTCGCATGTGGTATAGACTAATGTCCAACGGGTCCGACGACCTCGGCTCCATGTGTATCTTTGCATATCCTCGTGTTTTCACGCTTTCACAAAATGCATATTTGGTGTGGACTTGGCTTTGTATATATGTCAATCACAGGTCGAACCTTGATTCCTCAGACTGAGCTATGGAGCAACTATCTGCAATAGTGTCCCATTGACCAAAGCCTTCTTGGAACCATACTAAGTTCATGAATGAACTATATGATTCAACATTTTCTTTGCTGCTTCGAAAGCGGCAACATACTCCGCCTCTGTTATAGAATTCGCCACAGTAACTTGTTTGGAACAATTTCCAACTAATTGTGCCACCATATTTTGTGTTACACAAAAACCCTCAATTTAAATCGAAAATCGCATGGAGAAATGATGAAGACTATATCGATGTAACATTTTACAATGAACTCTTCAAGATCTCCGCTTGTGAGAAAACATGTCATCAGTGCTACTCTAGCACTCAATGACCCTTTTTCACAGTTGTCCCATGATCAGTACTTTTGATCACTTTGGTATCTATACTCGCAACATCTTGGGAGTATCAAACATATATGTTGTTTCACATACCATGGAATACATGATTAATCCAAACACAAGAGTGTGTGGAATCTCCATCATGTATTTTGCTCATCAGTGCTTTGGGACACCTAGTCTTGCAAAACTCTTTCCATGTGACTTTGGCAAGAATCACTCCTTCATGTTTTTAGTGCTAAATTGTTTTAGCATCTTGTCAATATGTATTTTTTGCTTAGCCCTATTAGGCAAATCTATCTCCATAGATCATGATGCCTAATATCAAGGCAATTTAGCCTAAGCACCTCATCAAAAAAATATTTTCAAATGAAGTCCTAATTCGTGTCAAGAATTTATTTCCAATTAACAATGTGTCAAGCACACAAGGTTTTTAGAAATATTATTATGCTCCCACTTACTTTCTTTAAAACACAAGCATCTTCGTTACTCATTGATGAAGTCAAGCCCCTTTGACCATTCCATTAGAAACGAAGATTCCAACTCCATTTTGCTCTCTTCTGTCCATCGTTGTAACTCTGAAGTTTGCATACTTACTAGCATCCTCTGGATTGACAAAATACCTTGGACTATAACAAATGCAAGTCCTAGGTTTCATTTCCATCAGATGGAAATCCTTTCGTCATCCATGTTTTATATCTCATGATTGAAATATGTATCAATTGCTAGTTTAACCCGAATCGATTTTAAGCATCGCTACAGTGAGAAGACCTCATCAGAGTCAACTACTTGAACTTGTTATTGCAACAAGTCGAGCTTTACGGATAAACTATTTTTATCCGTATCGGTTTTTAGATCCATAAATATTCATTACACTCCAAGTCTTCCGAAAGGTGTATCAAGATTTTAATCTTGGATCACTTATATGGAAACTATCTCGTATTGTATTGGCATTTAGCAAATTCTGGAGTCAGGGCCCATCAACGCTTCCTTGTGTATCATAGGTATACTATTGTGTAACAACAATATCTTGTTTGCGCACCTGAGAGGTTTGCACGAGCTTTGTCGACGTTGTTCAGCTATAAGTTCGACCAAAGTCCATACATCTCATGTACAGGCTTCCATATCAGTCGCAGTAGGAAACTCTGGAATCACTTCCAAGGTTCCTTTCTTTTGATCCGATTATGAAGATACTTGTTATCTGATCGAGTTGCATTGTCCTCCCACTCACCTTTTAGCAAGAACCATTCTCTTTAAAACATACCGTTTTTGTGGCAAATTTCTTTGCCTCGCTATAGTGGTGGGGGAATACCCAATGACTTGGGATAACGTAGAAAGTAGCACTTGCCCGATTTGGAATAGGTTTGTAACCTTTGACACAAGCCCTATATTCCAAAGGTTAAGAAAAGATATAACATGGATGGGCATACCATACCATGGCATCATTTCAACACACCCGATGGAGCTCTTTTCAGTGTAAAAGCCATAGTCTCTAAAGCATTGCATTAAAAGGGATAATGGCAAATTGATTTATGTCATCTTTGATCTTACCATGTCATAAATGGTACAATTACATCTTCGCACACATTCCGCTCACAGTGGTGTTCCGGGAGATGTAAGTTATAAAACTCTTTTAACAACCCATCAGACATTCACTAAACTTGTAGCTCAAATATTCCGTTCCGCAATCTAATTGCAGAAACATAATTTTCTTTTTACAATAATTTCTTCTTCATTTTGAAAACCTTTCAAATGATTTCAAAGGATCCAAACTTACATATCATCAAGTAAATATCCATATATCTACCTGGGTCATTTATGAAGATAGATAAATCCACTACTAGCAACAACCTTTATCGGACTACACACATCAAAATGTATGATCACCAATAAGTTTGTTGTCCGTTCCTTATGGCATGTGAACGGTATTTCAGTCACTTCACTTTTCGGAGGAAAGTTGCAAGTGTTAGATGATTCATAATCAAACGACTTCAAAGTCCATCATAATGGAATTTTTCATGTGGGTTTCTCCAATGTGACCAAATGCATTGCCACACAAATGTGGTATTCTTTTAGTCTTGCGACATTTAGCATCAATGTTATGGTTGTATCATATTACCATCAATATCTTTTTGAGGGTATTACCATCAATATTCATAACATACATTTCATTCATAACGAAAGTATGGCCCTTGTGTTATTTATAACATCGAAAAAGTTCTCTTATGAACAACCTTCTTGCAAGATACCTTATGCAATGGGCTAGAGTATATAATACTCTAAAACGATTTATGAAAGCAAATACAGAGGTAACGTATTATTATCAATATTCATAACATACATCTCATTCATAATGAACGTATGGCCCTTGTGTTATTCATAACACTCAACATCAAAAGTTCTCTTATGAACAAACTTCTTGCAAGTTATGTTATGCAATGGGCTAGAGTGTATAAAACTCTAAAATGATTCATGAAAGTAGAAACATAGGTAATGTATTATTATAAATATTCATAACATACATATCATTCATAATGAACGTACGGCTCTTGTGTTATTCATAACACCGAACATCAAAAGTTCTCTTATGAACAACCTCTTACAAGATACTTTATGCAATGGGCTAGAGTGTATGAAACTCCAAAAATGAATTATGAAAATAAATACAAATAATATACCGATGGAAGGTATAGTATTACTATGTTCCCAGCGTGTATCTAAACCTCACTCTGGCAAGTCTTGTCGGCCGTAGTAGTTTTTGTATCGAGTTGCAAGAGAATGTAATCGAACGGGTATTCCTGTGATGATCTCACAATACCCAAGAATCATTGACTAACAATTTAATTACAAGTCCCAAGAAATATTTCTTTGACCAGCCTTCTATATATCAATAACTTGTATGACCTTCATACATGAGTTGGACATTCCAGTCTTCCTTTTTGTTGCCTTTAAGCTTCTAACAGTTTTACTCCCAATAATTCTCCTACTCTCAGAAGAAGCACCAACTTGAAGAGTGGCGTCAGCCTCGGACTTCCTAGGTGTGTAAGTCATACTAACACCCTTCGGACATTTCCTTTCTCTTAAGTTGTTGTTTTATTCACCATCATCATATGACAAGCGTTCTTCTAGATCCCTCTTGTATTAGTCAAATGCATAGTAAACACTTTTACTAATAGTTTGCAAAGCAAACATTGCTTTGGATATCACATGTCTTTTAGCTTTTGTTTGTGTCTGAAAATGATTTTTAGTTCCATGCATATCACATATCTATCCCAAAACTTTCGAAGTTTGGGTCTCATGGAAGCAAACATAGTGCACTTGACCGTAACGAAATTTCTAGCTTTTGGATCGAAGGATGAGAGTCTCATCCATAGCATTTAGCGGGAGTATACGGAAAGCATGCAATAGGACAAAGTCCTTCTCGACACTCTTGAGGACAATCCTCACATTACATTACCAACCGTAAAGTTCTAACCAGATATTTAACACCTACTCAATTTTAATAGGGAAGATGGAAATACGAGCTGTTATTCTACAACTGTTATGCTAATCACACCTAGACGGTGTTCAAAATTAATTGTACTGAGAATTAAACAAGTTAATTCTACAGTGTGCTCCCACTCAAATCAATATCTCTCATAATTGATTGTGAGTGATACAAGATCCACATTTCAATTCAACGCCATTGATGTGGACATCACTGGTGACGAGAATTTCAATTGGTGGGCAAACATGTCGATCACATCTCTATGTGACTCATGTTCATCTTTCGATGGGCATGTTCCGAGCTCAGGACGATCAAGCCAGAACGTCAAGACAACCAAGTGATCTTGCTGCGAGGTCTGACCTCACCCGCCTCACACTTCTCTAATGTTCGTACCCATGTGGACATGGCGCACCCGAAAAGTTTGGTGCCGTGACGGTGCTACACGTGGGAGAACACTAACTACTTGATATTTTTGTGAGAGATCACCCTAATAAGAAGCGACTACCGTGCAATCAAGAAGGGTGCATCATAAGGGATAAACATCTTAGGCAATTCATAATAGCATGATATGGTATAGCCCTTTCTAACGGAGAAGTCTTTCATTTCTTCGTCTTTGGCATTTGCGTCGGTGTTCACCTTCACGAAGATTGCCACCACCTTGCCAATGCGCCAGATAATATTAATATCTCTATAGCTAAGAAAATAAGTGCATTACTTAAGGTTGACACGCATGTCATTAAAGTGACAATCATATGGCTCCAGCCATCATGTCGAATCATGACACACGGGTCATGTTTAATAAATTTACATCATATATATAGTCATCTCATACATAATCGAATTAATATGAGCACTACTATACCACATCACATGCACATGCAACCCATCCTGCAAAACCAAGTTAGACGCCTCTAATCGGTTCATGCAAAATTTTATTCTACGTGGCTTCTAAGGTTTCGAAACAAACCAAAGCTATCAATGTTCATCATCAAGCATGATTATCCAAGTAGCTAGATTAACATTGCGGAGTGTATGAAGCACGAGATAATAAAATCTTGAACCCATACTAATCTTCGTCATACACATGACCCCCGTGCAGATCATATCTGCATTGCTCTTTCGTCTGTGAAACATCCATCTTTCTTTAACTATGGTGGAACCCAAAGAACTGTTAGCACTTCGTTGATTTATCAATCAGCATACTTAGGAGCAGCATGAAAGGACCGTGGATTGCCAGAACTTTCTGAGGTTCCACTATGCCGTCAAGATCAGGATTATGCAAATTCAAGGGAAGCAACAGGAACATCGGGTAACAGATTTCATCTGCTACCCGCACAAATAATTTTCAGTAATAGAACTCATCTACTACCAAATTATATTGTGCAACACCCATACATCTCCATGTATTCTAGATCACAACCTGCATCTACGCATAGCACGACTCTGAAACCACTGTAGGGGAACACGATAGAAAACAAAAAAAATTCTGGCCTGTGTCACCTGCCCAGGACCACTATTGAGACTGCATACAAGATTTGATCTTTTTGCTACTGACTCATAGGACAACGGAAGTAGAGTCGATGATGATCGGCGACGCAGATCCCCGCAGCTAGGATTTACAACCTCCCAACCATGAGGATATATACCCTCGTCTACCACTCGGATAGCCCTTGTGAAGGCGATCGGACAGTCCCTTGGACGATGTCGCGGACAACCCTTTGGGAGGACCTTTGAAACTCGGACAGCCCTTCAGGAGGACCTTCGAAACTCGGACAGTCACATGGACAGCCCTTCGGGAGGCACTCTCAAACTAAGACTGAAACTACGATCTCTCTACAGAGTTGCACACATACGGTGTCATCCGTCCGGCAGGGCTTCACCGTTCAGAACTAGTTCCCACCGGAACCCAGATGGCCTTTCGGCTCTATGAAACTATTTCGCTGGGAGGGAGAGAGAAGCCGGATCATTGCATGGCATTAGTATGTGAGAAAGGAGTTAGTTTGGGCAGCCCCCTCCATCTCTATTTATAGGAGAAGGAGGGATGGAGGGGCTGAAATTTCAGCCACATCCATCCATGTCATCTCCAAGATATTTTGGAGCAAAAGCCCAAAAATGTTGCTTTCCAAAAAGTAACCATAAAGCTGATTTCACTATTAACGACGATATTTTTCAGCGTCCGTTAAATCCGAAAATATTTTTGTGGGTCTTAGAACAATTCCAGTACCCACTAATATGATTTTGGATTCGTTCTGAAACAATTTTGGATTAGTGAATTTCATCTGCGAAAAACAACCAAACCGGTCCTGGCAGCTCCAGAACATTTCCTTTTTTTATCTCGAAAAATTCCCAGAAGTTTTCAGAATTATTCTGGCACCCTCGAAGAATTATCAAGCATGTGCTGAAACCAATTTGACTTAATGGTATACCCTCAAACAACTTTTCAGTTTTACCAGAACTATTCCGGTGTCCTCCCCGGAACGTATCTGTTGCGTCCGAAAACTTTCCGGTGATTTTCTCTGAGACTTCCTTTCTAGTATTCAGTAGATAGATGACCCTTAATCATATGACTTAGGTTCGGTGAAGTATAGACATGACGGAACTCTTCCCGATCAAAGATCAACATCGGAGCCGTGGACACCCATATTGACCCCTATACCCACATGAATAAATATTCGAGTGAACCTCCAGTTGTCGTGTGCTATTCCCGCCGCTTCACGATATATTACAAACACCCAAGGTGAGATTTACTTGCATCCCCGTGGATCAACAACTTGTCCACTATGCTAGTTACATCATTACCGATTTTGTCCTCTTTTCTTGTTTCCGTGTTCCGGCATCCCTGTGATCAAATCACAATGTGTGTGTGTTGGGGAACGTAGTATTTAAAAAATTTCCTACGATCACGCAAGATCTATCTACCAGATGCATAGCAACGAGAGGGAAGAGTGTGTCTACGTACCCTCGTAGACCGGGAGCGGAAGCGTCAAGTGACGCGGTTGATGTTGTCGAACTTCTTCGCGATCCAACCGATCAAGCACCGAACGTACGGCACCTCCGCGTTCAGCACACGTTCAGCTTGATGACGTCCCACGAGCTCTTGATCCAGTTGAGCTTCACGGGAGAGTTTCGTCAGCACGACGGCGTGGTGACGGATATGATGTGTTCACCGGCGCAGGGCTTCGCCTAAGCTCCGCGACGGTATGACCGAGGTGTGATTCTGTGGAGGGGGGCACCGCACACGGCTAAAACAATTCAACTTGTGTGTCTTTGGGTGCCCCCCTGCCCCCGTATATAAAGGAGCAAGGGGGGAGGCCGGCCGGCCCTTCCTGGTGCGGCTAGGGAGTGGACTCCTACTAGGAATAGGATTGCAATCCTATTCCTAGTAGGATTCACCAAAAGAAGGAAGGGGGAAAGGAATAGGAGAGGTGGCGCCCCCCCAATCCTAGTCCAACTAGGAACCCTAGGTGGGGGCGCCGGCCAGCCCTATGGGCTGCCTCTCTCTTTCCCTTTAGGCCCACTATGGACCATCCCCTCTCGTAGGGGGTTCCGGTAACCCCCTCCGGCAATCCCGATAAATCCGAAAGTTTTCCGGAACACTTCCGGTGTCCGAATATAGTCGTCCAATATATCAATCTTTATGTCTCGGACATTCCGAGACTCCTCATCATGTCTGTGATCTCATCCGGGACTCCGAACTACCTTCGGTACATCAATACTCATAAACTCATAATACAGATCGTCATCAAACGTTAAGCGTGCGGACCCTACGGGTTCGAGAACTATGTAGACATGACCGAGACTCATCTCCGGTCAATAACCAATAGCGGAACCTGGATGTTCATATAGGCTCCTACATATTCTACGAAGATCTTTTATCGGTCAGAACCGCATAACAACATACGTTGTTCCTTTTGTCAAACGGTATGTTACTTGCCCGAGATTCGATCGTCGGTATCTCTATACCTAGTTCAATCTCGTTACCGGCAAGTCTCTTTACTCGTTCCGTAACACATCATCTCGTGACTAACTTATTAGTCTTTTGCTTGCAAGGCTTATTGTGATGTGTGTTACCGAGAGGGCCCAGAGATACCTCTCCGACACTCGGAGTGACAAATCCTAATCTTGATCTATGCCAACACCACGAATACTTTCGGAGACACCTGTAGAGCATCTTTATGATCACCCAGTTACGTTGTGACGTTTGATAGCACACAAGGTGTTCCTACGGTATTCGGGAGTTGCATAATCTCATAGTCATAGGAACATGTATAAGTCATGAAGAAAGCAATAGCAGTAAAACTAAACGATCATAGTGCTATGCTAACGGATGGGTCTTGTCCATCACATCATTCTCCTAATGATGTGATCCCGTTGATCAAATGACAACTCATGTCTATGGTTAGGAAACATAACCATCTTTGATCAATGAGCTAGTCTAGTAGAGGCATACTAGGGACACTCTGTTTTGTCTATGTATTCACACATGTACTAAGTTTCCGGTTAATACAATTCTAGCATGAATAATAAACATTTATCATGATATAAGGAAATATAAATAACAACTTTATTATTGCCTCTAGGGCATATTTCCTTCAGTCTCCCACTTGCACTAGAGTCAATAATCTAGCTCACATCGCCATGTGATTTAATACTGATAGTTCACATCGTTATGTGAATAACACCCATAGTTCACATTGCCATGTGACCAACACCCAAAGGGTTTACTAGAGTCAATAATCTAGTTCACATCGCTATGTGATTAATGCCCAAGAGTAATAAGGTGTGATCATGTTTTGCTTGTGAGAGAAGTTTAGTCAACGGGTCTGTCACATTCAGATCCGTATGTATTTCGCAAATTTCTATGTCTACAATGCTCTGCATAGAGCTACTCTAGCTAATTGCTCCCACTTTCAATACGCATCCAGATTGATACTTAGAGTCATCTGGATTTAGTGCCAAAGCTTGTATCGGCGTAACCCTTTACGACGAACTCTTTATCACCTCCATAATCGAGAAATATTTCCTTAGTCATCCAATTACTAAGGATAATTTTGACCGTTGTACAGTGATCTACTCCTGGATCACTATTGTACCTCCCTGTCAAACTCTTGGCAAGGTACACAACGTGTTTTGTACACAGCATGGCATACTTTATAGAACCTATGGCTGAGGCATAGGGAATGACTTTCATTCTCTCTATATTTTTCTGCAGTGGTCGGGCATTGAGTCTTAATCAACTTCATACCTTGTAAAACAGGCAAGAACCCTTTCTTTGACTGATCCATTTTGAACTTTTTCAAAATCTTATCAAGGTATGTACTCATCGAAAGTCTTATCAAGCGTCTTGATCTATCTCTATAGATCTTGATGCCCAATATGTAAGCAGCTTCACCATGGTCTTTCTTTGAAAAACTCCTTTCAAACACTCCTTTATGCTTTCCAGAAAATTCTACATCATTTCCGATCGACAATATGTCATTCACATATACTTATCAGAAAGGTTGTAGTGCTCCCACTCACTTCTTGTAAATACAGGCTTCACCGCAAGTCTGTATAAATCTATATGCTTTGATCAACTTATCAAAGCGTATATTCCAACTCCGAGATGCTTGCACCAGTCCATAGATGGATCGCTGGAGCTTGCACATTTTGTTAGCACCTTTAGGATTGACAAAACCTTCTGGTTGCATCATATACAAGTCTTCTTTAATAAATCCATTAAAGAATGCAGTTTTGTTATCCATTTGCCAGATTTCATAAAATGTGGCAATTACTAACATGATTCGGACAGACTTAAGCATCGCTACGGGTGAGAAAGTCTCATCGTAGTCAACTCCTTGAACTTGTCGAAACCCTTTCGCAACAAGTCGAGCTTTGTAAACAGTAACATTACCGTTTGCGTCGGTCTTCCTCTTGAAGATCCATTTATTTTTTATGGCTTGCCGATCATCGGGCAAGTCAACCAAAGTCCTCACTTTGTTCTCATACATGGATCCCATCTCAGATTTCATGGCTTCAAGCCATTTTGCGGAATCTGGGCTCATCATCGCTTCCTCATAGTTCGTAGGTTCATCATGGTCTAGTAACATGATTTCCAGAACTGGGTTGCCGTACCACTCTGGTGCGGAACGTACTATGGTTGATCTACGACGTTCAGCAGAAACTTGATCCGAAGTTTCATGATCATTATCATCAACTTCCTCACTAATTGGTGTAGGAATCACTGGAACAATTTCCTGTGATGTACTACTTTCCAATCCGGGAGAAGGTACAATTACCTCAACAAGTTCTGCTTTCCTCCCACTCACTTCTTTCGAGAGAGACTCTTTTTCTAGAAAGGATCCATTCTTAGCAACGAATATTTTGCCTTCGGATCTGTGATAGAAGGTGTACCCAACAGTCTCTTTCGGGTATCCTATGAAGACACATTTTTCCGACTTGGGTTCGAGCTTATCAGGTTGAAGTGTTTTCACATAAGCATCGCAGCCCCAAACTTTAAGAAACGACAACTTTGGTTTCTTGCCAAACCATAGTTCATAAGGTGTCGTATCAACGGATTTAGATGGTGCCCTATTTAACGTGAATGCAGCTGTCTCTAATGCATAACCCCAAAACGATAGTGGTAAATCGGTAAGAGACATCATAGATCGCACCATATCTAATAAAGTACGATTACGACGTTCGGACACACCATTACGCTGTGGTGTTCCAGGTGGCGTGAGTTGTGAAACTATTCCACATTGTTTCAAATGAAGACCAAACTCGTAACTCAAATATTCTCCTCCACGATCTGATCGTAGAAACTTTATTTTCTTGTTACGATGATTCTCTACTTCACTCTGAAATTCTTTGAACTTTTCAAATGTTTCAAACGTGTGCTTCATTAAGTAGATATACCCATATCTGCTCAAATCATCAGTGAAGGTCAGAAAATAACGATACCCGCCGCGAGCATCAACACTCATTGGTCCACATACATCAGTATGTATGATTTCCAACAAATCTGTTGCTCGCTCCATAGTTCCGGAGAATGGAGTTTTAGTCATCTTGCCCATGAGGCATGGTTCGCAAGCACCAAGTGATTCATAATCAAGTGATTCCAAAAGTCCATCATTATGGAGTTTCTTCATGCGTTTTACACCAATATGACCTAAACGGCAGTGCCACAAATAAGTTGCACTATCATTATTAACCTTGCATCTTTTGGCTTCAATATTATGAATATGTGTATCACTCGATCGAGATCCAACAAACTATTTTCATTGGGTGTATGACCATAGAAGGTTTTATTCATGTAAACAGAACAACAATTATTCTCTAACTTACATGAATAACCGTATTGCAATAAACATGATCAAATCACATTCATGCTCAACACAAACACCAAATAACACTTATTTAGGTTCAACACTAATCCCGAAAGTATAGGGAGTGTGCGATGATGATCATATCAATCTTGGAACTGCTTCCAATACACATCGTCACTTCATCCTTTAACCAGTTTATGTTCATTATGCAACTCCCACTTCGAGTTACTACTCTTTAGCAACTGAACCAATATCAAATACCGAGGGGTTGCTATGAACACTAGTAAAATACACATCAATAATTTGTATATCAAATATACCTTTGTTCACTTTGCCATCCTTCTTATCCGCCAAGTATCTAGGGCAGTTCCACTTCCGGTGACCATTTCCTTTGCAGTAGAAGCACTTAGTTTCAGGCTTGAGTTTAGCTTTGGGTTTCTTCATGGGAGTGACAACTTGCTTGTCATTCTTCTTGAAGTTCCCTTTCTATCCCTTTGCCCTTTACTTGAAACAAGTGGTCTTATTAACCATCAACACTTGATGTTCTTTCTTGATTTCTACCTTCGCCGATTTCAGCATCGTGAAGAGCTCGGGAATTACTTTCGTCATCCCTTGCATATTATAGTTCACCACGAAGTTCTACTAACTTGGTGATAGTGACTAGAGAACTTTGTCAATTACTTTCTTATCTGGAAGATTAACTCCCACTTGATTCAAGTAATTGTAGTACCCAGACAATCTGAGCACATGCTCACTAGTTGAGCTATTCTCCTCCATCTTTAGGCAAAGTACTGTCAGAAGTCTTATACCTCTAGACACGGGCATGAGTATGAAATACTAATTTCAACTCTTGGAACATCTCATATGCTCCATGGCGTTTCAAAACGTTTTTGAAGTCCCGGTTATAAGCCGTAAAGCATGGTGCACTAAACTATCAAGTAGTCATCATACCGAGCTTTTGTCAAAACGTTCATAACGTCTACATCTGCTCCTACAATAGATCTGTCACCTAGCGGTGCATCAAGGACATATTTCTCTGTGCAGCAATGAGGATAATCCTCAGATCACGGAACAATTCCGCATCTCTGCTACTAACATCTTTCAACTTAGTTTTCTCTAGGAACATATGAAAAATAAACGGGGAGCAACATCGCGAGCTATTGATCTACAACATAGATATGCTAATACTACCAGGACTAAGTTCATGATAAATTAAAGTTCAATTAATCATATTACTTAAGAACTCCCACTTAGATAGACATCCCTCGGCTCATCTAAATGATCACGTGATCCAAATTAACTAAACCATGTCCGATCATCACGTGAGATGGAGTAGTTTCAATGGTGAACATCTTATGTTGATCATATCTACTATATGATTCACGCTCGACCTTTCGGTCTCCAGTGTTCCGAGGCCATATCTGCATATGCTAGGCTCGTCAAGTTTAACCCGAGTATTCTGCGTGTGCAAAACTGGCTTACACCCGTTGTATTTGAACGCAGAGCTTATCACACCCGATCATCACGTGGTGTCTCGGCACGACGAACTTTCGCAACGGTGCATACTCAGGGAGAACACTTATACCTTGAAATTTAGTAAGGGATCATCTTATAATGCTACCGTCGTTCTAAGCAAAATAAAAAGCATAATAAGATAAACATCACATGCAATCAAAATATGTGACATGATATGGCCATCATCATCTTGTGCTTTTGATCTCTATCTCCAAAGCACCGTCATGATCACCTTCGTCACCGGCGTGACACCTTGATCTCCATCGTAGCATCGTTGTCGTCTTGCCAACTATTGCTTCCTCAACTATCGCTACCGCTTAGTGATAAAGTAAAGCAATTACATGGCGATTGCATTTCATATAATAAAGCGACAACCATATGGCTCCTGCCAGTTGCCGATAACTTTACAAAACATGATCATCTCATACAAAACCGTATAACTCATCATGTCTTGACCATATCACATCACAACATGCCCTGCAAAAACAAGTTAGACGTCCTCTACTTTGTTGTTGCAAGTTTTACGTGGCTGCTACGGGCTTAGCAAGAACCGTTCTTACCTACGCATAAAAAACCACAACGATGTTTCGTCAAGTATGTGCTGTTTTAACCTTCACAAGGACCGGGCGTAGCCACACTTGATTCAGCTAAAGTGAGAGAGACAGACACCCGCCAGTCACCTTTAAGCAACGAGTGCTCGTAACGGTGAAACCAGTCTCGCGTAAGCGTACGCGTAATGTCGGTCCGGGCCGCTTCATCTCACAATACCGCCGAAGCAAAGTATGACATGCTGGTAAGCAGTATGACTAGTATCGCCCACAACTCATTGTGTTCTACTCGTGCATATCATCTACGCATAGACCTGGCTCATGATGCCACTGTTGGGGAACGTAGTATTTAAAAAATTTCCTACGATCACGCAAGATCTATCTACCAGATGCATAGCAACGAGAGGGAAGAGTGTGTCTACGTACCCTCGTAGACCGGGAGCGGAAGCGTCAAGTGACGCGGTTAATGTTGTCGAACTTCTTCACGATCCAACCGATCAAGCACCGAACGTACGGCACCTCCGCGTTCAGCACACGTTCAGCTTGATGACGTCCCACGAGCTCTTGATCCAGTTGAGCTTCACGGGAGAGTTTCGTCAGCACGACGGCGTGGTGACGGATATGATGTGTTCACCGGCGCAGGGCTTCGCCTAAGCTCCGCGACGGTATGACCGAGGTGTGATTCTGTGGAGGGGGGCACCGCACACGGCTAAAACAATTCAACTTGTGTGTCTTTGGGTGCCCCCCTGCCCCCGTATATAAAGGAGCAAGGGAGGAGGCCGGCCGGCCCTTCCTGGTGCGGCTAGGGAGTGGACTCCTACTAGGAATAGGATTGCAATCCTATTCCTAGTAGGATTCACCAAAAGAAGGAAGGGGGAAAGGAATAGGAGAGGTGGCGCCCCCCCCCAATCCTAGTCCAACTAGGAACCCTAGGTGGGGGCGCCGGCCAGCCCTATGGGCTGCCTCTCTCTTTCCCTTTAGGCCCACTATGGACCATCCCCTCTCGTAGGGGGTTCCGGTAACCCCCTCCGGCAATCCCGATAAATCCGAAACTTTTCTGGAACACTTCCGGTGTCCGAATATAGTCGTCCAATATATCAATCTTTATGTCTCGGACATTCCGAGACTCCTCTTCATGTCTGTGATCTCATCCGGGACTCCGAACTACCTTCGGTACATCAATACTCATAAACTCATAATACCGATCGTCATCAAACGTTAAGCGTGCGGACCCTACGGGTTCGAGAACTATGTAGACATGATCGAGACTCATCTCCGGTCAATAACCAATAGCGGAACCTGGATGTTCATATAGGCTCCTACATATTCTATGAAGATCTTTTATCGGTCAGAACCGCATAACAACATACGTTGTTCCTTTTGTCAAACGGTATGTTACTTGCCCGAGATTCGATCGTCGGTATCTCTATACCTAGTTCAATCTCGTTACCAGCAAGTCTCTTTACTCGTTCCGTAACACATCATCTCGTGACTAACTTATTAGTCTTTTGCTTGCAAGGCTTATTGTGATGTGTGTTACCGAGAGGGCCCAGAGATACCTCTCCGACACTCGGAGTGACAAATCCTAATCTTGATCTATGCCAACACCACGAATACTTTCGGAGACACCTGTAGAGCATCTTTATGATCACCCAGTTACGTTGTGACGTTTGATAGCACACAAGGTGTTCCTACGGTATTCGGGAGTTGCATAATCTCATAGTCATAGGAACATGTATAAGTCATGAAGAAAGCAATAGCAGTAAAACTAAACGATCATAGTGCTATGCTAACGGATGGGTCTTGTCCATCACATCATTCTCCTAATGATGTGATCCCGTTGATCAAATGACAACTCATGTCTATGGTTAGGAAACATAACCATCTTTGATCAATGAGCTAGTCTAGTAGAGGCATACTAGGGACACTCTGTTTTTGTCTATGTATTCACACATGTATTAAGTTTCCGGTTAATACAATTCTAGCATGAATAATAAACATTTATCATGATATAAGGAAATATAAATAACAACTTTATTATTGCCTCTAGGGCATATTTCCTTCAGTGTGGCCAGACGATAATAGGTACATTAACACCAAGAGGGCCCGAGAATATCTCTCCATCGTCGGAGGAGCAAATCCCAATCTTGATCTATCAAGTTACTTGACACACTTTTCCACGAACCCATAAGCTATCGTAATAGCCACCCATTTACGGATGATATTTAACAACCCCCAAAGTTCATGAAGCAAGTATGAAGAAACTCAATACTCTCATGGTCTAAGGGATTATGCAAACATTAACCATCTCTGTGTTATTAACCATTAACTTGTGACGAATGTATCTCATAGCATAACATCAATTCGGGTCGATTCAACACAAATGTTCCTCTAACATTGTGCCCTCAAAGTTGCTGGCATAGACATGCCCATGATCAGGAAAACAGAACCATCATGCAGCACTTGAGCTAGTCTTAGAGGCCAGACTAGGAATACTTCTTACCGTTTATTATTCCACACGTGCATATGAGTCTTCCTCTGAGTCTCATGTTATTGTAGACTCGACAACTATAGCAGTTACAGCATGTAACATAAACATAATTATGAACATGGAGATAATCAATAACATTAATTATTGTCTCTAGGGCATATCTCCTATAGTAAAGGATGCACACGATGTCCATGATGAAGTTCGATCTACAGAAAAGTTAGTCCGTGCCAATGCCTGTCGATCTTGCACTTCACATTCAATTTTTCAAGCAAGACGGAATAAATGAGTGACATTTTTATACTCCTTATACTCTAAAATGGTCCGAATCTCTCTATTTAACCCAACCATAAAAGCGTGCAAGCATAGCTTCGTTATCCTCAATAATCCCACATCTAATCATGCCAGTTTGTAATTCCTGATAATATTCTCTACAAATTTTTTCCTTGTCTTAAACGCTGCAATTTTTGAAGTATTCACGTTTATAGTATGGTGGAACCCAACGAGTACGTATAACATTTTCCAAAGCAGCCCAGGTAGTGGGGGTATTCTCATGATATAATCTACAATGTTTAGACCATCAAACACAAGCAAAACTATTGAAAGCACAAACAGCAACAACAACAACAACAACAACAACAACAACAACAACAACAACAACAACAACACGTCTATCCTCAGGATATTTTAAACATGTAAAACGTTGTTCGGTTTCTAACTCCCAAGTAAGATATACATCGGGGACGTATCTACCCTCAAAAGTCAGAATATTCAACTTTAGTTCAGGAAGATGGTCATGATCTCGTACCTGAGGTGGTGGTGCAGCCCTACCGTTGCGATGGAATGCTTGTGGACGACCTGGTTCTTGTGCTAGTGGTTGCACGTAGTTCTGATTCCCATAAACCTCTTCCTCATAATCGCCCTCGTGATCGCCGTCCTCCTCAGCAGCAGTAGGAGCAACAGACGTGGCAACAATAGTAGCAGCGGCACCAGAATTTTGGCCTTCCTCAAGAGGAACATGCCTCGCTCGGTGGAGGACTGGATCGTGACGTCATTGTAGTAGTAGTTGTAGTAGTAGTAGTAGTTGTTGTTGTTGTTGTTATTGTTGTTGTTGTTCAGCAGGTGGAGGTAGATGCACGAACACTTTAGCGAACGTGGCATCCAACTTGGTGTCAATTGTCTTCTCAATGTCATCTATCATCTCTAGTGCCTTGTCAAAACTCCTTGTCACGTATTCCACCTATTGACCCAACATTTGCTGGAATTTATCATGTAATGCCTTGTTCGTCATGTTCTCCCAGTCAGCCTCGTCGCCTTGTGATCCTGTCATGCTTAGCGGCAATAGAAATACACAAAAATATGGACCTATATACTACTAGGAAGTGGTAATGGTGGTAGAGTCACAGAATTGTCAAGCGAATATCAAATTCTTATCGGTTCTTACCAAGCAGCAGGCGGTGATGGCAACCGTTGTAGTCAAAACTCTCAAAGCTTGGATGGAGCGATTGCCGGGTGGTATCAAACGCAAGATGTAGATGTATGCGGAGTTGGGAAGACTTATGATATGGTAGCAAAAATGTCAACAATAATCAATTCGGAGATGCAAAGTTGAATAAATGCTCAACAACCATACTGTGTTGATCCTAGGCTAGACCGTGCTAGAGATGCGAGCCTAGAACACTATCAAAATCATGGCGCCGCACGTAAACAAGGGAGGAGAACACTCTGAATATTTTTTTTGCTCCGCAACAATTGTTTTTTAAAAATTCTACAAATGGTCTAAAAATTGCCTAGCCAGAATTTTCCAGACTTAGTTTTTTTTAAATGGAACTAATTTTCTTCTACGGGTGGCACCGAAATTGCGGAGTCAGACTTGACCACAACACGTACTATGGCATGATCTGGAAACCGACAATAGGGAGGCGGATAAGCAAGTCAGACTAGTATTGGTGGCGGGGATGTTATCTAGTGGAACTCGGACTGGCGGCGGATATATGTAGTGGTGGTGGAACACCGACTGATGGCGATTGTGGGTTGGATGTGGACTCGAATTGGCGTGATGGTGACCTGATGGATGTATAAGACTCGAATTGGCGGCGGATATGCGGTGGATGTACATGGACTCGGATTGGCAGCAGGTATTTGGTGATGGTATATGCCAGCGGCGATGAAGATGGTGCAATAGCGACGTGAAGCCCTGTGACCAGAATTCAAAACTCTAAGGTAACTAGATGCTAAGACCAGCAACTCGACATGACGATGCAACCGCAGATTCACAAAGCAAAACACTAAAAAGGTTATGCAAAGGCTCATAGTGGTTGGGATATGATGAACTAACTCCAAAATTTTTGGCTTTTTTGTGTGGACTGTATGTATGAAAACATATGCAATCTGACTACGAAAAACAGGTAAAATCTCACCGAGCAACCGAAATCTGGTACCACTTGGTAGAGGCAAAGGTGTCCCGTCTTTCGATGAGATGGTGGCTATCATTTTGGATGGAGTAGACTTTGACGATCCAACTACGAACGTGCGAAGACGTCGCGCCTTAGCAATCGCTAAACCAACTCTAAGAGGTTATTGACCATGCCGGAGCACGATCAACCTAACCACGAGGGTATATTTTCTGCTGGTAAAGGAAGAACAAGCAAGAAACTGAGATTGCAATCTGGATATTGCAAATTTAAGAGGAATGTTTTATTGGTCAAAGTGTGGTTCTGTGACGTCTTTGTCTGGTTGTTGAACACAAACTAAGTATGCAATGTTGCAGCTATGGTGAACTTTAATCTAAACAAAACCCAAAGCCTAAACGATGTCCTAAGGGCTGTATATATGGAGGAATAGGGGGGAATCTTGTGACCCCTTGGAGGAGGGGTCCGAAACCAACCCTAACTCTGTTTCCCCACACATACGGGCTCTAGAAACAGCCTATACTGAAGTTTTTCAAAATTACATGGGCCTGGGCCACTAGTAAGGTGACGCAACACCTATAATAGTCTCTGGACGAATTTTATGAGGTGGCATCTTGTATATTTTGTCCAAGCCTTTATGCACTCATATGGTGGCTTCAAACTCCTGAAATCATCACTTGAAACTCCATTCTTGTTCCCCTTGTGCGCGCCATCTTTTCCATGCTCCAGCGTTCATGTTCTTGTCCATGCTTGGCCCTTCATTTTATAAGATCAACACATGTACCCAATTTAGGCATCATCATTTTCTCGGGAACATTAGAATCATTACCAAGATACAAAAGTACATGGTAATTTAATTGGCATGCTCGAGCTCTAGTAATTAGTCCGGTGTATGTAGCAGTAGGGGCTGTGGGTGTAACTTTGTTAGTGATGTCCTCATCACCTTTGTTAAAGTTGTGCTTCAACCTGGATGAGGCTGTCAGCCTCTGCCTCGTCGGCACGTTGGGGGTCGCTGCTGTTTGTGATGATGCCGTAAGGCCCTGGCATTTTTAGTTTCGTATAAGCATAGTATGGGATCATCATGAATTTGGCGAGTGTTGTCCTCCCAACGGCTGCGTCATATCCTTCTTGGAAGGGGATGACCTCGAAACAAAGCAGCTTGCATCGGTAGTTTGGCAGTGCACTAAAGATGACCTCCAGCGTGACCTGTCCCAGGGTTCTGGCTTCTGCCCTAGTATGACTCCGTGGAACTCTGTTGGTGAGGGGCAAAGTGTTGTCAGCAGTATCCCATCCTGTGTAAGGTGCCGACTATGGATTTTGCTGCGATCGACAAAAATGGTGCTGCTGCAACTATCAGATTGCTGGAACCAGATGGGGGAGAGGTTGGGCACCAGGCAGGAGGTGGGGGAAGGGGTTGCATGAGGTGGTGGCTGAGCAAGCTCACAACAGCTCACAGCGGTAGCATGTCCGTGAGTCGGCGACGGAGCCATGACTCGTTCTGGTGACTGGGGAAGAAAGAGGACTGCATCATGCACGTAGAAGACGAGTGGAGGAGAGGCGTGCGCTTGAAAAGATAAGGTGGGCGCCTGAGCGGTGCGTGTGCCCCAACAGACTGCATGACACTCATGCATCATATAGTGGGTAACGAATGAAGGGCTTGCGTGCGACCTATGGAGAACGTGGCCGGTCACCCAGCCCGCAATGTTTACCTAAGATACTATTGCATTTATAAACCAATACACGCGATGGTTAGGTTCCTTGCGGTGAAACCAACTCACCAGGTTCATCCACCTGACTCAACCTGGCAGTTGGGTCGGGTTTGACCAGGTAGACCTCCATTAGACCCATGCCTGGATCCCTAATCGGGTTGAGAGACTACCGATGACCCTACCCATGGGTCTAAAGTGAGACCCATGCCTGAACCCATCGGGCGACCCGACATAATCGGGCACCCATCGGGTCTAGGCACAACCGAACGAGTGGAGTCTCGCTATTCTCTCAGTCGCATTTTATAAGGAAAAGCTCCACCTCTCTTGCTCTTAGCCAAGCAAGAGGTGATTGAAGAAGGAACAACAATCTGCAGTGCTCAACGCACGCAGATTCTAGCCTTCAGAGCCCAATAAGTCACCGAGCCAGCCGATGGCCGAACTAGTTTTGGGCCAAATTTATTTGTGAATGAGCCTATAGATGATTATGTCCAGAACAAGTGCTCGTATGGGCCTGCTAGATGTGTTGTGTAACTTGCTCTGTTTTTTACTACTAATATCAGTTACTAGTACAGAACCATCCTGGAGTAGTTATGAAGGGTATTTAAATAAAAGTAGCCAAATATAGTATAGGATAAATATTTATTCAATTACTAATATTAACCGGGCGACCCGATGGATCGCCCGTGGGCACAAACTTATACCAATACCCTACCTACGACTAATCGGGTTATCCATGAGTGAAACTCATGGATAGAGTTCGTGACCCATACCTACCATACCCATTTGTGTCGGGTGACCATGGACGCGTGAACTCACGAGTCGGATTGCTGGCTTGACACCATTGCTGATCACATTTTTGAACTTTTTAAGACTTTCCAACAATGTTCGTTTAATGAGAGATTGATAATAGGAATCGTGGTGGTTTTATCAATATCAAGATATTGTGCTGGCTCGGTATCTCGTAGATGCTGTATTGTGCCGACTCGATGTCTCGTAGATGCTCGGGCGGCCATATATACCGTGTTGGAAAAAACAAATACAAATGGGTTAACCTCTCCCTTACCGGTACCCACTCCTGTGCCTGCTAGACGCACGCCCCCACAACCGGAAACAACGCAAGGGACCTGTTTCATTCGCCTTTTGGTCTCGTGAGATGATGATGGGAACGGAGCAGCCGCGGCCGCGAGGCGTAGCCATAGATTTCCTCGCAGCACGACATGCTGCTCCTCATCCACCATGCCATCCGACTCCGAGCCTTCCTCCCTCCCTGTCTGTACCCACCCGTAGCCCGGTAAACATAAGTCGCCGCCAGCCCCAAACCCAAATCCGAATCTTCCCTTGCAACAATCATCCATAACGCCGTCATCGCCTTCCGCCCCGCGGCCGCGTGGAGACGAGATGCAGGGAGTCCACCGCCGCTACCGATGGGTCAAGGAGTGGTTTGTCTCCCACCCCCTACCACCCCTCGAATTCCACTCTGCTTCGTGTGGTTTGGATCTGAACTATTTGCGCCGCGTCCTTCTCCTAGGGTTCCGCAGGACCTCGTCATCGCCGGCGGCCCGTGCACGCTTTACAAGTGGGTGCGAGGTACGTCGCCTTCTTCTTGCTGCTGCGAATTTTTACTTTGACTTACTCTTGCTTAGTGTCATCGTGCCTGCAATTGCTGCTTGACATGATCTTTCTTTGGTTGTTATCGTGGTTTCCGTTGCTTAAATTCTTTTTTCTCGAATAAGCTTAGCAGCGTATCATTGCATTGATAGGAGAATAGAAACGACTAGGGGGGGGGGGGG
>LR738714.1:225855758-225870261 GCA_902687465.1 Secale cereale
ATACACACGAATGTCGAGGCTATGTCACTAGGTGGAGCAGAGGACAGGGGGTTGCTCAGCCCCGCTTAAGTTACACGCTCAGGTTACGAAGGTGTGTGTGCTCATCCCTCGAACTCCTGCCATGGCCCAGGAGCGAGCTTCATCTTTGGTTGCCGCGATTAGTGCGGAGGAAGACGGTGCAATTTTGTCAAAAGATGACGGTGTTCCCATGCCGCCAGAGTGACCAAGCCGTCAGCGATGCAATAGTGGCCAGTCCGTGTCGCGGTGATGTCGGAGTAAGCAGAATAGCTGATGAAAGGCGGTGGGAGTAGTTCACGGAGCCGTCCGGAGTGGTGGTCGCCGTCCGTTGCTTAAATTCCACTGGTTGTTTATTAGATAAAGGTTTCGGTTTGGTTTGTTACAGTTGCAGGCTAGCCTAACTTTTGAGAAAGCCAAAACTTCGGGCCTAGAGTGATTTACAAGCTTAAGGCTGGGCCATTACAACCTCACACCACTCCAGTAAGATAGCAACTAACGACCGCTAGAGGCAAGTATCACATACACACTACTAGAAATGCCACTGGCCGAAATGCTTTTCATCTTCCAACGCGTGGGCCTCATACACACGAATGGCGAGGCTATGGCACCAGGTGGAGCAGAGGACAAGGGGTTGCTCAGCCCGCTTAAGTTACACGCTTAGGTGACGAAGGTGTGGGTGCTCATCCCTCGAACTCCTGCCATGGCCCAGGAGCGAGCTTCATCTTTGATTGCCGCGATTAGTCCGGAGGAAGACGGTGCAATTTTGTCAAAGATGACGGTGTTCCGATGCCGCCAGAGTGACCAAGCCGTCAGCGATGCAATAGTGGCCAGTCCGTGTCGCCGTGATGTCGGAGTAAGCAGAAGAGCTGATGGAAGCCGGTGGAAGTAGTTCACCGAGCCGTCTGGAGTGGTGGTCGCCGTCCGTTGCTTAAATTCCACTGGTTGTTTATTAGATAAAGGTTTCGGTTTGGTTTGTCACAGTTGCAGGCTAGCCTAACTTTCGAGAAAGCCAAATTCCACTGGTTGGGCCATTACAACCTCACACTACTCCAGCAAGATAGCAACTAACGACCGCTAGAGGCAAGTATCACATACACACTACTAGAAATGCCACTGGCCGAAATGCTTTCATCTTCCAACGCGTGGCTGACCAGTGGAAACGTTTGTCATGATTCGTGAAGACAGCCCAACAATGGTGCCGCCACACACCACTGTTGAAGCCATCCTTGCGGCACTGGGGCATTGCCCCCCCCTCTGTGTAGGCCAGATCCGGCGTGTCCCACACAAGGATGAGTTAGCCCTGGAGGCCTGACAAGAGCACACAAGATGCCCTGCCTGTGCTGAAAAGACGGCCACTCATCAACTAATGTCGATGCCCTGCGTGTTCCACTGCCACACGTTGCACTGACCCGACCCTTTCTTGTGTGGCCACATATCCATCTCAACATGTGCATCTCTGCTACACCTAACCGTTGGACATGTTGCCCTTTAGTTGGCCAATAGTCAATGCCGTACATCACAGGTCGAATGACTGTCCTATAGATCTGCCTTTTAACTTTTGTGGCACTCTTGTCACAGAGAACGCCAGAAGCTTGGTGCCACTTCATCCATCAAGCTTTGATTTGATGTCTCACATCTTTATTGATATCATCATCCTTCTGCAGCATTGACCTCAAATATTGAAAGGTGTCCTTCTGAGGTACCAGCTGCCCAGCAAGGCTCCTCGTGCCTAGTAGTTCTGAAACCGCACTTCATGTATTCGGTTTTAGTTCTACTAAGCCTAAAAACATTCGTTTCCAAAGTCTGTCTCCACAACTCTAAACTTGCAATTCTCTACATTATTGAAATATCATCACGACAAGCATATGTTGTACCAATTGCATCAAGTAGTAGTCTGCTCTTTTTCTGATTTAGTCTACTGCAAACATTCTACAACTGGAGATTGACATGGGGATTGTGAAGTTTGTGTTTAGTCTGTACAGACTTGAGAACCAATAAGCCCATTAATCTAGTGATGAGTTCTCGCAAAGCAAATAGCAGAAGTTGAGATTTCATACGTAGATTGTGATCAACATGTCGAAAGATTTCTGTTAAATTTCAAGTGTTTGGTGTAGACAACGTTGCACTCTTCTACACCAGTTCTTTGTTTACAACTTCCGAACAATTTAGGAGTTGCATGCAATGTACCAATAAACCATTAGTCTAGTGATGAGTTCTCTCAAAGCAAATAGCAGGAGTTGAGATTTCAGATGGAGATTGTGAAGCAGCACAAAGGTTGTGGAGGAGCAACTCCACCTTGTTGCTACAATGTGTACATCACAAGTGTTGAAGGAACAACTTCAGTGTGCTGCGCTAGATATCGCTCTAGAGGCGAATGTAGGCCGATATGGTAGTAAGAGTTCAATCCAGAACTCCTAGAGCACAAGATCTACTCCCAAGATCTTAGACAAGAACAACAAGTTCTATTATAGGTAGTGGGTACATAGTCTGCGTACAAGGTAGAGGTGAGGACCTCTATTTATAGGGCTTTGGGAAGCCTTCACATACTTCTACTTATAGCTGGAACACTCTAGAAAACATTATTCAAGATTCACCATTCTACTCATAGATAGAAGACTCTAGAAAACTGTAGCTAGGGTTGAGAAAACAAAAGAAATACTAGACCACAATGGAAGCCTCTAGAAGTAGCCAAACAGATTTGACATATGATTATATTTTTATTTTCCTCGTCTATTGTTCCTCATCATTCTCCCCTGGTTGTTTGGAACTCGCCCTCGAGTTATCTTCATAGAGCGCTTCTTCTAGATGGTAGAGAGTCAAGTCCGCAACATTGGAAGTGTTGGATATACCTATGTCGCTTGGAAGATTTATCACATAGGCATTATCATTTATCTTCCATACGATAGAGAAGGGTCCATACCTTCGCTGCCTAAGCTTCCCTTTAACACCTAAAGGCAGCCTCTCTTTTCGGAGGTAGACCATCACCTTATCACCAACTTGAAATGATTTTGGCCTCCTTTTGCAATCAACAAGTTGTTTATATTTCTGATTTTGTGCTTCCAAAGCACCACGGATCTCTTTAAATAACTCAGTGTAATTATCAGCAAAGGACAATGCCGATTGAGTTTCCCTTTGATGGTAGCTTCACTAGGTCTACCACATGTGTAGGAACTTTAGTGTAGACAATGGAAAAAGGGCTCCTTCTTGTGGATCTATGCTTGGAGTTATTGTAGGAGAACTCTGCAAGAGATAAAGCCAAATCCCATTGCCCCTTTTTTCTCCACAAATGCAACGGATTAGATTACCCAAAAACTTGTTCACCACTTTCGTTTGTCCATCTGTTTGTGGATGAGCAGTGCTAGAAAATTTCAATTCAGTGTTGAATCGCTTCCACAAAGTGAGCCAAAATGCAGCAAGAAACTTGCTATCACGGTCTGAGACGATGGACCTTGGAACTCCATGAAGTCTGACCACTTCTCGAAAGAATAGGTTTGCCACATGACGAGCATCTGTTGTCTTGCGGCATGGGATAAAATGAGCCATCTTAGAGAATCTGTCCACGACCACAAACACAACATCACTCCCTCGTCTTGTTTGTGGCAAGCCCAAGACGAAGTCCATAGAGATGTCCTCCCATGGAGCGACAGGAACATGCAAAGGCATGTATAATCCTGTGTTCTGGACTTGGCCTTTGCAGGTTTGGCATATGGGACGTGCTATGCGTCAGCCGGCAGGCCGGGTTGCGAGCCGTCAGATCGGCGTAGCCTTGTGGCTGTGCCTTGTCCTCATTTCTGCAACAGAGATCGTGTTGCAAGTTTTGCTTTGCAACACAAGTCTGGTTGCAGAATTTCTGCAACAAAGACTGTGTTGCGATTTTTTTTTTGCAACATACGTCTTGTTGCATAATTTTCTTTTGCAAAAAATGCATGTTACAGATTTTTTTTGCCTTTCTTTGGAACATAGGCGTTGTCGCGGAAGAAATTTTTGCAACACAAGTAATGTTACAGAAACAATTACAACAAAGATGTAGATAGAACTAGCCGGCTGGAGGTGCGTCACGTAGGACACAAGGGACACGCGTCACGCACTGGAGGCGGCGGACGTCCCGTGCTAGATCAGCCGGCTGTCCCCAAGCTTTTCCCTTGACATATAGGGCATCGCTGAACAAACTTTCCAGCATTTCTCTTTAGTTGTGGCCAAAAGTAGCGAGCTTCTAGGTTAGCGATAGTCTTGTCTCACTTGAATGGAGTTCTCTAATTAGTTTGTCACGCAGAGAACTCCTTGGGATGCACAAACAATCATTTTTGAAGAGATAGCCATCCTGCACCAAATAGTCATCACCTAATGGCTGGCCCCTGATGTGCTTTACCCAAATATAGCCAAAGTCTTCATCATTCTGATGCAACTCCTTTATTTGATCCATGCCTGGTAGTTCAGCCTCAGAAGAAGTGAAGAGGCATGCACGACGACTCAAAGCATCGGCCACTCGGTTAGTTGTTCCAGACCTATGCACGATGAGATAGTTAAACCTCTCCAGATATGCTGCCCATCTTGCTAGCATGCGATCAACATGCTTTTGATTTCTAAAATGCTTCAAGGATTGATGGTCACTATAAACAATGAACTCTTTAGGCAGCAAGTAGACTTCCCAAGTTTTCAAAGCTCTGAAAACAACATACAATTCTTGCTGATAGGTACTCCATTTCTGTCTAGCTTCGCTTAACTTCTCACTAAAGAAAGCAATGGGCTTCCTTTCTTGAGATAGAACAACTCCAATGCCTACTCCACTTGCATCACACTCCAACTCAAAAGTCTTGTTGAAATCAGGTAGAGACAGGAGCTTGTGATAGTTTTTGCTTAATCTCATTGAAACTAGTTTCAGCTGCTTCTGTCCATTAGAACTTTCCTTTCTTCAAACACTCGGTAATTGGTGCCATGACAGTGCTGAAATTCTTCACAAATCGCCTATAGGTGCATGGCCATGAAAACTTCTTACCTCAGAAATGGTCTTCGGAGTTGGCCATTCTCGGATTGCTTCAACCTTAGAATCATCTACACGAATACCATCACATGTTATGACAGGAAAAGAAGTTGTGTTTGCAGGAAAACACATTTCTTTAAGTTGATGTAGAGCTCATTTTCCTTTAGTACTTCTAGCACCTTTCGAATGTGATCAAAGTGTTCATCCTCATCCTTGCTATAGATCAAGATGTCATCGAAATAGACCACAACAAAGTGGGATAAAAAGGGTTGAAGGACTTGATTCATTAAACACATAAAGGTACTTGGTGCATTTGAGAGTCCAAATGGCATGACTAGCCATTCAAACAACCCTTCCTTTGTCTTGAAGGCGGTTTTTCATTCATCCCCGGGTCTGATATGGATTTGAGGATATCCGCTTCTTAAATCTAGCTTTGTGAGCACTCCTGCTCCACTGAGCTGATCTAACATATCATCCAGACGGGGAATCGGGAATCTATACCTTACCGTGATCTTGTTAATGGCTCTATTGTCCGTACACATGTGCCAAGATCCATCTTTCTTTGGCGCGTGTAGGACTGGTACAACACATGGGCTAATACTTTCTCGAATGTGCCCCTTTTGTAGCAATTCCTCCACTTTCTCCTTCATTATATCATGCTCCTTTGGGCTCACTCGATAGTGTGGAAGACTAGGAAGACTTGCTCCCAGAATTAAGTCAATTCTATGTTGAATTCCTCTCATCGGTGGCAGGCCTTGTGTCTCTCCAAGTATGTTATGAAA
This sequence comes from Secale cereale, assembly GCA_902687465.1. Taxonomy (NCBI): domain Eukaryota; kingdom Viridiplantae; phylum Streptophyta; class Magnoliopsida; order Poales; family Poaceae; genus Secale; species Secale cereale. Next base: position 225,861,540 of record LR738714.1, read on the forward strand.
TTCTGCCAATAAACCACGTACCTTTGCTGGAATTTCAACAGCCAGGTGCTCTTCTCCTTTTACAACAAGTGCAACACACAAATCTGCCTCCTTCAAGTCTTCCGTAAACTCATGAGAGGTATGGGAGATCGTTAACATAGTTTTCCCCTCCTCCTTAGAGGTATGACCTTCAGTTTGGTTTGGTAAAATAATGATCTTTCTCTTGTTTCAAATGAAAGAGTAAGAATTTTCCTTGCCCTTGTGTGTAGTATCCACATCAAATTGCCAAGGTCTCCCAAGAAGAACATGGCTAGCGTCCATATCAACTACATCGCACAACACATTTGAGCGATAATGCTTGCCCAAAGAAAGTGGCAGGTTGCATTGTTTGGTGATCATCATATTCACTCCTTTCTTGATCCACTCAATAGTGTAGGGGTTTGGATGATCATGAGTATCAAGCTTTAAATGGTTCACCAACTTATGGGAGATAAGATTCTCGCAGCTGCAACTATCAATCACTAATTTGCATACCTTGCCATTCACCGTGCATCTGCTCTCAAATATTTTCTTCCGTTGTGTGTCGCCAGGTTATGGTGTGGAACATAGGAGATGCTGAATCACACATACCACCTCCTCACCTTCTTCTTGACAAACCTCTTGTCCCTCTACATCTTCAGATTCGTATTCTCCCTCATCATCTAAACCATCATGGATAGTTGCGTTAACAAATTTTCTTAGTGGGCAACCGATGGATGTGTCCCTCTTTACCACATTTATAGCACTTTGGGCCTTCATTTGCCTTACCCTTGCCTCTAGTTTGCTTCGGGATGGGTCGTTTTGCCTTTGGTGGAGCTGTCTTTTCTTCCACTCTATTAGTGTGATCCCTAGACGTGTCTTCGGTATGAGGATATAGAGGATATGGAGCCTTAGTTGCCTTTCTTGTCCTCATAAACCTCTCGGCCTTTGAGGCTAGAGCTTGTGCTTGATCAATGGATCAAATTTGTTGCATCATCAATCAATCTTGAATAGCATCGTTGAGACCATTGATGTACCTTGCAACTTGTTGATCTTCAGTTTCAGCAAGGTTGCACCTCACTTGTAGCCTTAGAAACTCCTCCATGTAATCTGAAACAGTTCTATTTCCTTGAGCACAATTTTGAAATTGGATAAATAGGATCTGGTCATAATCAGCGGGCAAAAATCTCCCTTTCAAGAGACTTTTCATTTGCCGCCCAGTTCTCACACGAGGTTCTCCTCTCAGCCTGCGCTCATCTTGAACGCGATGCCACCATGCACCGGCTCCTCCTTTCAGCTTGTATGCGACCAAAGGAACTCTACGATCTTCCGGAACCTCCATGACCTCGAAGAAAGTCTACACTTCATATAACCAATCTAGGCACCCTTCAATATCAACATTTCCATTAAAATTTGGGATCTCAGCTTTCACCTTGTATGTATCTCTTGCATATGTAGGGTTGGGTACTCTCCGATATGCGTAGAGATCTGGTTCTTCAAGGGCATCATCATATTCTTCACATTCAGAAGCTTGAACATAAATTGGCCTTCTTGAAGCACGTTGAACAACATGTTGTTGTTGAACAACATGTTGTTGTGGCAGTCTTGCTCCAAGATTACCTCTCCTTCTTTGATGAACATCTTCTTCTTCTTTAGATGAATCTCCTTCATTGGTAGCAGGGGGGCACCCTTTCTTATCATCTCAACTAGCTGGTCAAATCTCCGATTAAGATCTTCACGCAGCCCTTTTATTTGTTGTTCTGCAGCATCCATCCTCTTCTTCAATTGCTCCATTGCTTGCTGCAGCTTGCTCTCGAAGAGGACATCAAGAACTAATATGGGTCAACGAGGCTCTGATGCCACCTGAAGCAGCACAAAGGTTGTGGAGGAGCAACTCCACCTTGCTGCTACAATGTGTACAACACGAGTGTTGAAGGAACAACTTCAATGTGCTGCGCTAGATATCGCTCTAGAGGCGAATGTAGGTCGATATGGCAGCAAGAGTTCAATCCAAAACTCCTAGAGCACAAGATCTTTATCTTTACTCCTATAAAAATCTCACTTGGTGATGATGGTGTGCCTGCCATCTAGCAATTTTGACCATCCGATCAACATCTAACGCACCCAGATGATCTTTGGCACTTTAGCAAAAGGACGCCCGCCACTCTCTCTTTTCCGGACCGATCCAGAACCATCCACATCCACCTTCCTCAGCCAGCCATTGAACTTCGATCTTGCGCAATGGCCGCTACTGCTGCCGGCGCCGTTCGCCCCTAATGCCTCCTCTCTACCGCGGGAGCCCACCACCACTACGATCTCCCCTCCTCCGCCTCCTTTCCCATCTCCAACGTAGGCATCCACAGCAAGTACGCTGCCAATGTCGTCGGCTCCTCGACGCCTCCCATGCCACCTCCTCTACCGCAACAGTCTGCCACCCACCACCCCCTCCTCCCCACCGTCTCCTCCAGCCCCCCTCCGGCCCTCCCCCATCTTTTGTGATGCCACTAGTTGTGTCGACGGCTGTGCGCTGCTAATCCACGACGGCGTTGCCGCGACATACTACCGATTCCCCTCGCCATCGGCAATCCCCGCCACCCCGGCGAGCTCCCGTCCCTGCCACCCCGGCGAGCTCCCGTCCCTGCCACCCCACCTCCTCCGTCGGCTGCGTGTGTAGTGGCGCGGACCGCGTCCTCGTTGGCACCATGTCCGACTTCGCACTGCCGTGTCCTCGCTGATGCGTCCTAGCTCCTGCGCTCGTCAGCGCGTGAAGCGGTCGGAGATTTGGGCCAACATCGACGACTGAGACAGGGCCACGCCGAGCTGTGAACCAGCTCCTCCGGCACTCGCGGCAACGGCGGTGTACACAGTGTGGGGTAAGCAGCGTACACGGCGCGTTGCGAGAGGCGTACATGGCGGGTCGGCTCCTCTAGCGCTCTCGGCAACGATGGCATACACGACGTTTGGTGGCGCTCACTATCACTGCTGACCTGCAGTGTCCCCTCGGAAGTTAGCACCGTCGCGCTCGCTCGCGTCGACGTGTGCGTGCTGGAGACTGAAAGTCCCAGCCGCGTGAGCTGCAGGTGGAGAGCAGGAGCGGGAGCTGCAAGCTGGTGTTCGACGGCTTCGAGATGGGGAGCAGTACACAACGGCGCGGACGGTGCCTGGCGTGCAATCGCCCGTAAAGATAGACATTCAGATTTGCTCAAATTCAGATAGACATCAGCTGCTGCTGGTGCACTTGCCTATAGTTCAAACTCAGATAGACATTCAGATGTATCTTGAGCCTGAAAGATTGACATTCAAATGTTTGATTTGTTCAGATAGACATCAGAGTGACCCATGTTCATCTAATTGAATTTACACTCTTCTGTATGAGAATTATTTAACATCATATTGAATTTATTGTTCACTGGAAAAGCAATCATATAGGATCTATGATTGTCCAGTAAAATATAGTAAGCCAATCCATAGGCTAAGGTAAAGTAATGTTGTTTTATTCACTGGGACGCATGTGTTTCATCACTCATCATTAATTGTACGGGGTTTTCATATTTACATGTGGTCCATTTAATGGGTTTTTTGAGAAAATATGTTGCATTAGTTTTTGTCCGGTATAAACATATATTTATCTTTAAAGTGCAAGTAAAGACAACAAATTTGTGGATAGTAGGGTGATTCATGTATAATTGATCAACTACGACGATCAGCTAAAGATTTGTCGAGATTTATCTATTCAAGGAATATGTTACAGTTCATGTAATCAAAGAATATATTACAGTACACTGGGAGAACAAGTCTTCTCCAAGGTGAAGATGGAGGAGAAAATGTTTAGCTTGGACGAAAGGATTTATCATTTGGAAACATTATGTCTGATTGTGCTTGTTGTATTCCTATCAACACTATAACATCCCTTGATCAATGTCTCGTACATTTTTTTTACTGTTTTGTAGCAACATAGACTCCTCACTATAGATAATGTTTCACCTGATCTCTGATCTTTATGATTCCGTAGCGTAGCACGACATCTTACTAGTCTACTCCAAGATCTTAGATAAGAACAACAAGTTCTATTATAGGTAGTGGGTACATAGTCTACGTACAAGGTAGAGGTGAGGACCTCTATTTATAGGGCTTTGGGAAGCCTTCACATACTTCTACTTATAGCTGGAACACTAGAAAATATTATTCAGGATTCACCATTCTACTCATAGATAGAAGACTCTAGAGAACTGTAGCTAGGGTTGAGAAAACAAAAGAAATACTAGACTACAATGGAAGTCTCTAGAAGTAGCCAAACAGATTTGACATATGATTATATTTTTATTTTCCTCGTCTATTGTTCCTCATCAGATTGCGATGAAAATGTCAAAGGATATATGTTAAATTTCAAGTGGTTGGTGTGGGCAATTGTTGTGAATCTTGATTCACGAGGGGTTAACTACTGTGCTGAAGATAGCCAGACGTCGTGGGATTGGGTAATAGGTTGAGACAAGATAATAATCGGTAGAGATTAGATTGATTGTTCTTCCTTGCCTCAAACATGGGTACATGCCATCCTTATATAACGGATGCTCAGGTCCTTTACCTCTCCTAATAAGACTTAGATTTTTCCTTATATGATTGGGCTCTTTCCTAATTTATACTTTCCTAGTGTATTCTTAGGATACTTCACTCTCCTGGACTCCTTCCACCCTGGTACTCTTGCCTTGATACTGTTAACCCTTTGTCCGCAACATTACACCCCTCCTGGACAAGCAGCTTGTTCTTGCTACATGTTGGTGGCCAGGGTTGAATTCCTTCATAGCCCCACATCAATGTGATAGTGATAATGTGACTGCAGCTCTACGTTTTGCCAGACCTCTTGCCTAATTCTTAGGTACAACTTGTATATCTCTAGGTCACCCTGATTTTCAGATTACAGAGATACATATTTCATGTACAACACACATGTTATTTCCAGCATAGACTCCTTGGATGTTGATTCTGTTGGTCCAAAACAAGGAAAAGGCAAACCACCATGGTAGGAATCCCATGATTTCTCTGTTTACTTTAAGGCCACGCAAAAAACTTTCCAGTGGAGAACTTATGTCCGAGATCCTCTCCAGGAAATTTGGAACGTCCCTTATCAAGTCGCTGACATTCAGTTGGCAATAGAATTCTTTCCATGTCCGGTTGGTCACATATATGTTTGACATCCCCTTGGTCACGTTCTTCTGGTGGACGCCATACAAACCAACCAAGGCTATTTTCTGTTTTATGGAAAATGCAACAGCTGGGGCCAATACGAATCCCATTTGATTTGTTCTCATGCATGCATAATAATTCTCGTGCTTTTCTTTCCAATCTGAAATATAATTCTACATATTCTATGCACCAAATTATCTCTTCCTGCATGCACACAGGACCAAACTTTTGCTTGAGCCGTCCGCACATGCATGAGGCCCAGCTCAATTTCATGGACAACTCAAATGCTAGGTCCATGCTCAGCACTTGACCCTTTTCTAGCCTGCCTCAGCCGTTCCACTGAAGAGGATTTTCTTGATGCTGTTATGCATGCTTGTGTCGCCACTGTCGCTAGCAATGCTGCTGCGCCTGGTTGCTCCTATGTCGCTCCTCTATCCGCATCTGTAGCTTCTGCATATGGATGTCTCGTAACTGCTGCCTGCTGCTTCTTTTTTGTTTTGTTTTGCGGGGTGCCTGCTGCTTCTTCGTGCGCCTCTACAACTTCTTGCAAACCGCCATTGCTATGCCGACTTCAGGCTGCAGTGATGATGTTGCTGCCATGCTCGCCATGTTTGCCGCTGAAGCCATTGCTGCCCTCCTTTACTTTGCTGCCTTGATCTAAAGCATATATGAATCTTGAATTTGTCAAAGATAGATTGGATTGAGGCGTTGAACTCTTCCATGAAAGAGTCGGCATTGAAAGCCATGGTGGCTGTCTCTGATACCAAATGGTGTGAACCTTGATTTGCAATGGGATAACTACCATGCTGAAGATAGCCAGACGACGTGGCTGTGAGGGATTGGGCAGACATAGTTGAGACAAGAGAATAACTAGGAGAGATTAGATTGGTTGTGATACAGCCACGGCTAACATTGATGATAAAGAGGTCGAGATCACGGCAGCGGTAGTACGTGGGATGAAGTCTGTTCGTGTTCGACTGTGATAACTATCTCCTTCGACCCTTCCCCCCCCCCCCCCGCGTCGCTTGCTTTGGCGACTCGGGGGCAACCCTAATCGCGCCGCCGTCGGGTCCTCCCCGCCTCCCCTCTCCTGCTTTGCCGTCGCCGGAGGGGGCGTCGGCGAAGCCACGCGTGCCCAAGGATGGTGGCGGCGGGGCTCTATTGGTGCTGGCTTCCTTGCAGACCAGGGGCGGTGGGCTCTCTTCGTGGTGGCTTGGACGGGGCGGCGACTGGTGTCGGGGGCCGTAGCTCGCGGCGAGGGCCTCTTTGTGCCGGGCGCAGGGGGTTGGACCTGGGTCCCTCGCAGCGTGTTGGCGGCGCTGGGGGCTCTCCTCGGCCTCTGGGCATGGTGCCGGCCTTTCGTGCTCCGGTGGTCCGCGCCGGGTGCGCGCTGGCGGCGTCCTGCCCGTGCCCGCGCTGGTGGATTTTGAGGTTCATAGGTGGTGCTTCGTTGGCCTGGCTGGATCCGGGCGGATCTGGCCCGTGGTGGTACAGCTTGGGGAGGTGGTGTTTCTGGGTGGCGGAGGCGGGAGTGGTGGAGGCTGGTGGCGGTAGGTGTTGCTGGTGGTGCGCGGTGGGACTGTTGCAGCTGGTTTTGGATCTCCTTGCCTTTGGTTGGTGCTGTGGCGCTTCGGATCTGGTCTTCGACAGGTGCACGGTGGCGCACGTGGGGCGTGTTCGTGCTCCTGATGTTTGGCTGCAGCCCGAGACCATGGTGATTCTTGGCCTCGGGCAACGCTCCTCTACTCCTCGCCGGCATGGTGCTCGGTTAGGTTCGGCGGCTCGCGCTGCGTTCGGACGACATTGGTGGATCAAGTGCGTAGTGATGATGTTTGGCCGTCTGTGGTCTCCGTGGCGTGCGGATGGTTGCGACTGTTCGTCGTGCTTCTTCGTCTCGGAGGGGCCCGATGGTGGTGGTGGTCAACTGCCGTCTTGCTGTAGGGATGTGCTCAAACTCCGGGTGAGAACCTTGCATCGACTATGTCGATGTCGGCGGCAATGGTGTCTGTGGACATCGTTTTCCTTGCAGGAGGTGCTGTTGTGGAGCTCTAGCACCTACAGTACCTTGTTTCGTGGTATCCCAGTGAAAACCTAATATCTGGCTTGTCGGATCGGATGACGGTCTCATGTCCTTGTCAGCACTACCTCCTTGGATGCGTCATCTTGGAGACCCAAACGATGGCTTCTGTGCCTGCGTGTGGTTGAGGGTGCAGCGTTTGGTGGTGGTGGTGGTGTGGCCAGCTTGGGATTAGTCGGAGGGTCCAATGGTGGTGGTGGTGGTGCGTCTGGCTTGGAGTCGACGGTGGTTGTTTGGTGGTGTTCTCTAGGGTTTGGTGGCGGTGCCTTTGGCGCTGCAGGGCGGCCATCTGTTTCCTCCTCGTGAAGGTGTCTCGCTATGCATGCTCACGACTCTCCCTTGGCGGCCGATTTGTTGCGGAGGCGTCGTGCTCTTGGTGATGTCTTGGTTCATCTTTGCTCTTTGATGGCGCCAGATGCCTTCCCAAATTGCTAATCGTTCCGATTTTTCGTGGTGGGCACCCAGTCAAGGTTCGTGTTTTTTGCACTCATTGGTTGTGGATGCTCCTGACTTGTGCCGTGGGGCTCGGTATGCACGCAATGTGGTGCGTTAGGTTCCTCGCAAAATCTAAGTATTGTGATCCCTCGGCGACACCCCACAACTACTTGTGTCTTTCGTGGTGATGGTCCTTTTAGTCTGCTAGCTAGGTCCCGCCTTTGTTGGGTGTCTTGTTCTTCTCTTCTCCTTGTAACCTTGTACGGTTTTCGGCCCGGTTGGCCCGGTTTCCCTTATAAACGGGTCAACTTGTTCAGGTTTTCGATCTGGTCTCCCTTATAAACTGGATCACTCTCCTGGCATAATGGCCACTTTGAGTAATATATTCATTTGGAGGGACTCCTCCCCCGGTGATTCTCAAAAAAAAAAGTCTGTTCATGTTAAAGAAGTTTCAAAGCAAATTAATTCAGAGAAACCAATCATGACAAAAACTCTGAGCGTATGCATGCATAGTTATTTTGAATGCTTTGGGTTACGTACATGCATGAAAGATACTAGTGTCGATGCCTGCACTGTTCCTTACTTCCTCTGTAATAATGTACAGATCGGTTTGTTTGTCAAGAAAATATTAAGAGATCTAGATGTTGGGTCCAAACTGTCCCCGATTGCTACATATATGGGAATAATATGCTGGATTAAAAGGCAGGAGATCACAATCAGCTTTCAGTTTTTGTTTCTACCGCGCAAGGAATATGCTCGGCAAGGTGTACAAATACGTGATGTTCTATCTTTAAAAGACACGTTTCCACCATTAGCATTATTAAGGAGTAAAATGCACTGGCGGTACTTGAACTTGCGAAGAAAGCACGCTTTGGTCACTGTACTTAAATACAACCAATACGGTCGCTCAATACGACTAGACGTGATTGTACGGTCACTGTTCACCGTACGCCACCCGTCGCCGCTCCATTTGACCAACTGTGGACCAATTCGAGGCGCCAGCTGTCGTTCGCGCGGGGGGGGGGGGGG
>LR738714.1:225870334-225918507 GCA_902687465.1 Secale cereale
GGGGGGGGGATTCCGCAGCACTTTGGGGTCCTTTTTGTAAAATGACTAGCCCCTCTCTCAATTCCCCTCGCCCTCTCTCAAATCCCATCCATGCCGCCCGGTCGCCTCCCTTGGACGCCGCTGTCGCGCTCTCCTCCCATCCACGCCGCTGTCGCGCTCCGTTCCCATCCACGCCGCCGTCGCATTCGAGCTCGCTCCGTAATGTCGACAAGCTCCGTCAAGTCAGAGATGGGCGACCGTTCTGTGGTCGTGCCGTGCATCAAGTGTCCTCAGTGCCGCACGCGTGTCAAGTTCTACCTGTCGAACACGGAGAGACATGAAGGGTGGGTCTTCTACAAGTGCGTCAATTATCGGGTTAGTAGTGTGTTGTGCTTAGTAGTTTTGGTCCTGCTGTGATCGATTTGACATTTTGTTCACAATATGGGTCTTTTTCTGCTTAGGTCACTTGTGAGTTCTGGCATTGGGAGCTCGAATATGTTTATCTTGTTGATCAGCGCTACCTCGAAGGCAATGAGGCAGTGGATGCAATAGGTGCTGCAGAGGATAGGAGGGAGGAGCTGAATAGAGCAGCAAATGCAAGAGGAAGAGCAAGTAAGAGGGGATCTGCAGGTGCAGGTGGAATGCATGGAAGGAACGAAGAATAGATGGAAGGGAGCAAGCATGGCTTCCAGAGCAAGCATCGGTTCCAAGTAGCATGAGCAGGCTGTGACGACCCAAACCCTAGGAAAGGGGATCGGCCGCACAGGAAGGAACGGGATGAGGAGAGGAAGCAATAGGGGAGAGGTAGACGAAGCAGGTGAGAATGAATTCAGAGATATTTCGTTTTCTGCCCCTCTGTTCAGCCCGATAGAGTTAAGTACAGCACGCTAGTTCCAGGCCACATGCGGCCCAACACAACCCAGGCCTACAGCCCACTTGCTCTCTCCTACTACTTGTCCACCGATACTTCTGTATCAGGTGTGACACAGGCAACAAGCTGAGGCTCTTGTAGGGCTTGGTAAAGATAAGGTGATGTTGTTGAAGGCATTGCTGGCCAGTGTCATGGTCATGTGTGTGCTGATGGGATTGGGCATTATGAAGAAGTGAGGGATCTAGTGTAGTTGTTAGGTCAGTGTCAGGTCATGGTGATGTGTGTGTTGGTGGGTGTACTTGTTGAACAAATGGCCCAGTGGGTTGATCTAGTTCTAATGTCCTGCTATGGTACTCTGATGATGATGTGTGATCTAGTTGATCTTGTAGTAATGGTTGATCTACTTGTAGTTGTTGAACAAATGGCCTAGTGTGGCTGATCTTGTACTGCAATGTTAAGTTAATGGATCTTTTGCTTTTCTTTGAAGAACTCTTCATGTCCTGATATTTCAGGATTTGTTTGTGAATTTTGACCCTGTAATGTGTGAGTGAAGCTGGGTGCAAAATAGGAAGCAGACTCATTTCAGTTTGAAAAGAAAATTGTATGCATTCAAAGACAAGCATATGCATAACCAGCACTCCATATTCATAACCATGACTAGGTTTGTACCAACTAAACATAACTGGGAAGTACCATCATTCAGAAGGACCTTGTCATGTATACATCAGTATGGATCGATTAAAACATTTCTCATGATCCGCATAGGACTACATCATGTCTTGGAGCTTAAGAACTACATCATGCTACACAACCGCTACATCATCTGAAGATGTCAAACATTGAAGTGCTTTTGGTCTTAGATGGCAGCAGAAGATCACACCACGATCTCCACTGTAGTTGCAATGCATGATCACACCATGCCCTGACATTTTTTTCCACCATTGCCGCAACCAACTTCAAATGGTGCCTTCCTTCTGCTCTTGCATGGCCTGCCTAACTGCTTCTGGTACAATGGTGGCTTAATTGGGGGTCCATTCATCCTCTCTCGTTCTGTCTTATCTCTGCAGGGGTAGATGATGTTGTTGTAAGCTTTCTTGAACATCCCAACAGAGTAACATTGGTTAACCACTAGGAGGGGATCCACTCTCTCATGTCTAGCACATGCTATAGCATGTACACATGGTGTGCCATCCTTCTGCCACCTCTTGCAGCTACACTCATTACTGCGCCAATCAACAATATAGTCCGTCCCTCTATCACCAACCCGAGAGACTCCATCACCAGCCCCATCAACATAGCTGGTGTTTGCCCATTCAGTTAGCTTATCAACCTTTTTCTTGATCTTAGGGCATGTGTCTCCTTTCATCTTATCTCCTTCTATCTGCTTATTGTAGTGCCTCTGCATCAATTGCCCTTTAATCCTTTCAAGCATTGACAATATTGGAAGCTCTCTAGCTTCTAATATGTACCTGTCCATGTAAAGCAGATAGCACTGAATATATGAATAGACTGACAAAATGCATTTGAAAACATTAAAGCAGTTGGTTCTTATTTGTTAAAGACTTCACAGTTGTTGTTGAGCAATATGTCACACTTGGGTAGATCACTTTGAAAAGCCCTAACCCAAGTGTGAGGTTCAAGCTCATGTAACCACTTATAAGCATCCAAGTTAATTTCCTTCATCTCATTCATGTACTGCTCATACTTGACAGTAGTGTTGCTTCTTTATCTTCCAAAGTTGGTTCTTTAGTACATCACCTTTGAATTGCTGCTAGAAGTTTTGCCACATGTGTCTCACACAGAACCTATGTTTTGACTCTGGAAACAACTCATCTACAACATTTATTACGCCCCGTAGAACAAGTAACAACAACTTCATATGGTGCTGCACTAAATGGAAGAAGATATCATGTGAGCAAGTTATGAAGATCAACAACATTTACCTTTTGTTTATCTGACATAATAGTCCATGGGCTGGTGTTTATGATGCTTAGATCATTCTTAAGCCTCTCAAGGAACCAACACCAGTTGGGCTTGTCCTCCACTTCAACTACAACAATAACAATAGGAAAAATACAATCATTTGAGTCTATTCCCACAGCAGTTAGCAACTGTCCTCTATACCTTGTCTTGATATGACATCCATCAATGAATATCATTGGCCTACACCCCTGAAGGAAACCTCTTTTGCAAGCATCAAGGCACATATATGCTTTGCTGAAGCTTGCTTGATCATCAAGTTGAAGAAAAAAAGAGCTGCCTGGGTTACTTCTCCTTAGTTCATTTCCATAGTCCCACAACAAATTGTATTGTGCCTCTTCATCACCATATATAATCTTCATTGCTAGCCTTCTAGCTCTTTGCAACTTGATCCTAGATGATGTCATATGCCATTCCTTCTGAACTACTCTTGAAAAGTTCCTCAGATTCATATCTTGGCCTGCCCTAAAGCTCTCAAGGTACTTCTGTGCTAAGAAGGGAGCAGTGAAAGCCTTGATCTTCCACTTCTTGGTACATGTGTGTTCATGTACATATTTCTTCACCATGAAACACTTGGTCCTACTATCATAAGAGGCCCAAAGATACCAAGTACAATCCTCATCACAAGTTGCCTTCACCCTTTTCTTATCATTTACAGGGAGCTTCACATCAACTCTGTTTTTGCAACTGTATTCCTTGATTGCTTTCCTGAGCAACTCAACAGCCTGGAAGACTTGCCCAACATGAAATTTAGGGCAGTGTTGGTCATCAGGTCTGAATGCCTTGAACTTCATGTAAACTTCTTCATCATCTGAATCTGGTGCCCATAAGTCATCTCCTTCTGACTCATACAACTCATCCTCAGGATCATATTCTACTGGCTTATGAGCTTCTTTCTCATTTCCTTTAACAAACACTTTACTTTTCTGTTGCCTCTGCTTCTCTTTCACCTTTATGTCTTCAGGTTCATCCATATCCACAATTATCAGCATACAAATCATCATCACCATCACTAATATCATAGTCACTATCCACTATGGCTCCAGGATCAAAATCAGAGTCATCTGAATCACTATCATTTGTTTCCATTTCATAACTTGCTCCTCCAGATGAGTTGCACTGTTTGTTTTTCCTTTTGCAGTCCCTTGCTCTACCACCTTCGCCTACACCTTCAGTACAAACTTCAGTTGTTGTGGGCTGAATCACATCTGGCTCCTCTACACTAACATCATGACTGACCTAAGATACTTTCCTTTTTGCAAACACAAATTTGCTTGCATCATCATCTTCTGCATGCTCTGGAGGATACACTACCTGTATAGGAATTGGGTCTGGCACATTTGCATCTTCAGGCTGAACATCAGTATCTGCAATTTCTGGCTCATTTGGTTTACTCTTGCAAGGACTAAGCACTAGAGGTAACTGCCTTATTGGGAAATTGGCCACATCATCCTCAGTCAAGTTTGCATTCAAACTGTCATCATGGTCAAGGTACAAACTAAATGTGTAATGGCCAAGTGACACAAACGTGAGCATCTGATTTGTGTCACTATCTCCTCTGATTTCTCTCAACCCATTCCCCTTGATTGACAGAATGGGAATGCAGTAATATACCTTGAGCCTGCCTGCCATCTCCCATCCTATCTCTTCAACTAGGTTTTCAACCATGATTGGAGACCAAGTATCTGCATCTACTTCATCATGCCACAATTCATGACCATTGACATAAGAACGATTGCTGCCTTGCCCAAGAAAATAACCACCATGGTTAAACTGAATTGAAAACTTCTTGCTCCGCTTACTTGCACACATCAAAACAGAGCAGAGCATAGTATCAGAAATAGATGCAAGCAACCACCTTTGAGTACCAAAACCACCTATACAACCCTAAACAAGCAACATCTTCTACATCCAGCAAAAGATAACACCTTTGAGCACCAAATAACCTACAGACAACCAACTTCTCCAAACCAAAAACCCTATACGCTGAAACCCCCAAATCGTAATCCAAAACCCTAGCCAAATCTTCAAAGTACAGATGGGCATATGTTACTACCAAACACAATATCCACAATGCCGAACTCTAAATTTCGACCCTACAGCCTAGAGCGCAAGAACCATGGCGCGGCCTGATGAGGGCTTACTGTAGCTGGGTTGCAGAGCACCATCGGGTCGATGAACAGGTGACATCGGGCCACAACAGCTCCAGCGATGAGATGCGCCGCGCCTCCGCGGCGGCTCTCACCCTTCTGCGGCGACTCCGGTGGTGGTGCGGTGCCGCCGACGATCGCGCTTCTCTCTGCCTCTGCCGCCTATCCCCTCCTCCCCTTTCGTTATGATCGAAGCCGAATAGACAAGGGGATGGGAGGAATTACGGAGCAACCCAAGGGTTTCCTTGTAAAAACGCCCAACAACCCCCCGCGAACGACAGTCGGCGCCTCGGATTGGTCCATAGGTGGTCAAATGGAGCGGCGACGGGTGGCGTACGATGAACAGTGACCGTACAATCATGGCTAGTCGTATTGAGTGACTGTATTGGTCGTATTTTTAGGTACAGTGACCAAAGCGTGCTTTCTTCGCAAGTTCAAGTACCGCCGGTGCATTTTACTCCATTATTAAGTATAGTTCAATTTGTAAGGTTGCATGCCAAGATAAGGCACATAATTAACTAGGAGTCCAATGTCGTTTAGATTTTATTTTATTTTATTAGGCTCGGTTGTTTATTTTCCAAAATAGATGCAGGTCGGCTATGTTCTATAAATAGCCAGGTTAGTGCGTCATGTAAAAGGGAGTTTAAGTTATGATGAAATACACACGTGTGTGTTTTTCGGCCGTTGGCCATTATCGGGTTTCATTAGAGAAACCTTATAAAAAATCTCTGTTGGCGTGTGAGTTCCTGCGACGCGACGCGTAGGAGATTACAAGCTGGGCCTATACGGTTCGTCCATGTTATTCCTTCAGATCGAGGGGTTGGCGTGTTGTTTCTTCGGAGTTTGTAAACATCTTCGTAAACCCGCAACTGGTTCTCACTGCGATGGAGTTTTCTGCCATGAAAGATTGGGCCAACAACGGATCGACCATCGCCTCGAGGTTCGCTCCACATCATTGTTCTTGCTTGCCTCAAACATGGATATATGTCATCCTTATACAACGGATGATCAAGCCTTTGACCTCTCCTAACACGATTAGACATAGATCTTTCCTTATACAATCGTACTCTTTCCTACCCCTATGCTTTCCCAATGGACTCTACTTCTCCGTCCGGGTTTATACTTTATAGGTCTCAGGGGCCAAAACGGCAAAGACCAAGGCGCAGCTGTAGTGAGCTGCATGCACACGCCTCGGCTTAATTAATTGTGCATATTGACTGCATGCTTGGTTGGGCATATTGACTTGAGCGCTTTTGGTGACTGCATGCGGCCAGTCGTAACTAACACAACAAATGATTGCTGCGGCCTTGTAAATTCAAACGGCTTACCGTGGCTCACAGGCCCTTTAATCCCAGGCGGAGGAAGTACTTTTCTGTCATGGACTCCTCCCATGCTTGGTTTATGTTGGTACTGTGGACCCATGTCCACAACAAAAGTATTGCATTATTTGTACACCTCTTCTTTGTGTACAACTTTAGACCAAGTTAGAAGTCAGGTGCAATGTAGTAATAAGGAAAAACTAGTTGGATTTTCTTCTTGACATGTTTGCGTTTTAGTTTAGCATTCTCATTCAGCTAATATTTTTATCTTCATTCCCTGATAGAGGATAGGTTGGCTGCTCTTAAGTCCAAGGACAAGGAAGAAGGGGCAGGCACTGCAATGCCTGACCCCACCACTGAGGTTCTTTTCTTATGCAGCTATGATGGCTGTGGGAAAACTTTTGTTGATGCAGGTGCTCTTAGGAAACATGCCCACGTGCATGGGGAGAGGCAGTATGTGTGTCACTACGAGGGATGTGGGAAGGTATTGTGTCATGCATGTCTGTCTTGCCTACATCGTAAAGCCATTTCCATATGGCAGTCACATTTTTTATACTGAGTTGCTTATCTAATTTTTTTTTCTGCTGAATCCATTTTGTAGAAATTTTTAGATAGCTCTAAGTTGAAGAGGCACTTTCTTATTCATACAGGCGAGAAGAACTTCGTCTGCCCTCATGAAGGTTGTGGCAAGGTTATTACCATGCTTTCTCCATAATAATTTTGGTTTTCTGTACAGAATTTTGGTTTTTAATCATATATAATTTGTACATTCGAAGTTACCAGAAATATTTAATCACGGAGAAATGTTAATTAAAATATAGAAAAGCTCCATCCTTGGTTTCTGTTTTAGTTCTATTTCTTGTCCTAGGGCTTTGGCATTTCAATCTTTCTGTTGGTTGCGTTTGCATGATGATGCTTTTGATTTGTACTCCCTCCGTTCGGAGGGAGTATCCAGCAAGCACATTTTTCTGTACATCGTATGAATTTCACATGCCCACGGGAGAGAAATCACTACCTGGGACATGACCCCTCCGCAGTATTTTCTGCAATCCAAGAATTCTCCATGTCAAGGGATTATAGTTTAAAAAATTCAAATAATGGTGTACAAAAATGTTAACATGCTCATTCTGGAGTGGCAGTTACCAGCAAGAGACTTCTTCACGTATTTTTGAGAAATTATGTTAGCTTAGTAGGATGCACCGGGTGGGCTTTACTTTTGTAACTGATGGAATAAGTGCAACGCTGCAAATTGTGGATTTGGGAACTCATGGAATTAATCTGCTTTTATTCATGGTTATTGCAGGCTTTCTCATTGGATTTTAATTTAAAGGCACACATGAAAACCCATTTTGCGGATAACTATCATATGTGTCCATACCCAGAATGTGGTCGAAGATTTACACAGGAATCTAAACTAAGGGCTCATTTCAGGGCACAACATGAGAAGGTAAGATGTATAGAGATATTTGTCAGTTGCAACTTGTCGCATAACCTATACTCACAAGACCAGACAATTTGGTGCACAGAATCCAGGTGGGCCTGTAATGAACCGCAATGCACTAGGAGATCACCCTCATAACACTGCGAAGTCTCTGGTAACACCACCAGTTCCCTCTGCTGGTCGTCCGTATGTCTGCCCTTACGATGGGTGTGCCAAGGCATACATTCACGAGTACAAACTTAACCTCCATTTGAAGAAAGAGCACCCTAACCACTATTCAGATGCTGGTGCTCAAGCTGGTCCGTTGAGGGGCACCGTGTCAAAGAATTCCCATAGAAGCAAGCCAAACCTCACGACCAGCATGCCGCTAGCCAAGATCCCTAAGCGCAGCGGATATACAGTGCGATCTCCAGCTGTCAGTATCCGTGAGGAGCATCAGTTGCCAAGGAAGGTGTTGTACGAAGATGATAGTGAGGAGACCGAGGAAGAGGGAGATAACCTTGAGGAGGGGGGATTGGATTACAGAGCTGCTAGCGGTGACGATGATGAGGAGACGGAGGAAGAAGAATGAGACCTATGGGTTGCTGTGGACATAGTTTATGATTGGATTATAGTTTTGCACACATGTAACAATACATATTAAGGGCGGCTAGTTATGTATAGAAGCTTGTGGGCTGCATATTTGCATGTAGGCATCTCAATTTAAGGTTATTAATTGCTCCCTTCGTCTTATAATGAAAGACGTTTTTTTGGCACTGTCAATGCCTGACAATGCGGCTCCCAGATCTACTCTCATAGGGTGCGCTGCATTGCGTAGTGCCCTGCATTGCATAGTGTTTTAGATTGGCCAGGTGACGTGCAAACTCAGTCCCGCGTCTCAAATTCCATCTCCTTTTGTTTTCCTCATTCAAATTCAAATA
This sequence comes from Secale cereale, assembly GCA_902687465.1. Classification (NCBI taxonomy): domain Eukaryota; kingdom Viridiplantae; phylum Streptophyta; class Magnoliopsida; order Poales; family Poaceae; genus Secale; species Secale cereale. The sequence continues at coordinate 225,878,995 of LR738714.1, forward strand.
CTTCAATCGCCTTTAAAATCAAAGTTTTTTTTCCGAGGGGCGTACCATAGCTTTATAGAAGAAAGAAAATATGTACAAGAGTTATACAAATGCGCTGGTCGGCGGTCACAAGCCCACCCCAATCTAGCCTCCACCCCATTCCTAAGGCTACTCTATCATTGGGATATTGGTCGTCCTCCAAATGCTCCTGCTGTAGTCCAGGTCCTCAGGTCGTCGAAGATCAGGTCCACGGTCTCCCATTCATTCATGGTAAGGCTGGATCGAAACACTCTCGCGTTCCTTTGCTTCCAAAGTGTCCAGCAAATGAGTATCACGAATGTGTCGAATCCTTTCCGATTTTGCTTATGCGTTTTCTAGCATCCGTCCACCAATTCACCAAGCATGACTCATATGTTGGGCAGAGCTTCGTCGTCAATCCTGCCCTGGTCATGCAACTGTACCACACTTGCCTTGAGAACACACATTGCTGCAAGATGTGGTCAACCGTGTCTTCCTCTTGATCACAGAAGAAGCATTTTGACGTTTGGTCTTGTAGCCCGTGCCTGGCCTTTCTATCAGACGTCCACAGTCGATATTGCATAGCTAGCCACATGAAGATTTTACACGCAAGCGGCGCCCAACATTTCCAAATCGCTCCGAAGGAGTGAAATCTAACTCCTCCCTCACAAAGCATCTTGTATGCGGATGATGCTGTGTAAACTCCTGTCTCGTTCCAAGCCCAAATGGGGCTGTCCTCAGATTGAGTATCCAATTGAACCTCCGATATGATTTCTCAAAGGCCGATGAACTGGGGGAGACCATCCGTGCCAAGGTCACCCACAACATCGTTCATCCAATCATGCGTGCGCACGGCGTCGCGCACTAGCTTCCGGTTGGCTACCTGCGTACGTACTTTCGCCACAACCAAGGGGGCTAGCTCTGTGATGGTTGCACCAAGGAGCCACCGGTCTTTCCAGAACAAAATTTTGCCTCCTGCTCCAACCTTCCATTTAACCAGGCTCCCAAACGCTTGAGCAACCGTTTTGTCCGCGGTCAAATTAAGCCCTTGCCAGGGCCTGGAGGCATCCGTGCGTGCGATCCATTCCCAGCGTAATCTTAAAGCAATGCCATGCTTGTATAAGTCAATAACGCCCAATCCGCTGAGATGCTTTGGCCTGCATACCCTAGCCCAGGACACCACACACTTGCCGCCATTAATCTCCCTCGTCCGGGCCCAGAAAAAAGCCCGGCAACCTCTGTCCACTCTTTCCAGAGCCCATTTTGGCGCCTCGGCAACCATAAGGTGGTGCGTGGCCCACGCCCTCATGACTTGGTTGACTAGTATAAGCCTCCCAGGCCTAGTCACCAAGCCCCTTTGCCATCCTGGCAGAATGTGTAGGGCCGCATCCACAATCGGCTGCCACTCGGATCTTTTGAGTTGCTTGATACTTAACTGGAGGCCTAGGTATTTGCAAGGAAATGTGGCGATCTTCCATGGGAGCACCAACTTAACGAGCTCTTCATCCTCATTCTCGGCTCGAATCATAATTGCCGCTGATTTGGCAAAGTTTACTTTCAACCCCGATGCCGCTCCAAAAATGGTGAGGACTTCCTTGACGAACATGAGATCAGGCCATGTTGGTTTGATGAAGAGAACTACGTCATCCGCGTATAATGATAGGCGCTACAACGGGCTGCAGCCATTGATCTTGCTCATTACTCGAGCCTCGTGCGCCTTGATGATCATTACCGTAAGGATATCCATGGCGATGACGAAAAGCAGCGGGGAAATCGAGTCCCCTTGCCTCAATCCTTTAGCGTGCATGAACTTGTTGCCAACGCTACCATTAACCAGCACTCTGGAGCTGTCTGTGGTTAGAAGAATGGCGATCCAATATATCCAACGTTCCGAGAAACCTTTTGCTCTTAGCACTTCAAACAGAAACGGCCAAGCCAGGGAGTCTAAAGCTTTTGCGATGTCAAGCTTGAGCAGCACACCTTTCACTTTCCTGCGGTGCAGTGATCTTGCCATTTGCCTCACAAGCAGAAAGTTATCATGTAGGCATCTTCCTTTGATGAAGGCGGACTGGTTCGCTTGCACAAGCTCTCCCATGCGAGGTCTGAGCCTAGCAGTTAGGAGTTTGGAGGCAAGCTTGGGCATGCTGTGCACAAGGCATATGGGTCTGAAATCGAATACAGTGTAAGCTTCCGGCGACTTCGGCAGAAGAGTGATCAACGCTTGGTTTAGCCTCCCAAAACCCCTCCCGTTGCCAACAAAGAGCTTGTGAATCGCAGCAATGAGATCCAACTTGATCACCTCCCAAGCATTCTGGAAAAAACAATCCAATGAATCCATCCGGCCCAGGTGCCTTGTCCGAGGGCATCTCCTTGATGACCACCCAAATCTCTTCCTCGGCAAACACACTGTCTTGCTCAGAGAGATCAATGCAAGCTACTCCCAAGCCCTCCAGATCCAGAGTGAATTCTCTCACCACATCTTTGCCCAACAGATTCTTGTAAGCATCATAGAACGCTTCCTCCTTGCCTTTCTGGTTAGTGATAATACCACCCTCCATATGCAAAGCAGGGATGTAATTCTTCATACGTCTCCCATTAGCCACCAAGTGGAACAAATGTGTGTTGGCGTCCCCTTCTTGAAGCCAAGTTATCCTCGACCTTTGCCTGGCAATGGTCCTTTCTAAGGAAGACAACCCTAGCAGTAGCTGCTTAAGGGTTCTTCTAAGCCATCTCTCTTCCTCCGTAAGCCTTCGAATTTCCTGAGCGCAGTCGAACCTCATGATGACAATTTTTTGCAATGGCTATTTGCAATTTGATATTTCCTATCTCCTTTTGACCCCAAGCGGCGAGAGCTCTAGCCGTGTTACGGAGCAGGATGTCAAGCCGCATGAAAGGATCAATGATCTCCGGATCACAAGTCCACGCCTCTTTTACGACATCAAGAAAACCTCCCATTTTGACCCAAAACTTCTCAAAGCGGAACCTCCTCCTAATGTGCATGGCCTCATGGAGCATGAGGTGCAGAGGGCAATGATCCGAACACTCGCTGGATAAAGCTTGGAGCATGCACTCCGGATGCTCTGTCTCGCAGTCTATGGAGACGAAAGCACGGTCTATCTTAGTCAGGGTGGGCGTCTCCCGCTCATTGCTCCACGTGAATTTGCGCCCATGTAGGAATAGCTCCTTAAGCGCGTTATTGTCGACAAAGCGTTTGAACTTCCCCATCATTCTCCGATCCAAGTTAGAGTTGTTCTTGTCTGCCGCATAAAGAATAAGGTTGAAATCACCAATGACAAGCCATGGCCCAGGACTTAGCAATCTCCTCTCCGAAAGCTCATTCAGGAAGCAGATTTTTTTGAGCATCCTCCTGCGGTCCATAGACTACTGTTAACCACCATGGCGTCCCCTCCACAGGCGAAACATACGCAGTAATGCTATGGGAGTCGTTGACATAATTTGTCAACTGAACCCTCATGGTGTCCCAAGCCACGAAAATGCCTCCTCTAGTCTCCGACGCCGGTAAGTAAGTAAGACCATCATAGTTCGGCCCCATGCATTGCAAGATTACATATTTGTCCACCACTTCTAACTTAGTTTCTAGAATACAAACGATCGCCGCATGAATCGATCGCCGCATGAACCGAATCCACGAAACCTCTAAGTGTCTTCCTCTTTGCTGGATTGTTAAGACCTCTAACATTCCAGCACACTAGCTCCAAGGCGTTGCACGACATCACACAGAGATGACTCCAACACCACGGCGGCAAGTGCACCTACTGTGCCACAAGGGGTTATGCCATCCCTGTCTCCCCCGCTAAGTTTAGCGGGTTTGCCTTCCCGAAAATGGCTGCTATAGCCCTCAAATGCGGCTCCTGTAGCGGTGAGTCGAAGACCGTACATAGCTGACCTAGCGCGTCCTCAAAGACCGCCAGCTCATCGAAGTCAAATCCCAAGGTTTTCAACAACACCGTTTCTGCAGCCGATGCCTTAGTCTTCCTTGCGCCCCTAGAGCAGACGGACCGAGTGGTGCGACGTGGTGTGAAAGGATCCTGCCCCGCTTTGACACCTCTCAGCCCCTCAAACTCCTTAAGAAGAGGTGGTGCAAGCTTCTTGAGGAGGCCCGCACAAAACACCTTGATGTTACCCAGCGCCACAATTTCCTTGGCCGAGAGCTGCCCCTCTTGGCGCTGTGCTTCCCTCACACATGACACGGCCAGTGCATCGTTTGTGCCATGCAGCTGTGTAACGCTCCGGACACACCCGCCGGTGGTCGTTACTCCTGGCGGGATCTAGACTGGCCCCACATATCAATACTCGTCTTTTCTGCGCACTTTGTCCTCACTCGTGCGCACCCGGGAGCAACTTCCCGGTCGGTCACCCATCCTGAAACTACTCCAAGCTGAGCACGCTTAACTTTGGAGTTCTATCCGAATGGGCTCCCGGAAAAGAAGGAATTCCTTATTGATATGAGTAGTCTATCATCCCTAATAAGCCATGCCATCACATACACCCTCACTCAGAGGAACCGACGTCCTCGTCGGGCCACAGGAACGTTCCCTCTTGGCACAACCGTCTGTGCTTCCAGGACAGCACATGTGCCATGCCGTGTGCCACGACGGGTCACAAACGTCATGCACAACATGACTGCAAACTGTCCGCAAACATCCGTGTAACCGCGAGGGTCGGCTCTGATACCAACTTGTAACGCTCCGGACACACCCGCCGGTGGTCGTTACTCCTGGCGGGATCTAGACTGGCCCCACATATCAATACTAGTCTTTTCTGCGCACTTTGTCCTCACTCGTGCGCACCCAGGAGCAACTTCCCGGTCGGTCACCCATCCTGAAACTACTCCAAGCTGAGCACGCTTAACTTTGGAGTTCTATCCGAATGGGCTCCCGGAAAAGAAGGAATTCCTTATTGATATGAGTAGTCTATCATCCCTAATAAGCCAGGCCATCACAAGCTGCTCCTGCATGCATGGGCTGGACGTAGTCATCTCAGCGCATCCCATCTCCTGTGGTGTGGGTCCAGAGTCCAACACCTTCTCTCCTAGAACCTCCTATCCATCCGCAACAGCATGGCGCGTTAAATCCGCCACCGGGGCCCACCCGTGCGCAATTTTGTCGGCCAGAATCGCTTCCTGGGATCGCGGCCTTTTCACCTCCTCGAATTCCACGGCATGGAGGTTTGTGGTGTCGAAATCCCCGCCCTGTAGCGCGTCGATGGAAGCATCAGATGGTTCCAGCCGGGTCGCCACAGCCATCGCATTGTCTGTTCCCTTGGGATCCGAACCAGGCCCCACATCAACCATCAGATGCATGCCTCCATTAGTGGCCACATGATTCCCATTATTAACTACGTCCAGTTGCGTTTCAAACGAGCCAATTGGAACTCGCAGCGCCAGATTCTCTCCCGCAGCCTGTGGCTTAGGCTCGACCCCACCGCTCCGACCCGGATCAGACTGTGGCGTAGGCCCGGCCCCACTGCTCTGACCCGGATCGTCTGTGGCCAGCCTCGCTGCATGCGGCACGCGTGTGGCCGTAGCCTGGGCCTCTCGTAGCGCATCAGGCACCACTTGCGCCGCCCTGCCCACAGCCTCCTGTCTCGAGCTCGGCATTGCAGCCGCGGTAGCGATCACCGGCGCGTGCACCAGCGCTGCCACAGCCACCGCCAAGCTGCGTGCCGTAGGCAGAATCCTCCAAGTGGAAGGCCCGATGCATCCGGTCAGCGCCTGCATATATGAGCCTCCGTGCGCTCCTCTTGCCGGCGCTCCGCCGAGGTGATCATGAACTCCCCTTGTCCACGGAAGGACGCGCCACTCGCCCCGACCGGAGAAGTCTTCGGAGCCATCCGGCATCCCGCTTTAGCCGCTCCCGTCAGAACTAGGCAGCCGCAGCCAGCGTTCCGGACCTTCATGCTCCCGTATCCTCCCTATGTGAATGAGTGTCTTGTATTCCAGTAAGGCTCGTGACATAGGCTGCCGCGCCGCTGGACCTCCAGCCACCTCCGGCTCCGGAACCCAAATGCGTTTGGCTATCGGCACCTCGTTGGGATCGGTGCACCAAGCCCGAAGCTTGAAGAGGAAGAAGTCCTCTCTGTTCTCAGACTCTGGCGCCAAGCTCTCCACCAGACATGACGAGCCAAGGATCTCCGTCGCCGTCTCGGACGTCCAGGCATGAGATGGGATCCCCTCGATTATAATGTCCACTTGAGTGCGCATCACTCTAGTGACAGCTTGAGCTTGCTTGAGCCATGGTTTGACGAACAACTTGAAGAACCCGTGCTCGACGGTGCCCGCCGCCAAAGCTCTGTTGCGCAAATCCGGCGCCGTAAAAACAACCAGGAAATCCTCAGGGTGGTATTTGTGGACGGAGAAATGGTGACGAGGTATGTGAAGCTCCTCCGACAAGGCTTCCGCCGCCTACTGGTAAGACACCAGTGGCCGTGTACCTCCCACATAAGCCACCACCGCCAGCCTCAGCCTTTGTTCGAGATCCTCCGTCTCCGGTGTACGGCGGAGCACACAGATGTTCCCGGTAGCCGCAGCGGCAGCCGATGCCTGCCCAGACCCCACAGGTGCGGTGTCAGCCGGGATTGGCGAGGGCCTCTCCAGGGGAGTGGCCTGCCTAATCGCCGGTGATAGCCTGTTCGCAGGTCCGGCCTGCACTGACGGCTGCGACGCACGCGCTACCTTGGCCACCACATCATGCCGGAGTTCCTCCTCCGACCTGGGGCTCCGCGGCCGCTTGCAGTCCGTCGATATGTGACCCTCCAGACCACACCGGATGCAGAGCGGAGGGAACCAGCAGTCTTCCTGACGATGACCTTCGCGAAAGCACTTGAAACAGAGACCATACAGGTCCGCCGGAATCTCCCGCCGCTCCGGCGACGAAGCAGGGGAGCGCGACGAACGCGGCCGAGCACCACCCGCCTCCGCTTGCTTCCGCAAAGCCTTCCTTTTCCGCCACATCGCCTTGCGCGATGGCCCTGGTTTGCGCCATGGCACGGCGGCACCTGCGGCAGCCGCAAGGACGGCCCCGGCCGGCGCGCCTCCCGCCCCAGTCGAGGACTCCCCAGACCCGGACGACGCAGACAGACCCAGGACCGAGATGATGGGCTGCAGCCTCGAAGAAACCGAGGCCGGACTGGCGGAACCGAAGGACATGGCGAACTTTCACAGCTGGACACAGGGGAAAGGAAGAAAGGGAGCGCCGGGGCCCGGGTGGCCGCAGGCGAGGGAGAGAGGGCGCCGGGGCCGCGCTGGCCTCCGACGAAGAGGAAGGTGGACGCCGGGGCCGGAGTGGCCGCCGACGGGGGAGCGCTCTCTAGATGGGGATGCGTTCCACTTTGTGACTGGTTTGACGCTGCACACCTCGCGCGCTTCAGGGTGTGTTTGGTAGCATGTATGGATCTAACCTAGTTGTTCTCCTCTCATACATGCTGAGTGTAGACATGCTGAGTCCATGCAGTTGTTGTTTGGCAGCGATGTATGCGCTTAGACATGCTGAGCTCACACTTTGTTTGGCAGCCTGCATGTGTTTAGACATGCTGAACAATTTCGAATTTTGATTTTTTTTTCAAATGATAAACAAACTCAAAAAAATGTGAACACAAATTTAAACACATTTTGAAAATATTAACAAAATTGGGAATTCTATTTTTTTTCAAAATTATTATTTTTTAAATCTAAACTTTTTTTGAAAATTTGAATTTTTTATAAAAAAAATTGTAATTCTAAACATTTTTATTCGAAATTTAAACAAATTTTGATTTTCTTTTGAAATTCCGAGCATTTTTTATTTTTTCTAAAAAATTGAACTTCAGAACATTTATTGAAAATTCAAACAAGTTTTGAAATTTTGAACATTTTATGAAATTTTAAACAATTTTGAAATGCTAATATTTTTCAAAAAATTGGAAAAACTTGGAAATTCGGATTTTTTTCGAAAATTAAAGAACTTTTGAAATTCTAAACATTTCTTGAAAATATAAATATATCTCGAAGTGGTCTGGTGGATGGGGTCGATGGTTAAGGCCAGCATAGCTGCCTCCATGCACCTTGTCTGGGATGCATGAGATGAGCATGGTTGAGGGGCCTTTTATGCATCACATGAGCATAGTCGAGGTGAGCCCATGCACTCTACCAAACAAGAAAAAGTGGGTCGGATTGGAAACTTTTGCCCTCATGCACCCTCCATGCACCCTACCAAACACACCCTCAGAAACCCCAAATTCGCCGAGAGGGAGAGGTTGTACCGTACTACTAAAAATCAAAGTTTGTAACATCAAACAATTATACACATAATTTTTAAACAATCGTGCACATGTTTTTAGCAAGTTGCATCAACTATAGTATTATAAACCGACGTGTACACACGTTGCTGGCGTGTGTGCCGTCCTCTCCTGCGTTTGTGGCCCTAGAATGTATGATCATCATTCCCGTCTCCTCTCAAAATGCTCTTCCTCTCCCCGGCGAACCAATCTTGTGCCAACTCTCAACTTGGAGTCTATACGCTCCATCTCTTCATGAGTCTTTTTTTTTGGGATGTGTGTCACATGGTCCTCAAGCGACTTGCTAAAAACGAGGATGTCATCAAAGTAAACCACTACAAAGACGCCTATGTAGGGCCGGAGAACAAAATGCATGAGACGCATAAATGAACCGGGCGCTTCCGATAAACCCATTGGCATGACCAACCACCCATATAACCCAAACTTGGTTTTGAAAGCCGTTTTCCACTCATCACCCTCTTGAATGCGAATTTGGTAGTAGCCACTTTTAAGATCAACTTTCGAAAAGATGGTGGCACCACATAATTCATCAAGCATGTCGTCTAAGCGTGGAATAGGGTGACGGTATCTAACGGTGATAGCATTTATCGGGCGACAATCGGAACTCATGCGAAAACTTCCATCTTTCTTAGGCACGAGAATAACCGAAACGGCACAAGGGCTCAAGCTTTCACGTACATGACCTTTGTCGATGAGTTGTTGCACTTGCCGTTGTATTTCCTTGGTTTCCTCGGGATTGACGCGGTAAGGAGCCTTGTTTGGAAGTGGTGCGCCGGGTATGAGGTCGATGCGGTGTTCGATTCCGCGAAGTGGAGGTAGCCCCGGAGGTAGCTCATCGGGAAAGACGTCTGAGAATTCATGCAACAATTTAGACAACACTAAAGGTAGAGGTGGTGAAATGTTAGTAGGTTTGGCTTCCTCTTTGCATAAAAGCACAAGGTGAAAGATACTCGAGGGGTTCTCACACACTTCTCTCATCTCACTTTTGGTGGCGAAAAGCACTAGTTGTTTCTTGTCAGTCATCGTGGAGTCGCTCATATTTGGCTTGTGGCTCTCACTCTCCTTTTGGTGGCTCACTCTCTCACCATTCTCTCCACGATGGTTGGTAGGTAAGTTTTTGTCGGCGGCTACTTGACTTGGTGACATTGGACGTAACACGAATTCCTTGCCCTTCATCTTGAAGCTATAGTGGTTGGTCCGTCCATTGTGTGTGACTCCACGATCGTATTTCCATGGTCGTCCAAGTAGTAGGTGGCACACGGACATAGGGACCACATCACACTCAAGTGTGTCCTCGTAGGTGCCTATCTTGAAGGAGACTTGCACGGTATGCTCGACTCAAAGAATTCCGGCTTCGTTAAGCCATTGGACCTTGTAGGGAAGAGGGTGCTTCGCCTTGACCAATTGGAGCTTGTCACATAGCTCTTCGCTTGCCAAGTTATGACAACTTCCTCCATCGATGATAACCTTGACGGAGCGTCCATTTATACCGGCCTTGGTATGGAAGATATGACATCTTTGATCACCATCTTGTTGATGTTGAAGTGTCAAGACCTTGGAGACAACGAGATTGGGACTCGAGTCATTATCGCAAAACACTTGATTTTCTTCATCTTCATTCACTTGGTGATGCATTGCTACATGCTCAAGGGCTTCCATCTCATCGTCGCTCATTGAGTCATAGGATCCGTCATCATTGATGATCATGGTACGAACGGTCTTGCACTCAAATGACTTGTGGCCTCGCCCTTGGCACTTGAAACATTTGATGGAACTCGTCTTGGAGTTGTCCTCGGTTGGCGTTATAGATGATGAAGCTCTTGGCTTGAAGTTGTTCGTAGAAGGTAGCCGACTTGATGAAGTTGCATTCTTGTAGCTTTACTTGTCACAGAAGTTTGTAGATGGCTTGGTAGAGGTAGGAGGAACCGAAGTTGTTGAAGCTTGGTTGTAGGAGCCGAAGTTCTTGGAGGTGAACATGGAGTACTTGTAGTCCTCTTGAACTTGTCGCTCCGCTTTGGTTGCTTGGTGTACTAGCTCGAGGAGGGTCGTGTAGGGTTGAAAGTCCGCAATCTTCTTGATGGGATAGTTGAGTCCATTCAAGAATCTCGCCATTGTTTTCTCCTCATCTTTCGTGATGTTGGCTGTTATCATGGCAATCTCCATCTCCTTGTAGTACTCTTCAACGGACTTGGTACCTTGTTTGAGGAGTTGTAGCTTCTTGAACAAGTCACGGTTGTAGTGTGTTGGCACAAAATGTGCTCTCATGATTTCCTTCATTTGAGCCCAAGTAGTGATAGGAGGTTCACCTTTTGCTTCTCTTCTCTCGATGATTGGCTCCCACCAAATGAGAACATAGTCTTGGAACTCAATGGAGGCCATAACAATTTTCTTTTCTTCATCAAAGTTGTGTAAGCGGAAGATCTTATTGACCTTCAATGACCATGATAGGTAGTCTTCGGGATCAATGCTTCCGGAAAACTTTGGCATGGTGAACTTAATCTTGCGATAGCGATGCTCTTCATTGTTTGCTTGCCTATTGGGAGGGCGTTCTTGATTTGGACGGTTGTTATTCTCATGTTGCTCTTGGAGGAGTAGATGTTCATTGTCATGGTGTACTTGTCGATCTTGTGGTTCTTGTTGAGCTTGTTGCTCTTGTCGTGCTTGAGGAGGAACTTCTTCTTGCATTCGTGCTTGAGGGCGCCTCTCTTGCATCTCATCACGAAGGAAATCCTCTTCTTGACGAGTATGTCGATTGCGAGTTGCCACATTGCGATGTGAATCACGTAATGTTCGTTGCGCCTCAAGAGCGTGAGCTTCTCGGCATTGTTGTGCTAGACGATTAGCCTCGGCATCTTGTTCTTCTTGATGTCGATGTGCTCGCTCTTGTTGTTGTTGGCGTAGTCGTTGCCGTTTTTGCGCTTGTTCAAGTGTAGCTTGGTTTTGACGATGTCGACTTGCTTGCTCTTCAAATAGCTCTTGGGAGCTCTTGTCATGAAGTGGATTCCAGTTGTCATGACGAGCTTGACGTGCGGCTTGACGAAGAGTGTCTGATGTAGGGGTACTTGAGCCGGACGTGTAGTCGGTATGACGGCTTGAGCGGCTTCGTCTTTGAGAAGAAGTGGATGAGGAGCGTCGGTTGACTATCAAAGTTCGTAGCTCATCGAATTGAGTAGACATGTTGGTGTTGATGATGTCGAATTGCTCTCTTGTTCTTGCTTCAAATTGTCGTGCGTCGGCGGCGACTTGCGCAATGTGCTCGCGCATAGCTTCGCTTTCTTGATGTAGAGCTCGTTGGACGCCCAAGAGATGTAGTTTGGTGACGTAGTTGTTCGATTCTTGAGGATCATCAAAGAGCAGGTTCGAAGATGTACTTGCCCTATCCATCATTGCAAGCAAGAGTGTGAGTGGGAGAAAGGAGAAGACAATACCAATTGTACCTTGGCCGAAGTTAAAAATGGATCAATGATCACTCAATAATGTAACCCGGAAATAGCACTATTGGTACCACTTCGTGTCGATTCTCACACCTACACAAGTAAAGCTTTTAAGAGGAGCTTGGTTAGGATGGTGGCACAAATTCAATGCAGTTGTCAAAGTGACTCAATGATGTTGAAAATGATTCACAATTTGCTCATGCAACAAGTAGATCACAAGCAATAAGTAGCACACGGAACACACACATGGATAGATAAATGTGGTTGTGCAACCAAGGGTGAGCGAAAAATGTGTAATCCACGGAAAATGCTCGTGTTGCACAACGCTAGAGAGACGCTAACCGATTACTTAATAGGCGGATATGCACTTGTGCACGACCTATAAGAGGCAAACGTAACGACTTTCTATCACAAGTATGCTATGAATGTATGATGTGCTGATGCTTGAGCACTAGATGATGTATTGCTATCTCATATGATCTCTTTTTATGCAAGGCGTATGATGCTATTTTCCTTTTGCTTATAAGCTTTGGATGGCTCTTTTGCTTAAAAGCTTGTGAGCTCTTTCTTTGGCCACTTATGCATGCTTCTCGGATCAAGGTAGCTATTGTGTATGCGGATCACTCTTGTGTCACACGTAGATATGATGTTGTAGTATGCAATATCTATGACTATGACTAACGTGCACAAGTGTCGTGGCTCGGCAATACTCAAATGGCTAGTCTCGATGGGAAAGCTACGCAAAATGGTCTATAGGGTGACAATTCAATTGCAAGGTAGAATGACAAAGCGTCGTCGATGTTACCGTCCTTGTCGAGGTTGAGAGGTGGTTATGTCGATGTCGTTCCGTTCCGAGATAGTTGAAACACACAAGGAAACGGGAAAACCACAACTCAAATGATCCAAGACACAAAGAGATAAGACCGTAGTGATTTTGGTTAGGCAATGGTGGTGGTGGTATGGTACATGTGGAAGGTGAAACAAAACTGAGTAAGTTCAGTTTCGTCAGGGTTCAACGGACGTCCGGTGGATCGCCGGTCGTCCGGTCGCCGGATGTCCGGTAGGTCACGGAAATCCGGTAAAAACTTCTGTATAGGATGTTCCGGTCGTCCGGTGGGTGACAGACGTCCGGTGCTTCGCGGGTGTCCGGACGTCCGGTAAAACGCCGGTCGTCCGGTGAGTCTGGGCTAAGGTTCTAGGTATCCGTGGACAAATTGGTCAAACTTGTCCGAATTTGCAGAAGTAAATTGGGGAATAGGTGGGGAAACTCGAGATCCACTCGTGACACAGCAAATCCATGGAACAAATTCAACAAAATCTCGCCAAATCAACAGATCACAAAAAAAATTTGGGGCTATTTTTGGTGGGGAATTTTCGAAATTGGGAAGAACGCAACAAAAACAAGCTAGAAAACATGGGTAGGGGCTCCAATTTCGTGAGAAACCGTGGCTCTTGATACCATATGATGTAGGGTGGAACCCTAAGTGGCCGATCTTTCACGAAAAGGAGGGATCCCAAGGGTGATCACGTGATACACGAGGAAAAACACAAGAGGGGCAAGAAGAAAACACTCAAATCAACACGTTTAGGTCACACAAATGCTAGATACGGGAACACAAAGAGTAATACACGATACATGATCAACTAAGGACGATACAAATAGCGGTAGTCATCTCCGTGAGGAGGTCTTGATGTTCTTCTCCGTGAAGGAAGTCTTGAATCCGGTGGATCTTCTCCGAGGAGGCCGCGGTCTCGTAGGAGAGGAACCACTAAGGTTTTTAGATGAGCTATCCCAAAGCTACCCTAGGAAGGAGGAAGTCAACGGGTATATATTCTCCGGACGAGGGGAGGGGTACATGGGCTTTGGCCCTGTCACTGCGTGCAAGCAGGCGGGACGGACGTCCGCTGGATCACCGAACGTCCGGTGGCTCGGGAGGGACCGGACCTCCGGTAACCCTCGGATTTCCGCTAATTACGTTTTGTAGTCGGTGTCACGGACGGCCGGTGGCCTCCGGTCGTCCGGTCGTCTGGGAGTCGTCGGTCGTCCAGTGAACGTCGGACGTCCGGTGCCTGGGAGTGATCGGTCGTCCGGTAGGGGTCGGACGTCCGGTGCCTGTAGCGTCTTCAGCCGCCCTTCTTCTTGTTCCAAGCACTTGTCGATCCCGCCGCCTTGTCCACTGTGCAGAGCTGTCCCGTGGCCTTCATCCAAGTACCTGAGTATGCATAGAGTTTCTAATGAGGGTAGAAGCCATGTCCCATGTGACTCGAGAGGAAATTGATAAAGGAGTGAGTTCACCTCGGCTTCGAGAGCTCTTGCACGGGCTCGTGTCATTGGTCCTTTGGGCACTTGGTGAGTCGACGGTAGGTCCATGGGGATGACCTTGGGATGCTCCGCATCACTATCAAAGTCCGTAGCTCGTCAAATTGAGTAGACATGTTGGTGTTGATGATGTCGAATTGCTCTCTTGTTCTTGCTTCAAATTGGCGCGCATCGGCGGTGACTTGCTCAATGCGCTCTTGCATAGCTTCACTTTCTTGGTGTAGAGCTCGTTGGACACCGAAGAGATGTAGTTTGGTGACATAGTTGTTCGATTCTTGAGGATCATCAAAGAGCGGGTTCGTAGATGTACTTGGCCTATCCATCATTGCAAGCAAGAATGTGAGTGGGAGAAAGGAGAAGACAATACCAAAGCACCTTAACCGAAGTTGACAATGGATCAATGATCACTCAATAATGTAACCCGAAAATAGCACTATTGGTACTACTTCGTGTTGATTCTCACACCTACACAAGTAAAGCTTTGAGAGGAGCTTGGTTAGGATGGTGGCACAAATTCAATGCAATTTGTGAAAGTGACTCAATGATGTTGAAAATGATTCATAATTTGCTCATGCAACAACTAGATCACAAGCAATAAGTAGCACACGGAACACACGCATGGACAGATAAATGTGGTTGTGCAACCAAGAGTGAGCGAAAATGTGGAATCCATGGAAAATGCTCTTGTTGCACAACACTAGAGAGACGCTAACCGATTGCTTAATAGGCGGATACGCACTTGTGCACGACCTATAAGAGGCAAATGTAATGACTTCCTATCACAAGTATGCTATGAGTGTATGATGTGCCGATGCTTGAGCAAAAGATGATGTATTGCTATCTCATATGATCTCTTTTGATGCAAGGCGTATGATGCTATTTTCTTTTGCTTATAAGCTTTGGGTGGCTCTTTTGCTTAAAAGCTTGTGAGATATTTCTTTGGCCACTTATGCATGCTTCTCGTATCAAGGTAGCTATTGTGTATGCGGATCACTCTTGTGTCACAAGGAGATATGATGTTGTAGTATGCAATATCTATGACTATCACTAATGTGCACAAGTGTCGTGGCCCGGCAATACTCAAATGGCTAGTATCGATGGGAAAGCTACGCAAAATGGTCTATAGGGTGACAAAACAATTGCAAGGTAGAATGACAAAGTGTCGTCGATGTTACCGTCCTTGTCGAGGTTGAGAGGTGGTCTTGTCGATGTCGTTCCATTCTGAGATAGCCGAAACACACAATGAAATAGGAAAACCACAACTCAAATGATCCAAGACACAAAGAGTGTTGTAGGGTGAAACCCTAGAGGGGATCTTTTCGCACTTGGAGGGGGAAAAGAGGATGAACACTCAAGAACACAAGACACAATTCTCTCAAACAAACCCAATATCACATCCACTAGAGTAGCATACAAGAGATCCACAAGATTACAAGATCAATCCAAGGAAATAAGCACAAAGGTAAAGTTCTTCCCACTCCTAGAGGAGGTGAGGTCTTGATGATCTTCTCCCTTGGGAGGTCTTGCAACCCATAAGGATTCTTCCCAAAGAGGGGTCTTGATCCCCAAAGAGGAAGATACAAGGAGAAAAGCTCTCTTTGGTGTACTAAAATACTTTGCTAACCTCACAAATAAGCTAGGGAAAGAGTATATAAAGGCTAGGGACGAAACTTGGGGAAGAGGGATACAAAGGACTAAAAAGTCCCTAAAAACGTAGCCACGGGGAAAGGGTCCGGGCACCCGGGGGAAACCCGGCCGGGCACCCGGACCGGTTAGGGGCGCCGGGCAGGGAGGACCGGGCACCCGGGGTCCAAAGCCCGGGCACCCGGGGTCGGCTGGGCGATGTGGGCCGGGCACCCGGGGGTCGGCTGGGCGCGGGCCGGGCACCCGGGGCCGGCTGGGGCGCAGCCGAGGCAGGGGCCGAGCACCCGGGGCCGAGGTGGCCGGGCACCCGGGGTGTCCAGGGGGTTCAGCCCTCCCCTCGTCTTCGAGCCCGGGCACCCGGGGTCCTTCCTTCTGGGCACCCGGGGTGTCCAGGGACTCCTCTCCTTCCTTCTCCTTGGTTCCTTCTTCTTACTCTTGTTCCATGGATGCTCGAACCTCCGTCTTCTCCTTCCCACGATCATCTTCGATGTACCTAAGAATGCATAGCGTATCTCTTTGAGGTAGAATCCCGTTCTCATGTGAAACCGAACGAAACTCGGAGAGGAAGGAAGTGACCTCGTTCTCGATGTTGCGTGCACGTGCTCTTGTCATTGGCCCTCTCGGTGCTTGCGGTGGTGATGGAGTGTCGGTGCGGGTAGTCGAGGGATGCTCCGCATCATCTCCCCCCTCGGGGGAGATCCGTCCACGGATCGTGCTCTTCATCACCATGGTACTTGGCCAAGTCTTTCACGTTGAAGATGTCGCTTACGTTGTACTTGTCACGTGGGATGTCGACCTTGTATGCGTTGTTGTTGTAGCATGCTAGCACTTTGAATGGTCCGTCGACTCGTGGAAGAAGCTTGGATTTGCGTTCCTTGGGGAAGCGGTCTTTAAGAAGGTGTAGCCAAACGAGATCACCCGGATGGAACACCATTGGTGCCTTGTTGGTGTTGAGCTTGGTGGCGGGGCGCTTGACTTGACGCTCGATCGTGGAACGTGTTTCTTCATGCATCTTCTTGAGGTAGGTTGCTCTTGCACTTGCGTCCATGTCGGCTATTTCTTGAAGTGGTAGAGGAAGGATGTCCAACGGTGAAAATGGGTTGAAGCCGTAGACAACCTCGAAGGGGGACTTGCCGGTTGTAGAGTGTTTTGCGCGGTTGTAGGCGTACTCGGCGATGGGTAGGCACTCCTCCCACTCCTTGATGTTCTTCTTGATCAACACGCGTAGGAGAGTTGCAAGCGTTCGGTTGGTGACTTCGGTTTGGCCATCGGTTTGAGGGTGGTATGCCGTGGAGAAGAGTAGCTTGATTCCGACCTTGGCGCATAGAGTGTTCCAAAAGTAACTCAAGAACTTGACGTCACGGTCCAAGACAATCGTCTTGGGCACTCCATGTAGGCGCAAGATTTCCCTACAAAAGAGATTCGCAATATGTCAAGCATCGTCTATCTTGTGACATGGAATGAAATGGGTCATCTTGGAAAATCTATCCACAACAACAAATACGGAATCCTTTCCATTTTGAGTTCTAGGCAATCCAAGAATGAAATCCATGCTAATGTCTTCCCATGGATGGAATGGAATAGGAAGTGGCATGTGAAGACCATGGAATTGAGCTTTGGACTTAGCTTTGCGGCATGTAGAGCACCGGTTGGTGAAGCGAGAGACGTCCCGGAACATCTTGGGCCAAAAGTAGTTCTTGGAGATCAAAGCAAATGTCTTGCCGCGTCCAAAGTGTTCCATGAGCCCTCCTCCATGAGATTCCTGCAAAAGGAGCAAACGAAGCGAAGACTCGGGAATGCAAAGTTTGTTAGCTCTCATAAGATATCCATCCTTGATATAGTATCGTTCCCAAGAAGTGTGCGCTACACATTTGGCATAGGGATTTGCAAAGAAAGGATCATGCTCATATAAGTCTTTTATGTGCTCAAAGCCAATAACATTCAACTCAAGTTTGGTAACAAGCATGCATTTGCGGGAAAGCGCATCCGCCACAACATTCTCTTTGCCTTTGATGTATTTGATGACATAGGGAAAAGAATCAATGAATTCACTCCACTTAGCATGGCGCTTGTTTAACTTAGTTTGACCCTTGAGATACTTGAGCGTCTCATGGTCCGTGTGAAGAATGAATTCATGTGGTCGTAGATAGTGTTCCCAAACACGCAAAACTCTCACCAAGGCATAGAGCTCTTTATCATAGATGGGGTAGTTAAGTTGCGCTCCGGAAAGTTTTTCACTAAAATACGCAATCGGGTGCTTTTCTTGCATTAACACGCCTCCTATACCGGCCCCACTAGCGTCACAATGTATCTCAAACGGTTTGTCAAAGTTCGGTAGGGCAAGAAGAGGTGCGTGTGTAAGCAAATTTTTAAGCTCATTGAACGCGGTCTCTTGCGAAGGACCCCAAATGAAGGGTGTGTTCTTCTTGCTCAAGGCATGTAAATGCATAGCAATTGTGCTAAAGTCCTTCACAAAACATCGATAGAAACCGCCTAAACCAAGAAAGCTACGCACTTGTTGGAGGTTCGTTGGTTGAGGCCAAGTTTTAATTGCTTCAATTTTAGTTTCATCAACGTGAACACCTTGTGAAGACACGGCAAATCCTAGAAAAACAACTTTATCAACGCCAAGAGTGCATTTCTCCATGTTAGCATATAATTGTTCTTTCCGAAGGGTTTGCAAAACCATACGGATGTGGTTGGCATGTTCCTCAAGCAATTTGCTAAAGACGAGGATTTCATCAAAGTAAACCACTACAAAGACGCCGATATAAGGTCGGAGAACGAAATGCATAAGACGCATGAAAGAGCCGGGCACTTCCGATAAGCCCATCGACATGACTAACCACTCATATAACCCAAACTTGGTTTTGCAAGCTGTTTTCTACTCATCACCCTCTTGAATGCGAATTTGGTAATAACCACTTTTAAGATCAATTTTGGAAAAGATGGTGGCACCACATAATTCATCAAGCATGTCATCTAGGCGTGGAATAGGGTGGCGGTATCTAACGGTGATAGCATTTATCGGACGACAATCGGAGCACATGCGAAAACTTCCATCTTTCTTAGGCACGAGAATAACCGGAACGACACAAGGGCTTAAGCTTTCACGTACATGACCTTTGTCGATGAGTTGTTGCACTTGCCGTTGTATCTCCTTGGTTTCCTCGGGGTTGACACGATAAGGAGCCTTGTTTGGAAGTGGTGCGCCGGGTATGAGATCGATGCGGTGTTCGATGCCACGAAGTGGAGGTAGACGCGGTGGTAGCTCATCGGGAAAGACGTCCGAGAATTCCCGCAACAATTGAGACAACACAAAAGGTGGAGGTGGTGAAGTGTTAGTAGGTTTGGCTTCCCCTTTGCATAGAAGCACAAGGTGAAAGACGCTCGAAGGGTTCTCACACTTCTCTCATCTCACTTTTGGTGGCTAGGAGGACTAAGTTTTTCTCTCTTAGCGAAGAGGCGCTCAATTTTGGCTTGTGACTCTCACTTTCTTTTTGGTGGATCACTCTCTCACTAGGATCTCCACGATGGGTGGATGCTTGCTTATCAGCGATCACTTGGCTTGGTGACATTGGTCGAAGCACATATTCCTTGCCATTCATCTTGAAGCTGTAGTAGTTGGTTCGTCCATTGTGGATGACTCCACGATCAAATTTCCAAGGTCGTCCCAAGAGAAGGTGGTACACCGTCATATGAACTACATCACACTCCAAGGTGTCCTCGTAGGCGCCGATCTTAAAAGAAACTTGCACCGTATGCTCCACTTGAATGGTGCCGGAGTCGCTTAACCATTGCACCTTGTAGGGACGAGGGTGCTTCTTCTTGACCAATTGGATCTTGGAACATAGCTCGTCGCTTGCCAAGTTGTGACAACTTCCTCCATCAATGATGACCTTTACGGAACGCCCGTTGATGCCAGCCTAAAAAGATGTGGCATCATTGGTCCTCATCTTGATGGTGTTGTAGTGTCAAGACCTTGGAGACCACGAGAGAGGGACTTGAATCGTTGTCGCAAAACACTTGATCATCTTCATCTTCGTTGATGCGCCGGTGCATGGCCACGTGTTCAAGGGCTTCCACTTCGTCTTCACTCATCGAGTCATATGCGCCGTCGTCGTTGAAGATCATGGTTCTCTTGTTGGTGCATTCGAAGGACTTGTGGCCTCAGCCACCACATATGAAGCACTTGAATTAACTTGTCTTCACGGGGTCGTATGGTGGTGCCGAAGGTGAGGGAGTCTTTGACTTGTAGGTGCTTGCCGGAGAATGAGTCGAGGAAGGTGTAGCTTGCTTGAAACTTGACTTGTCGCCGGTACTTGGTGATGCTCTAGTTGAGGTAGGAGGTGCCGAAGTCGCGGGAGCTTGAGAGTAGGAGCCGTAGGTCTTGGACGAGTATTTGGCGTATTTGAAGTCATCCTGGAGTTGTCGCTCGGCCTTGGTCGCTTGATGACCTAGCTCTAGAAGGTTGGAGTATGGTTGGAAGTCGGCAATACTCTTGATTGGGTGATTGAGGCCGTTCAAGAAGCGTGCCATTGTTTGCTTGTCGTCTTCCTTGACGTTGGCTCGTATCATGACAATCTCCATTTCTTGGTAGTATTCTTCCACCATCTTCGTGCCTTGTTTGAGAAGTTGCAACTTCTTGAAGAGATCACGAGTGTAGTGTGTAGGCACGAAGCGAGCTCTCATGACATTCTTCATTTCCATCCAAGTTGTGATTGGTGGTTCACCTCTTGTATGTCGTCGCTTGATCGTTTGTTCCCACCAAATAAGAACGTAGTCTTGAAACTCGAGATAGGCCATGGCAATCTTCTTCTCCTCTTCGAAGTTGTGGAGGCGAAATGATGTGGGGTGGAACCCTAGATGGCTGATCTTTCACGAAATGGAGGGGATCCCATGAAGAACACGAAGAACGCGAGGGGGAATACGAGGAGAAACATGAGAGGAAACACTCAAATCAACACAAAGATGGTCACACAGGTGCTAGATTCGCGATACATATCAAGTCACACGATCCATAGTCAACAACGGCGATACAAAGATAGTCTTCTCCGGGAGGAGGTCTTGAGGTATCCATTGGGATCTTCTCCGTAGCGGAGGTCTTGAATCCGTGTGGATCTTCTCCGAAGAGGGCCGCATCACTCTCAAGGAGATGAACCACAAGAAGGTATCAAATGAGCTATCCAAAAGCTGCCCTAGGAAGGAGGAAGTCAACGGGTATATATTCTCCGGACGAGGGGAGGGGTACATGGGCTTCGGCCCTGTCACTGCGCGCAGGTAGGCGGGACGGACGTCCGCTGGATCACCGGACGTCCGGTGGCTCGGAAGGGATCGGACGTTCGGTAACCCTCAGATTTCCGCTAATTACGTTCTGTAGTCGGTGTCATGGACGTCCGGTGGTCTCCAGTCGTCCGATCGTCTGGGAGTCGCCGGTCGTCCGGTGCCTGGGGGTGACCGGTCGTCCGGTAGGGACCGGACGTCTGGTGCGTGTAGCGTCTTCAGTAGCACTTCTTCTTGTTCCAAGCACTTGTCGATCCCGCCGCCTTGTCCACTGTGCAGAGCAGTCACGTGGCCTTCATCCAAGTACCTGAGTATGCAGAGAGTTTCTGATGAGGGTAGAAGCCATGTCCCATGTGAATCGAGAGGAAATTGATAAAGGAGCGAGTTCACCTTGGCTTCGAGAGCTCTTGCACGAGCTCGTGTCATTGGTCCTTTGGGGACTTGGTGAGTCGACGGTAGGTCCATGGGGATGACCTTGGGATGCTCCACATCATCTCCACTCCCTTGGGAAAGATCCGACCTCGGATCGAAATCTTCATCACCATGGAAATGAGACAGGTCCTTGATGTTGAAGGTAGTGCTCACGTTGTACTTGTCTCGTGGAATGTCGATCTTGTAGGCATTGTTGTTGTAGCGTGCTAGCACCTTGAAAGGTTCGTCGGCTCGAGGTAGTAGTTTGGACTTTCGTTCGTTCGGGAAGCGGTCCTTTCGAAGATGAAGCCATACGAGATCTCCCGGTTGGAACACCATTGATGCCTTGTCGACATTGTGCTTGGTGGCTATTTGTCGCTCGATCGTTGCCCTTGTATCTTCGTGCACCTTCTTGAGATAGTTTGCTCGTGCACTTGCATCCATGTTGATGCGTTCTTGTAGGGGTAGAGGTAGGATGTCCAATGGGGACAACGGGTTGAAGCCGCAGACGACCTCGAAGGGGGACTTGCCGGTAGTCGAATGTCTTGCGCGGTTGTAGGCGTACTCGGTGATGGGCAAGCATTGCTCCCATTCCTTGATGTTCTTCTTGATCAACACGCGAAGAAGGGTCGAAAGCGTGCGGTTCGTCACCTCCGTTTGGCCGTCGGTTTGTGGATGATATGCCGAAGAGAAAAGGAGCTTGATGCCGAGCTTGGCGCATAGAGTCTTCAAAAAGTAGCTCAAGAACTTGACGTCCCGGTCCGACACGATCGTCTTGGGTACTCCATGTAGATGAATGATTTCCCTACAAAAGAGATTTGCAACATATGAAGCATCGTCGATCTTGTTACATGTTATGAAATGAGCCATTTTAGAGAATCTATCCACGACAACAAACACGGAATCTTTGCCATTTTGAGTCCTAGGCAATCCAAGTATAAAGTCCATGCTTATGCCTTCCCATGGATGGTATGGAATAGGAAGTGGCATGTAAAGACCATGAGATTGAGCTTTTGACTTAGCTTTGCGACATGTAGAGCATCGGTTGGTGAGGCGTGAGACGTCACGAAGTATCTTGGGCCAAAAGTAGTTCTTTGAGAGCGTAGCAAATGTATTTTTGCGTCCAAAGTGTCCCATGAGTCCTCCTCCATGAGATTCCTGCAAAAGGAGCAAACGAAGCGAAGACTCGGGAATCCAAAGTTTGTTAGCTCTCATAAGATATCCATCCTTTATGTAGTAACGCTCCCAAGAAGTGTGAGTCAAACACTTAGCATAAGGATGTGCAAAGAAAGGATCATGCTCATATAAATCTTTGATGTGCTCAAAGCCAATAACATTCAACTCAAGTTGCGTAACAAGCATGCATTTGCGGGAAAGCGCATCTGCCACAAAATTCTCTTTTCCTTTGATGTATTTGATGACATAGGGAAAAGATTCAATGAACTCACTCCACTTAGCATGACGCTTGTTCAACTTAGTTCGACCCTTGAGATACTTGAGCGTCTCATGGTCCGTATGAAGAATGAATTCATGAGGTCTGATAATGTTCCCAAACACGCAAAACTCTCACCAAGGCATGAAGCTCTTTGTCATATATGGGGTAGTTAAGTTGCGCTCCGGATAGCTTCTCGCTAAAGTATGCAATTGGGCGTTTTTCTTGCATTAGCACGCCACCTATGCCGGTACCGCTAGCGTCAATGAATTTCAAAAGTTTGTCCAAGTTTGGTAGGGCAAGAAGTGGTGCGTGTGTAAGCAAGCGTTTTAGCTCAAAGAAAGCGGTGTCTTGCGAAGGACCCCAAATGAAGGGTGCGTTCTTCTTGCTCAAGGCGTGAAGAGGCATAGCAATTGTGCTAAAGACCTTTACAAAACGTCGATAGAAACCGGCTAAACCAAGAAAGCTACGCACTTGTGGGAGGTTCGTTTGTTGTGGCCAAGTTTTAATGGCTTCAATTTTAGTTTCATCAATGTGAACACCTTGTGAAGAAACGACAAATCCTAGGAAAACGACCTTGTCAACGCCAAAAGTGCATTTATCCATGTTAGCATATAAGCGCTCTTTCCGAAGGGTTTGTAAAACCATACGGTTGTGTGTCACATGGTCCTCACGCGACTTGCTAAACACAAGGATATCATCAAAATAAACCACTACAAAGACGCCTATGTAGGGTCGGAGAACGAAATGCATGAGACGCATAAATGAACCGGGTGCTTCCGATAAACACATTGGCATGACCAACTACTCATATAACCCAAACTTGGTTTTGAAAGCCGTTTTCCACTCATCACCCTCTTGAATGCGAATTTGGTAGTAGCCACTTTTAAGATCAATTTTCGAAAAGATGGTGGCACCACATAATTCATCAAGCATGTCATCTAAGCGTGGAATAGGGTCACAATATCTGACGGTGATAGCATTTATCGGGAGACAATCGGAGAACATGCGAAAACTTCCATCTTTCTTAGGCACGAGAACAACCGGAATGGCACAAGGGCTCAAGCTTTCACGTACATGACCTTTGTCGATGAGTTGTTGTACTTGCCGTTGTATCTCCTTGGTTTCCTCAGGGTTGACGCGGGAAGGAGCTGATGTAGGGTGGAACCCTAAATGGCCGATCTTTCACGAATTGGAGGGATCCCAAGGATGAACACGTGAGGCACGAGGGAGAACACAAGAGGGACAAGAAGAAAACACTCAAATTAACAAGTTTAGGTCACACAAATGCTAGATCCGGGTACACAAAGTGCGATACACGATACACGATCAACTAAGGACGATACAAGTAGCGGTAGTCATCTCCGTGAGGAGGTCTTGATCTTCTTCTCCGTGAAGGAGGTCTTGAATCCGGTGGATCTTCTCCGAGGAGGCCGCGGTCTCGTAGGAGAGGAACCACTAAGGTCTATGATGAGCTATCACAAAGCTAACCCTAAACGATGGAGGGGAAGGAGTACTTATAGTTTAGGGGGCGGAATAGGGATACACGGGTCGAAACCCAAGTGGCCGCGCACAGGCAGGGCCGGACGTCCGGGCGTTGGGCCAGATGTCCGGGCTTTGGTGAGGCGCCGGATGTCCGGGCATTTTGCCGGATGCCCGGGCTAGCGGGGCCGAGTCTCGGGTGGCTTCTGTGGGGTGGCGCCGGATTTCCGTGTCCGAGGCCGGATGTCCGGGCCTTGCCTGGCCGGATGTCCGGGGCCTGGCTGGATGTTCGGGCCCTGTAGCTTCGGCCGTTGGTGCACTTCTGTAGTTGGTTGCCCAGGGGCCGGATGTCCGGGCCTGGAGCCTTCTTCAGCCCTTCTCGATGCAAAGCTTCGTCCGTGAGCTTGGGGATTTGTCCAGCTTCACGCGCCTCTCCGATGGGGTCTTCTTCACACCTGAGCACACAAAACACATCCGTCTGAGGTAGTAGCCATGTCTCGCAAGATTCATATGGAAGTTGGACTAGGAGGGATGTCACCTCGGTCTCGAGAGCTCTAGCACGAGCATGTGTCATTGGTCCTTGGGGCACTTGGTGAGGCGATGGAGGGTCCATGGGGATGACCTTGGGATGCTCCGCATCATCTCCCCCCCTGGGAAAGATCCGACCTCGGATCGAAATCTTCATCACCATGGAAAGGGGATAGATCCTTGACATTGAAGGCATCGCTCACGTTGTACTTGTCTAGTGGGATGTCCATCTTGTATGCGTTGTTGTTGTTGTAGCGTGCTAGCACCTTGAACGGTCCGTCGGCACGAGGTAGTAGTTTGGACTTACGCTCGTGTGGGAAACGATCCTTGCGAAGATGAAGCCAAACAAGATCTCCCGGTTGGAACACCATTTGTGTCTTTTTGACATTGAGCTTGGTGGTGAGGCGATGGACTTGTCGCTCGATCGTTGCCCTTGTATCTTCATGCACCTTCTTGAGATAGCTTGCTCGTGCACTTGCGTCCATGTTGATGCGCTCTTGTAGAGGTAGAGGTAGGATGTCCAATGGGGACAACGGGTTGAAGCCGTAGACGACCTTGAAGGGGGACTTGCCGGTAGTCGAATGTCTTGCGCGGTTGTAGGCGTACTCGGCGATGGGCATGCATTGCTCCCATTCCTTGATGTTCTTCTTGATCAACACGCGAAGAAGTGTCGAAAGCGTGCAGTTCGTCACCTCCGTTTGGCCGTCGGTTTGGGGATGATATGCCGAAGAGAAGAGGAGTTTGATGTCGAGTTTGGCGCATAGAGTCTTCCAAAAGTACCTCAAGAACTTGACGTCCCTATCCGACACGATCGTCTTGGGTACTCCATGTAGACGAATGATTTCCCTACAAAAGAGATTTCAACATGTGAAGCGTCGTCGATCTTGTTACAAGTTATGAAATGAGCCATTTTAGAGAATCTATCCACGACAACAAACAAGGAATCTTTGCCATTTTGAGTCCTAGGCAATCCAAGTATAAAGTCCATGCTTATGTCTTCCCATGGATGGTATGGAATAGGAAGTGACATGTAAATACCATGAGATTGAGCTTTTGACTTAGCTTTGCGGCATGTAGAACATCGATTTGTGAGGCGTGAGACGTCACGGAGCATCTTGGGCCAAAAGTAGTTCTTTGAGAGCATAGCAAATGTCTTGTCTCGTCCAAAGTGTCCCATGAGTCCTCCTCCATGAGATTCCTGCAAAAGGAGCAAACGAAGCGAAGACTCGGGAATGCAAAGTTTGTTAGCTCTCATAAGACATCCATCCTTTATGTAATAATGTTCCCAAGAAGTGTTAGTCAAACACTTATCATAAGGATGTGCAAAGAAAGGACCATGCTCATATAAATCTTTGATGTGCTCAAAGCCAATAACATTCAACTCAAGTTGTGTAACAAGCATGCATTTGCGGGAAATCGCATCCACCACAACATTTTCTTTGCCTTTGAAGTACTTGATGACATAGGGAAACGACTCAATGAACTCACTCCACTTAGCATGACGCTTGTTCAACTTAGTTTGACCCTTGAGATACTTGGGAGTCTCATGGTCCGTATGAAGAATGAATTCATGAGGTCTAAGATAAAACTCTCACCAAGGCATATAGATCTTTATCGTAGATGGGGTAGTTAAGTTGCACTCCGGATAGCTTCTCACTAAAGTACGCAATTGGGCGCTTTTCTTGCATTAGCACGCCACCCATGCCGGTACCGCTAGCGTCACAATGGATCTCAAGCGGTTTGTCAAAGTTCGGTAGGGCAAGAAGTGGTGCGTGTGTAAGCAAACTTTTTAGCTCATTGAACGCGGTGTCTTGCGAAGGACCCAAATGAAGGGTGCGTTCTACTTGCTCAAGGCATGTAGAGGCATAGCAATAGTGCTAAAGTCCTTTACAAAACGTCGGTAGAAACCGGCTAAACCAAGGGAACTACGCACTTGTAGGAGATTCGTTGGTTGAGGCCAAGTTTTAATTGCTTCAATTTTAGTTTCATCAGCGTGAACACCTTGTGAAGAAACGACAAATCCTAGGAAAACTACCTTGTCAACGCCAAAAGTGCATTTTTCCATGTTAGCATATAAGCGCTCTTTCCAAATGGTTTGTAAAACCATGCGGATGTGTGTCACATGGTCCTCAAGCGACTTGCTAAAAACGAGGATGTCATCAAAGTAAACCACTACAAAGACGCCTATGTAGGGTCGTAGAACAAAATGCATAAGATGCGTAAATGAACCGGGTGCATCCGATAAACCCATTGGCATGACAATCCACTCGTATAACCCGAAGTTGGTTTTGAAAGCCGTTTTCCACTCATCACCCTCTTGAATGCGAATTTGGTAGTAACCACTTTTAAGATCAATTTTCGAAAAGATAATGGCACCACATAATTCATCAAGCATGTCATCTAAGCATGGGATAGGATAACGGTATCTAACGGTGATAGCATTTATCAGGCGACAATCGGAGCACATACGAAAACTTCCGTCTTTCTTAGGCACGAGAATAACCGGAACGACACAAGGGCTTAAGCTTTCACGTACATGACCTTTGTCGATGAGTTGTTGCACTTGCCGTTGTATCTCCTTGGTTTCCTCTGGGTTGACGCGGTAAGGAGCCTTGTTCGGAAGTGGTGCGCCAGGAATGAGGTCGATGCGGTGTTCGATTCCACGAAGTGGAGGTAGACCCGGAGGTAGCTCATCGGGAAAGACGTCCGAGAATTCCTGCAACAATTGAGACAACACTAAAGGTAGAGGTTGTGAAGTGTTAGTAGGTTTGGCTTCCCCTTTGCATAAAAGCACAAGGTGAAAAATAATCAATGGGTTCTCACACACTTCTCACATCTCACTTTTGGTGGCAAATAGCACTAGTTGTTTCTTGTCACTCGTCGTGGAGGCGCTCATATTTGGCTTGTGGCTCTCACTCTTCTTTTGGTGGCTCACTCTCTCACCATTCTCTCCATGATGGTTGGTATGTAAGTGTTTGTCGATGGCTACTTGACTTGGTGACATGGGACGTAGCACGAATTCCTTGCCCTTTATCTTGAGGCTATAGTGGTTGGTCCGTCCATTGTGTGTGACTCCACGATTGTATTGCCATGGTCGTCCAAGTAGTAGGTGGCACACGGACATAGGGACCACATCACACTCAAGTGTGTCCTCGTAGGCGCCTATCTTGAAGGAGAATTGCACGGTGTGCTCGACTCGAAGAATTCCTTCGTCGTTAAGCCATTGGACCTTGTAGGGATGAGGGTGCTTCGTCTTGACCAATTGGAGCTTGTCACATAGCTCTTCGCTTGCTAAGTTATGACAACTTCCTCCATCGATGATAACCTTGACGGAGCGTCCATTGATGCCGGCCTTGGTATGGAAAATGTGACCTCGTTGGTCGGCATCTTGTTGATGTTGGAGTGTCAAGACCTTGGAGACAACGAGATTGGGACTCGAGTTATTGTCGCAAAACACTTGATGGTCTTCATCTTCATTCACTTGGCGATGCATAGCTACATGCTCAAGGGCTTCCATCTCATCGTCGCGCATTGAGTCATAAGATCCTTCATCATTGATGATCATGGTACGAACGGTCTTGCACTCAAATGACTTGTGGCCACGCCCTTGGCACTTGAAACATTTGATGGAACTCGTCTTGGAGTTGTCCTCGGTTGTAGTTGTAGATGATGAAGCTCTTGGCTTGAAGTTGCTCGTAGTAGGTGGACGACTCGATGTAATCGTATTCTTGTAGCTTGACTTGTCACCGAAGTTTGTAGATGGCTTGGTCGAGGTAGGAGGAGCCGAAGTCGTTGAAGCTTGGCTGTAGGAGCCGAAGTTCTTGGAGGCGAACTTGGAGTACTTGTAGTCCTCTTGAACTTGTTGCTCCGCTTTGGTTGCTTGGTGTACTAGCTCAAGGAGGGTCATGTAGGGTTGAAAGTACGCAATCTTCTTGATAGGATAGTTGAGTCCATTCAAGAATCTCGCCATCGTTTGCTCTTCATCTTCCGTGATGTTGGCTCTTATCATGGCAATCTCCATCTCCTTGTAGTACTCTTCAACGGACTTGGTACCTTGCTTGAGGAGTTGCAGCTTCTTGAACAGGTCACGGTTGTAGTGTGTTGGCACGAAGCGTGCTCTCATGACTTCCTTCATTTGAGCCCAAGTGGTGATAGGAGGTTCGCCTTTTGCTTCTCTTCTCTCTATGATTAGATCCCACCAAATGAGAACATAGTCTTGGAACTCAAGGGAGGCCATCGCAATCTTCTTCTCTTCGTCGAATTTGTGAAGGAGGAAGATCTTGTCAACCTTCAATGCTCATGAGAGGTAGTCTTCGGGGTCAATGCTTCCGAAAAACTTTGGCATGGTGAACTTAAGCTTGCCATAGCGATGCTCTTCGTTGTTTCCTTGCCTATTGGGAGGGCGTTCTTGATTGGGACGATTGGCAATCTCATGTTGCTCTTGTCAGAGTAGATGTCCATTGTCATGGTGTACTTGCCGAGCTTGTGGTTCTTGTTGAGGTTGTTGCTCTTGTCGCGCTTGAGGAGGAACTTCTTCTTGCATGCGTGCTTGGTGGCGCCTCTCTTGTATCTCATCGCGAAGGAAATCCTCTTCTTAACGAGTATATCGATTGCGAGTTGCCACATTGTGATGTGAGTCACATAATGCTCGTTGCGCCTGAGCTTATCGGCGTTGTTGTGCTTGACGATTAGCCTCGGCATCTTGTTCTTCTTAGTATTGATGTGCTCGCTCTTGTTGTTGTTGGCGTAGTCGTTGCCGTTCTTGCGCTTGCTCTAGTGTAGCTTGGTTTTGACGATGGCGACTTTCTTGCTCTTCAAATAGCTCTTGGGAGCTCTTGTCATGAAGTGGATTCCGGTTTTCATGTCGAGCTTGACGTGCGGATTGACAAAGAGTGTTTGATGTAGGGGTACTTGAGCCTTCCGTGGAGTCGCTATGTCGACTTGAGCGGCTTCGTCTTTCAGAAGATGTAGAAGAAGAACGTCAGTTGACTATTAAAGTCCGTAGCTCATCGAATTGAGTAGACATGTTGGTGTTGATGATTTCGAATTGCTCTCATGTTCTTGCTGCAAATTGTCGTCCGTCGACGGCGACTTGCTCAATGTGCTCGCGCATAGCTTCACTTTCTTGATGTAGAGCTCGTTGAACGCCGAAGAGATGTAGTTTGGTGACGCAGTTGTTCGATTCTTGAGGATCATCGAAAGGCGGGTTCGAAGATGTACTTGGCCTATCCATCATCACAAGCAAGTATGTGACTGGGAGAAGGGAGAAGACAATACCAATTGTACCTTGACCGAAGTTGAAAGTGGATCAGTGATCACTCAATAATGTAACCTGGAAATAGCACTATTGGTACCACTTCTTTTCGATTCGCACACCTACACAAGTAAAGCTTTGAGAGGAGCTTGGTTAGGATGGTGGCACAAATTCAATGCAATTGTCAAAGTGATTCAATGATGTTGAAAATGGTTCACAATTTGCTCATGCAACAAGTAGATCACAAGCAAGAAGTAACACACGGAACACACGCACAGATAGATAAATGTGGCTGTGCAACCAAGGGTGAGCGAAAATGTGGAATCCACAGAAAATGCTCGTGTTGCACAACACTAGAGAGACGCTAACCGATTGCTTAATAGGCGTATGCGCACTTGTGCACAACCTATAAGAGGCAAAACATAACGACTTTCTATCACAAGTATACTATGAGTGTATGATGTGCCGATGCTTGAGCACAAGATTATGTATTGCTATCGCATATGATCTTTTTTGATGCAAGGCGTATGATGCTATTTTCCTTTTGCTTATCAGCTTTGGTTGGCTCTTTTGCTTAAAAGCTTGTGATCTCTTTCTTTAGGCACTTATGTATGCTTCTCGGATCAAGGTAGCTATTGTGTATGCGGGACACTCTTATGTCACACGGAGACATGATGATGTAGTATGCAATATCTATAACTATCACTAATGTGCACAAGTGTCATGGCCCGGCAATACTCAAATGGCTAGTCTCAATGGGAAAGCTACGCAAAAATGGTCCATAGGGTGACAATGCAATTGCAAGGTAGAATGAACAAGGTGTCGTCGATGTTACCGTCCTTGCCGAGGGTGAGCGGTGGTGTTGTCGAAGTCTTTCCGTCCCAAGGTAGCCTAAACATCCAAGGATACGGTGAAACCACAACTCAAGTATCCAAGGCAAAGTGAGACAAATTTTTCAAAATCGTAGCGGTTAAGCGATAGTGGTTGCGGAAGTGGTGGTGGTATGCGGAAGGTTTGGTGGGATACCAAACGAAAATGGCGGGGTTAAGTGCAAGGTGGTGTGGATGGTGGAGGTTTGGCCGCGGGAGGCCGGATGTCCGGGTCACAGGCTGGATGTCCGGGGGTGCCTGCGGCCCTGATGAACTCCGCGCACACGGTGACTTCCGGGGCCAAAATTCATTGGATTTTGCGGTGAAAAAATGGGGAAAGGGGGGGGGGGGAAGCTAGATCCACTCGTGGCACAACAAATCGATGGAAACAAAATCTCGCCAAATCAACAAATCACAAAATTTTATTGGGGCTATTTTTGTGGGGAATTTTCGAAATTGGGAAGAACACAACAAAAACAAGCTAGAAAACAAGGTGTGGGGCTCCAAATTTGTGATCAACCTATGCTCATGATACCATAATGATGTAGGGTGAAACCCTAGATGGCCGATCTTTCATGAATTGGAGGGATCCCAAGGATGAACACGTGAGGCACGAGGGAAAACACAAGAGGGACAAGAAGAAAACACTCAAATCAACAAGTTTAGGTCACACAAATGCTAGATCCGGGTACACAAAGTGCGATACACGATACACGATCAACTAAGGACGATACAAGTAGCAGTAGTCATCTCCGTGAGGAGGTCTTGATGTTCTTCTCCATGAACGAGGTCTTGAATCCGGTGGATCTTCTCCGAGGAGGCCGCGGTCTCGTAGGAGAGGAACCACTAAGGTCTATGATGAGCTATCACAAAGCTAACCCTAAAAGATGGAGGGGAAGGAGTACTTATAGTCTAGGGGGCGGAATAGGGATACACGGGTCGAAACCCAAGTGGCTGCGCACATGCAGGGCCGGACGTCCGGGTGTCGGGCCGGATGTCCGGGCTTTGGCGAGGCGCCGGATGTCCGGGCTAGCGGGGCCGAGTCTCGGGTGGCTTCTATTGGATGGCGCCGGATTTCCGGGCCCGAGGCCAGATGTCCGGGCCTTGCCTGGCCGGATGTCCGGGGCCTGGCCGGATGTCCGGGGCCTGGCCGGATGTCCGGGCCATGTAGCTTCGGCTGTTGGTGCTCTTCTGTAGTTGGTTGCCCAGGGGCCGGATGTCCGTGCCAGGGGGCCGGATGTCCGGGGCCTGGAGCCTTCTTCAGCCCTTCTCGATGCAAAGCTTCGTCCATGAGCTTGGGGATTTGTCCATCTTCACGCGCCTCTCCGATGGGGTCTTCTTCACACCTGAGCACACAAAACACATCCGTCTGAGGTAGTAGCCATGTCTTGCAAGATTCATACGGAAGTTGGACTAGGAGGGATGTCACCTCGGTCTTGAGAGCTCTAGCACGAGCACGTGTCATTGGTCCTTGGGGCACTTGGTGAGGCGATGGAGGGTCCATGGGGATGACCTTGGGATGCTCTGCATCAGGAGCCTTGTTTGGAAGTGATGCATCGGGTATGAGGTCGATGCGGTGTTCGATTCCACGAAGTGAGGGTAGACCCGGTGGAAGCTCATCGGGAAAGACGTCCGAGAATTCCTGCAACAAGTTAGACAACACTAAAGGTAGAGGTTGTGAAGTGTTAGGAGGTTTGGCCTCCCCTTTGCATAAAAGCACAAGGTGAAAGACACTCGAGGGGTTCTCACACACATCTCTCATCTCACTTTTGGTGGCGAATAGGACTAGTTGTTTCTTGTCACTCATCGTGGAGTCGCTCATATTTGGCTTGTGGCTCTCACTCTCCTTTTGGTGCCTCACTCTCTCACCACTCTCTCCACGATGGTTGGTAGGCATGTGTTTATCGGCGGCTACTTGACTTGGTGACGTTGGTCGTAGCACGAATTCCTTGCCCTTCATCTTGAAGCTATAATGGTTGGTCCGTCCATTGTGCGTGACTCCACAATAGTATTGCCATGGTCGTCCAAGAAGAAGGTGGCACACGGACATAGGGACCACATCACACTCAAGTGTGTCCTCATAGGCGCCTATCTTGAAGGAAACTTGCACGGTATGCTTGACTCGAAGAATTCCGGCGTCGTTAAGCCATTGGACCTTGTAGGGATGAGGGTGCTTCGTCTTGACCAATTGTAGCTTGTCGCATAGCTCTTCGCTTGCCAAGTTATGACAACTTCCTCCATCGATGATAACCTTGATGGAGCGTCCATTGATGCCGGCCTTGGTATGGAAAATGTGACATCGTTGGTCGTCATCGTGTTGATGTTGGAGTGTCAAGACCTTGGAGACAACGAGATTGGGACTCGAGTCATTGTCGCAAAACACTTAATGGTCTTCATCTTCATTCACTTGTCGATGCATAGCTACATGCTCAAGGGCTTCCATCACATCGTCGCTCATTGAGCCATAAGATCCGTCATCATTGATGATCATGGTACGAACGGTCTTGCACTCAAATGACTTGTGCCCTCGCCCTTGGCACTTGAAACATTTGATGGAACTTGTCTTTGAGTTGTCCTCGGTTGGAGTTGTAGATGATGAAGTTCTTGGCTTGAAGTTGTTCGTAGAAGGTGGATGACTAAAAGTAGTCGCATTCTTGGAGCTTGACTTGTCACCGAAGTTTGTAGATGGCTTGGTAGAGGTAGGAGGAGCCGAAGTCCTTGAAGCTTGGTTGTAGGAGCCGAAGTTCTTGGAGTTGAACTTGGAATACTTGTAGTCCTCTTGAACTTGTCGCTCCTCTTTGGTTGCTTGGTGTACTAGCTCAAGGAGATTGGTGTATGGTTGAAAGACCGCAATCTTCTTGATAGGATAGTTGAGTCCATTCAAGAATCCCGCCATCGTTTGTTCTTCATCTTCCGTCATGTTTGCTCGTGTCATGGCAATCTCCATCTCCTTGTAGTACTCTTCAACGGACTTGGTACCTTGCTTGAGGAGTTGTAGCTTCTTGAACAAGTCACGGTTGTAGTGTGTTGGCATGAAGCATGCTCTCATGACTTCCTTCATTTGAGCCCAAGTAGTGATAGGAGGTTCACCTTTTGCTTCTCTTCTCTCTATGATTTGCTCCCACCAAATGAGAACATAGTCTTGGAACTCAAGGGAGGCCATTGCAATCTTATTTTCTTCATCAAAGTTGTGTAGTCGAAAGATCTTGTCAACCTTCAATGCCCATGAGAGGTAGTCTTCGGGATCAATGCTTCCGAAAAACTTTGGCATGGTGAACTTAATCTTGCCATATCGACACTCTTCATTGTTGACTTGCCTATTGTGAGGGCGTTCTTGATGTGGACGATTGTCAATCTCATGTTGCTCTTGGCGGAGTAGATGTCCATTGTCATGGTGTACTTGCCGAGCTTGTGGTTCTTCTTGAGGTTGTTGCTCTTGTCGCGCTTGAGGAGGAACTTTTTCTTGCATGCGTGCTTGGTGGCGCCTCTCTTGGATCTCATCGCGAAGGAAATCCTCTTCTTGACGAGTGTGTCTAGTGCGAGTTGCCACATTGTGATGTGAATCACGTAATGCTCATTGCGCCTCAAGAGCTTGAGCTTCTCGGCGTTGTTGTGCTTGACGATGAGCTTCGACATCTTGTTCTTCTTGATGTTGACGCGCTCGTTCTTGTTGTTGTTGGCGTAGTCGTTGCCGTTCTTGTGCTTGCTCAAGTGTAGCTTGGTTTTGACGATGTAGACTTTCTTGCTTTTCAAATAACTCTTGGGAGCTCTTGTCGTGAAGGGGGTTCCGGTTGTCATGTCGAGCTTGACGTGCGGCTTGACGAAGAGTGTTTGATGTAGGGGTACTTGAGCCGTCCGTAGAGTCGGTGTGTCGACTTGAGCGGCTTCATCTTTGAGAAGATGTGGATGAGGAGCGTCGGTTGACTATCAAAGTCCGAAGCTCGTTGAATTGGGTAGACATGTTGGTGTTGATGATGTCGAATTGCTCTCTTGCTCTTGCTTCAAATTGTCGCGCGTCAGCGGCGACTTGCTCAATGTGCTCTCGCATAGCTTCACTTTCTTGATGTAGAGCTCATTGGACACCGAAGAGATGTAGTTTGGTGACGTAGTTGTTCGATTCTTGAGGATCATCGAAGAGCGGGTTCGAAGATGTACTTGGCCTATCCATCATTGCAAGCAAGAATGTGAGTGGGATAAAGGAGAAGACAATACCAAAGTACCTTGACCGAAGTTGAAAATGGATCAATGACCACTCAATAATGTAACCCGGAAATAGCACTATTGGTACCACTTCGTGTCGATTCTCACACCTACACAAATAAAGCTTTGAGAGGAGCTTGGTTAGGATGGTGGCACAAATTCAATGCAATTGTCAAAGTGACTCAATGATGTTGAAAATGATTCACAATTTGCT
Organism: Secale cereale; assembly: GCA_902687465.1. Classification (NCBI taxonomy): domain Eukaryota; kingdom Viridiplantae; phylum Streptophyta; class Magnoliopsida; order Poales; family Poaceae; genus Secale; species Secale cereale. The sequence continues at coordinate 225,914,358 of LR738714.1, forward strand.
CATGCAACAAGTAGATCACAAGCAATAAGTAGCACACGGAACACACGCACAGATAGATAAATGTGGTTGTGCGACCAAGGGTGAGAAAAAATGTGGAATCCACGGAAAATTCTCTTGTTGCACAACACTAGAGAGATGCTAACCGATTGCTTAATAGGCGGATACACACTTGTGCACGACCTATAAGAGGGAAACGTGATGACTTCCTATCACAAGTATGCTATGAGTGTATGATGTGCCGATGCTTGAGCACAAGGTGATGTATTTCTATCTCGTATAACCTCTTTTGATGCAAGGCGTATGACGCTATTTTCCTTTTGCTTATAAGCTTTGGGTGGCTCTTTTGCTTAAAAGCTTGTGAGCTCTTTCTTTGGCCACTTATGCATGCTTCTCGGATCAAGGTAGCTATTGTGTATGCGGAGCACTCTTGTGTCACACAGAGATATGATGTAGTATGCAATATCTATGACTATCAAAAATGTGCACAAGTGTCGTGGCCCGGCAATACTCCAATGGCTAGTCTCAATTGGAAAGCGACGCAAAATGGTCTATAGGGTGACAATGCAATTGCAAGGTAGAATGACAAAGCATTGTCGATGTTACCGTCCTTGTCGAGGTTGAGAGGTGGTCTTGTCGATGTCGTTCCGTTCCAAGATAGCCGAAACACACAAGGAAACGGGTAAGCCACAACTCAAATGATCCAAGACACAAAGAGGTAAGATCGTAATGAGTTTTGTTACGCAATGGTGGTGGTGGTAGATGTGGGTGTATGAAAGGGTAAATTGACGTGGAAGGTGGAACAAAACTGAGTAAGTTCAGTTTCGTCAGGGTTCAGTGGACGTCCGGTGGGTCGTCGGTCGTCCGGTCGCCGAACGTCCGGTAGGTTTCGGAAATCCGGTAAAAAACTTCTGTATATGTGGTTCCAGTCGTCCGGTGGGTGACGGACGTCCGGTGCTTCGCGGGGTTCCGGACGTCCGGTAAAACGCCGGTCGTCCGGTAGGTCGGGGCTAGGGTTCGAGGTATCCGTGGACAAATTGGTCAAACTTTGCCGAATTTGCGGAAGAAAAATGGGGAAAAGGTGGGGAGACTCTAGATCCACTCGTGATACAGCAAATCCATGGAACAAATCCAACAAAATCTTGCCAAATCAACAGATCATAAAAAAAATTTGGGGCTATTTTTGGTGGGGAATTTTCGAAATTGGGAAGAACACAACAAAAACAAGCTAGAAAACACGGGTAGGGGCTCCAATTTCGTGAGAAACCGTAGCTCTTGATACCATATGATGTGGGGTGGAACCCTAGATGGCTGATCTTTCACGAAATGGAGGGGATCCCATGAAGAACACGAAGAACACGAGGGGGAATACGAGGTGAAACACAAGAGGAAACACTCAAATCAACACAAAGATGGTCACACAGGTGCTAGATTCGCGATACATATCAAGTCACATGATCCATAGTCAACAACGGCGGTACTAAGATAGTCTTCTCCGGGAGGAGGTCTTGAGGTATCCCTTGGGATCTTCTCCGTAGGGGAGGTCTTGAATCCGTGTGGATCTTCTCCGAAGAGGGCCGCAGTCACTCTCGAGGAGATGAACCACAAGAAGGTATCAAATGAGCTATCCAAAAGCTGCCCTAGGAAGGAGGAAGTCACTCTCGAGGGTATATATTCTCCGGACGAGGGGAGGGGTACATGGGCTTCGGCCCTGTCACTGCACGCAGGCAGGCGGGATGGACGTCCGCTGGATCACCGGACGTCCGGTGGCTCGGGAGGGACCGGGCGTCTAGTAACCCTGGGATTTCCGCTAATTACGTTCTGTAGTCGGTGTCACGGACGTCCGGTGGCCTCCAGTCGTCCGGGAGTCGCCGCTCGTCCGATGATCGTTGGACGTCCGGTGCCTGGGGGTGACCGGTCGTCCGGTAGGGACCGGACGTCCAGTGCCTGTAGCGTCTTCAGCAACACTTCTTCTTGTTCCAAGCACTTGTCGATCCCGCCGCCTTGTCCACTGTGCAGAGCTGTCACGTGGCCTTCATCCAAGTACCTGAGTATGCATAGAGTTTTTGATGAGGGGAGAAGCCATGTCCTGTGCGAATCGAGAGGAAATTGATAAATGAGCGAGTTCACCTTGGCTTCGAGAGCTTTTGCACGGGCTTGTGTCATTGGTCCTTTGGGCACTTGGTGAGTCGACGGTAGGTCCATGGGGATGACCTTGGGATGCTCCGCATCACGAAATATCTTGTCGACCTTCAATGCCCATGAAAGATACTCCTCGGGATCGGTGCTTCCAGAGAACTTGGGCATAGTGAACTTAAGCTTGCCGAAGCGTTGTTCTTCATCATGTTGATGATGGTGGTGTCGCTCACAACGAGGTGGGCGCTCCTCGAAAGCGTGCTCCTCACGATGGTCTTGCCGGTAGGGGCGCGGTACGTTGTTCCGGTTGCGTCGCTCTTGCTCCGCTTCGCGATGAGCGGCTTCCTCTTGTTGTGCTTGACGAAGTGCTTCTTCTTGTTGACGTACTTGGTGGTTGCGGTTGGCGAAGACTCGCGTGGAGTCACGAAGAGCTTGTTGTGCGTTGCGTGCTTGATCGACACGTCTTTCTTGTGCTTGCCGGACTGCATCGTCATCTTGATGTACTTGATGTTGGCGTTGTTGCTCTTGGCGTCGCCCTTGCTCACGTGCTCGTACTCGATCTTGTAACCCATTACCATGGAATGGATTGTCCGGAAGTTGTCGATCTTGATTGACGAATTGTGGAGCTTGACGAGGCCATGGAGGACTTGCATCCGAGGAAGAGTAAGCCGAAGAGTGGTCACTTGAGTGTCGACTTGAATGGCGCCGTCTTGATGAAGAAGTCGGAGACGTGCGGTTCACCATGATGTTGCGGAACTCTTCCATTTGTGTGCGAAAGTCGGAAGCGAGTTGCTCGATGCGGTCGCCCAAAGCTTCGCTTTCTTGATGAAGAGCTCGTTGGACACCGAAAAGGTGATTCTTGGCGACGTAGTTCGGTGCTTCCACTTCATGCTGGGCGATCGGGTTGGTAGAAGAACTTGTCCTATCCATCATGTAAAGTGGAGGTGAGTAGGAAAGTGAGAAAACAATACCAAAGTTACCTCTTCCGAAGATTGAAAATGTAACAAGTTTCACTCAATGAAATGCCACAATAGTAGAATTGGAACCAAGTTTGTTTCTCACACCTACAAGTAAAAGGCTTATGGAGTAGCTTGGTTAGGATGATGGCAAAAATTTCAAACAAAGTGTTAGTCAAGATATCGATAAGGTTGAGAAGGGCTACAAAAATGCAAGTAAAGCAAATAGATCAAAGCCAAGAGTATCACTAGGAACACACACACGGAAGATAGATGGGATCCGCACAACCAAGGGTGAGCTCAAAATGTGAGTGACCACGAAAAATGCTCCTGTTGTGCGAATGCTAGAGAGACGCTAGCTCGATTGCTCAAATGGGCAAGATACGCTTTGTGCACCAACCTATGAGAGAAACGTGCCGTCCTCGATCCCATCTATTCTATGTATGCGGTGACCAAGATGATATGAGTATGCAAAGTGGCTCAATGCTATTGCTTATAAGTCGTTGTTTCTCCTCTTTTGCTTAAAAGCTTTTCTTTCTTTCCTTTTTTTTCTAAGCTTGATGCTCGAGCCGAGGATGATATGAGACAAGTATGTAAGATATGCACGGGAGAGACTTATGGCACTAAGATGATAACACGATCACTACGGTGCACAATAGCGTGGCCCAACAATTCTCAACTCGCTAGTCTCGAAGGGTAAGCAACGCAAATGGCTCGGGCTATCAATGCAAAAACAAATGTAAGTGTCATCGAGGTTACCGTCCTTTCTTACGGTTAGCGGCGAAGATGACTCCGAGGCGATGAGGTCGATGTCACACGCTCCTAAGTAGCCGAAACACCTTAGGAAACGCAAAATCGCAACTCAAAATCGGTCAAATGCGGAAGGTGGGTGTTTTTGTGTTGATTTTTTGGATGTAGGATAATGGTGGTGGTAATTATATATGTGGATGGGGGGTGTCAAGAGCTTCCAAACGAGCTAAAGAACACGAAAAACAGACTTGGGAGGTGGAAGTTATGGTCAATTTGGTGTTGTAGTTGGGCTGATTCGGGGGGGGGGGGGG
>LR738714.1:225918644-225940528 GCA_902687465.1 Secale cereale
GGGTGCCCGGGGTGGTCAAGGGAAAATGGCCCGGGGGTGCGGGTGCCCGGTGGTACGAGGTGCGGGCACCCGGTGGTGGCGGATTTGGGCGAAAATCTTTGGGGAAAGGCCAAATTCGGTGGATTTCATGGTGGGATGGGTGGGGATTGTTGTGGAGGGGCTAGATCCACTTGCCAAACATCAAATCCATGGACCAAAACAACCAAATCTCACAAGATCCAACAAATTGCAAGAAATTTTTTTGGGCTATTTTTGTGGGGATTTTCGAAATTGGGCAAGAACACAACAAAATCAAGCTATAAAATGGGGGGATGGGACTCCAAGATGTGAATCAACCTTGCTCATGATACCAAGATGTTGTAGGGTGAAACCTTAGAGGGGATCTTTTCACACTTGGAGGGGGAAAAGAGGATGAACACTCAAGAACACAAGACATAAATCTCTCAAACAAGCCCAATATCACATCCACTAGAGTGGCATACAAGAGATCCACAAGATTACAAGATCAATCCAAGGAAACAAGCACAAAGGTAAAGTTCTTCCCACTCCTAGAGGAGGTGAGGTCTTGATGATCTTCTCCCTTGGGAGGTCTTGCAATCCACTAGGATTCTTCCCAAAGAGGGGTGTTGATCCCCAAAGAGGAAGATACAAGGAGCAAAGCTCTCTTCGGTGTTCTAAAATACTTTGCTAACCTCACAAATAAGCTAGGGAAAGAGTATATAAAGGCTAGGGACGAAACTTGGGGAAGAGTGATACAAAGGACTAAAAAGTCCCTAAAAAACGTAGCCACGGGGAAAGGGCCCGGGCACCCGGGGGACACCCTGCCAGGCACCCGGACCGGTCAGGGGCACCGGGCACCCGGGGTCCAAAGCTCGGGCACCCGGGGTCGGCTGGGAGATGTGGGCCGGGCACCCGGGGCCGGTTGGCCGGGCACCCAGGGCCGACTGGGTGCGGGCCAGGCAGGGGCCGGGCACCCGGGGCCGAGGTGGCTGGGCACCCGGGGTGTCCACGGGGTTCGGCCCTCCCCTCGTCTTCGAGCCCGAGCACCCGGGGTCCTTCCGTCCGGGCACCCTGGGTGTCCAGGGACTCCTCTCCTTCCTTCTCCTTGGTTCCTTCTTCGTACTCCTGGTCCATGGATGCTCGAACCTCCGTCATCTCCTTCCCATGATCATCTTCGATGTACCTAAGAATACATAGCGTATCTCTTTGAGGTAGAACCCCTTTCTCATGTGAAACCGAACGAAACTCGGAGAGGAAGGAAGTGACCTCGTTATCGATGTTGCATGCACGTGCTCTTGTCATTGGCCCTCTTGGTGCTTGCGGTGGTGATGGAGTGTCGGTGCGGGTAGTCGAGGGATGCTCCGCATCAAAGAGGTAAGACCGTAGTGATTTTGGTTAGGTAATGGTGGGGGTGGTATGGTATATGTGGGTGTATGAATGGGCAAGTGGGGGCGGAAGGTGGAACAAAACTGAGTAAGTTCAGTTTCGTCAGGGTGTAACGGACGTCCGGTGGGTCGCCGGTCGTGTGGTGGCTGGTCGTCCGGTAGGTCACGAAAATCCGGTAAATCCTTCTGTATAGGTGGTTCCGGTCATCCGGTGGGTGACGGACGTCCTGTGCTTCATGATGGTCCGGACGTCTGGTAAAACGCCGGTCGTCCGGTGGGTCTGGGCTAGGGTTCGAGGTATCTGCGGACAAATTGGTCAAAATTAGCCGAATTTGCGGCAGAAAATTGGGGAAAAGGTGGGGAAACTCGAGATCCACTCGTGGCACAGCAAATCCATGGAACAAATTCAACAGGATCTTGCCAAATCAAAAGATCCCAAAAAAAATTTGGGCTATTTTTGGTGGGGAATTTTCGAAATTGGGAAGAACACAACAAAAACAAGCTAGAAAACACGGGTAGGGGATCCAATTTTGTGAGAAGCCATGGCTCTTGATACCATATGATGCGGGGTCAACCCGTTCTAGGCCGATCTTTGACGAAATGGAGAGGAAACCCACGATGAACACGAAGAACACAAAGGAGATCACGGAGGAAAACACAAGAGGAACACTCAAATCAACACAAATATGGTCACACATGTGCTAGATTCACGATACATATCAAGACACACAATCCATAGTCAACAACAGCGGTACAAAGATAGTCTTCTCCCGGAGGAGGTCTTGGGAGTATCCCTTGGGATCTTCTCCGTAGCGGAGGTCTTGAATCCGTGTGGATCTTCTCCGAAGAGGGCCGCAGTCACTCTCGAGGAGATGAACCACAAGAAGGAATCAAATGAGCTATCCAAAAGCTGCCCTCGGAAGGAGGAAGTCAACGAGTATATATACATGGACCGAGGCCCTTTACTGTGCGCAGACAGTCGTGTCGGACGTCCGCAGGGTCACCGGACGTCCGGTCGCTCGGGAAGGGCCGGATGTCCGGTAACTCTCGGATTTCCGGTATTTTCCACGATTTCGGTTCTGTGAAGGGTGTCACGGACGTTCGGTGGCCTCCGGTCGTCCGGTGGCCTCCGTTCGTCCGGTCGTCTGGGAGTCGCCGGTCGTCCGGTGATCGTCGGACATCCGGTGCCTGGGGGTGACCGGTCGTCCGGTAGGGGTCGGACATCCGGTGCTTGTAGCGTCTTCAGCAGCACTTCTTGTTCCAAGCACTTGTCGATCCTGCCGCCTTGTCCACTGTGCAGAGCTGTCACGTGGCCTTCATCCAAGTACCTGAATATGCATAGAGTTTCTGATGAGGGTAGAAGCCATGTCCCATGTGAATCGAGAGGAAATTGATAAAGGAGCGAGTTCACCTCGGCTTCGAGAGCTCTTGCACAGGCTCGTGTCATTGGTCCTTTGGGCACTTGGTGAGTCGACAGTAGGTCCATGGGGATGACCTTGGGATGCTCCGCATCAGTTTTGTTTAGATTAAAGTTCGCCATAGCTGCAACTTCGCGTACTTCGTTTGTGTTCAACGACCAGACAAAGATTTCACATCACCTCACCTTGATCAATAAAGCTTTCCTCTTATATTCGCAATATTCAGATTGCAATCTTAGTTTCTTGCTTGTTCTTTGTTTGCTTGCAGGAAATAGACCCTCGTGGTCAGGTTGATCGTGCTCCGACGTGGTCAATACCCTCTTGGAGTTGGTTTAGCGATTGCTAAGGCGCGATGTCCTCGCACCTTCGTAGTCGGATCGTCAAAGTCTACTCCATCGAAAACGATAGCCACCATCTCATCGAAAGACGGGACACCTTTGCCTCTATCACCACCATAATGAGTGCGTGATGCCTTGGACGAAATATACAAGATGCCACTTCATAAATTTCGTCCAGTGGCTATTATTGGTGATGCGTCACCTTATTATTGGGCCAGACCCATGTAATTTCGAAATACTTGAGTATAGGCTGTTTTTAGAGTCCGTATGTGTGGGGAAACAAGAGTTAGGGTGGGTTTCGGACCCCTCCTCCAAGGGCCACGAATTCCCGCCCTCTTCCTCCATATATATAGCCCTTAGGGCGTCATTTAAACTTCGGGTTTTGTTTAGATTAAAGTTCGCCATAGCTGCAACTTCGCGTACTTCATTTGTGTTCAACGACCAGACAGAGGCGTCACAGAACCCCACCTTGATCAATAAAGCTTTCCTCTTATATTTGCAATATCCAGATTGCAATCTCAGTTTTTTGCTTGTTCTTCAGTTCAATAGACCCTCGTGGTCAGGTTGATCGTGCTCCGGCGTGGTCAATAACCTCTCAGAGTTGGTTTAGCGATTGCTAAGGCGCGATGTCCTCGCACGTTCGTAGTCGGATCGTCAAAGTTTACTTCCTCCAAAACGATAGCCACCATCTCATCGAAAGACGGGACACCTTTGCCTCTATAAGGCCGGGGGCCAAAGGACGCAGACGAAGGTGATGACGATGAGGTCGACGGTAACGGCCCGCCGAACACCATCACCAAGGCCAACAAGATACGATAAGGCTAACAGAGCTGCAACCCACGAGGAAGCCTGCCGGGGTCCAGCTGGAACCCTGCTTGAGGAGCCAGAGGGGGCGGGCACTATATCTACCTCTGCATTCAACTCCCTGGCAAGTCGCTTTGTCGGGAAAGGAGTGTAGGTGCAGATGGCGATGCCACATCGTGATGGCGACAGTGCGGCGGGTGCTTAGCCAGAGTCAGAGTCGTCGGCCTCCTGGTCGACGCCTTCGTCATCATCGTCACTGTCCTCCTCGCCAGTATCGCTCGACGAGGAGATTTCGTCGTCGGTCGAGCTCTCCAAGCAGCACCCTAAGCGAGCACCCGAGCTCCCAAAGACCTTGACGGAAAGGAAACCGTCTTCCATTAACTTGAAATGGAGAACGTGGCCTTCCAACAAGCTATGGTCATGAGCAAAGGTCTTCCAACCTCAACGAAAGTACATGACGTGAGGGGCAGGAAAGTCTACGTCCACCCGTATGCTGCCATTTCCACCGCCCCTCATGTGCAACCTCAATGATCGCGGTTGCTCGAGCTCCATCGCCCTAGCAAGGGGAGTAGGGAGGTGGAGGCGACCGCGTGGGGGCTTGTACACCCTGATGACGAACTCCAATGGCTGATCCCCGACATGCCCTTCCATCAGGGGAGAGGTGACCTGCGGGGGCATGGCCTGAGCGCCACCTCGCCCCCCTCGGCCATGAGCGACATGACGACCACGACCTCGCCCCCTTCCTCCTCCTCTCCTAGCGGGCTCCACCCCCGCACCATCAGAGGAAGGTGGGAGGCGCTATTGAGCAGAAGTTCTCGTCGCCACTGGAGCAGGATCGGAACCTCGGCTTGTCATCATGATGGGCGAGGACTGCTGTGAAGATAAGAAGAAGCGAAAGGTGTGGAAGAACGCCTTGCCCCTCGTCCCCTTTATAGGTGGGCGAAGCGGAGGGGAAAATTCTCCCACAGAGACGACCGCCCTGTTCAGCCAATCCGGCTCCCCTCCCGCCATTAACGGCTCTGAAAATCAAGGCCGACCCTCTGCGCCAATCTACGGTGCCTAGCTCCTTGCCACGCCACTCATTCCCACGCCCTCCACAACCACCACCAACCCTGCGCAATGCACGCGAGACACGTGGTGGGAGCATTTGGAGCGGGAAGAATAGTGGAGTGGCAGTTACCGCCCCATGAACGTGGGGAGTGGACGATCCGTGGGTAATGACCCATTATCCCCCACTACGATCGGCGTTACACGACGCGCGGAAGATGCGGAAACTGGCCCAGGCTCAAGTTAATGAAGAAGCAAAGAAGATGTCAAGGGAGGCAAGCTTCTCCTACGCCTTTGCCTGTGCACTGGTTAGAGCCTACCCCGACGAGGCCCAGCGGCGCGACCATGCCAGGCTCGGGGGCTCCTGTCACTGCAACAAACCCTGAGTCCGTTGCCTCAGACTATGCACATGCCCAAGGACAAGTTTGCAACACCAAGATCAGACCGAGGCTCGAAGGGATCGGCTCTTTGAGGAATCAGAGAGCTGGTTGAGGAGATCAAGATAACCAAGACCAGCCGAAGAGGATGGATATCACCAGAAGAAGAGCCTTCCTTGCCGGGTATACGAGCCTGGCAGGGTTGGATCACCTCGGAAGAAAGCCTCCAATATCGCACCGGCAGGCCTGTCGGGGCTCGCGGAGGCATACCACCACCTCACAACGATGCCCGTCGTCAATCAGTGCAGTGTCAAGCTCCTAAGTGGCTCAGTGGAAGCCTCCTGCCACATGGCAACCACTTCCTACAGAAAGAACCTCCAAATGACACCCGTCCAGAGACGTGTCAAGCAAGAAGGCACGAAGCTGGCAAAATAGCCTGACAGGGCCTGCCGGGCGAGCCGTGATGTGACACTGAGCGGCACATTTAATGCGCTCTATCAGCCTGCATAGTTAGGTATGATAGCACTGTTTGCTATCTAATCAGCATGGAAAGACTGATTTGCACTGTGGTGACCCCTTAATCTATAAAAGGAGGCCCATGGCAACCATAGAAAGGATTTGACCATTCAATCCTGCACACACTCATACGCGCGCAACCGCTCTCGCCCCGAGGCAACCTTGCCGGGCAAGAGCGTCGTGATCTTTTTCACCATTCCACCATCAATCCACCAAAGCAGGAGTAGGGTTTTACGCCTCGCGGCGGCCCAAACCTGGGTAACAACTGCCCGTGTGATCTCTGTCGTGCTGCGCTACGCTTCTCTGCTCTTTGTGCAACGTACCCACCCCCCCGCTGAACGAAAAGGGACCCCTGTCCCATAGGTGGTCGTGGTTTTCTCGTGATAGCGGCAGAAAAAGCGAAAAGGCCCCATGCTCCTGATGTACGGTGGAACCCTAGATGGCTAATCTTTCATGAAATGGAGGGGATCCCACGAAGAACACGACGAACACGAGGAGAAACACAAGGGGAAACACGAGAGAATCACTCAAACCAACAAGAACAAGTCACACATATGCTAGATCCTCGAAACACAAAGAGATACAAGATCCATGATCAACAAGGGATGATACAAAGGGTAACCGGTTCTTCTCCGTGAAGGAGGTCTTGAATCCGTGTGGATCTTCTCCGTGGAGGGGCCGCAGTCACTCACAAGGAGATGAACCACTAGTGGATGAGCAAAGCTCAGTCTCAAATGAGCTAAACCTAAGCTAACCCTCACTAGGAGGAGGTAGAGGAGTATATATAGTCTAGGGCCACGAAGGGGTAAGTGGGAGAGGGATACATGGGCCTCTGGCCCGAGAACTGTGCGTAGACAGCATGTAGCGGACGTCCGATGGCTACCGGACGTCCGGTGGCTCGCGAGGGTCCGGACGTCTGGAAGTCTTCGGTCTTCCGCTATTTTCCTTCTGTCGTCGAAGTCACGGACGTCCGGTGGCCTCCGGTCATCCGGTCGCCTGGGAGTAGTCGGTCATCCGGTAGAGGCCGGACGTCCGGAGCCTGTAGCTTTTCTAGCAGCTTTTCCGTTTGATCCTCGGACTTGTCCTCGCCATCATGTCCAATGCTCCTAGCTGTTCCATGGCCTCCCTTTTGGTTCCTGGTCATGTATAGCACATATATTTGAGGTAGTAGCCATGTATCGCATGTAGAAAGTGGAGGTTCGGAGAGGAGCGAGTTAACCTTGTGTCCAATGGTGTGTACTTGAGGTCTCATCGAAGTGAACATGGGGATGATCGTGGGATGCTCCACATCATCTCCCCCCCTTGGGAAAGATCCGACCTCGGATCGAAAAGATCATCACCATGGAAGCGGTTGTCGTGGACGGACTTGTAGTTGGACCGAGATGAAGACTTGGCGTAATCCAAGTAGTCCAAGGTGTCGCCGGAGTGGTATACATGCAAGAAGAGCAAACACAAACGACAGTCGGAAATACAATGGTTAGCGCACAAGTGTCTATCATGTAAGAATGGGTCCGTGTGACAAGTTTGGGCATGGCAAGGCACAATATGCTTATCTAAAAGAAGTACAATGACATGTAAAGCATTCATGTGAGCAAATTCATTTGTTGTGCACACAAAGGTAGGGTAATTTGCATGGTGCACAAAGCTACAATTTCGTTGTCACATCCCTAGTCAGTGCTTGCATTAGGACTAGCTAGAGTGTGCATCATGTTTACTTTCCACAAAAACTTGAAATGAGAATGACAGAAACCCCAGCATCCCTCTTCTAACAACTAGGGTTCAATAAAATCTTTTCCAATGTACCCAAAATGCCCTTAAAAATGTTCATCATCTTTGCCTTGGTCTTAAACCTCTGCCAAAAATGGGGCACAATTTTCTAGGACATCCAAAGGTCTCTGGATTAATTCATATTGTAATTGCATTTGGGCATTTAAATGCTATACAATATTTTATGTGCCCAAATAATCATAAACTAAAATATTACATACTGTTCATATTATATACAGTGGGCATGACTAGTTTTATGAGTTATAAAAATGATCTAGCATTTTTACTAATTCAACAAAGTTGAAAAAGAAACAAAATAGAAATAAAATAGAAAGAGAGGAGAGAGAAGACTACCTGGTGCCCAGTAGCAGGCCCACCTGCCGGCCGAGCCTAGCCACCGCTCCACCGAGCTGCTTGGCTCGGCCAGGCAGGCAGACATGTGCTCAACGGCGGCAGCAGCGCGCGCCACGCAGCTGCCCGCCGCCCCGCCATAGCCGCAGCCACCGAGCTCCCCTCGCCTCGCCGTCGTGTCCCCGAGCTCCGCCACCATCTGTTACGCCTCCCCGTCGAGCCACGCCTCGCCGAAAGCTTCAACACGTCGTCCCAGAGCACTTCTCCCCCTTTCGGCCGTCGAGATCGCCGGCGACCTCACCGTCGCAGCAGCTCGTCCCCGACCTCGCCGTCAACTTCAACGCGACCGCCGTGAGCCCAGCTGCCTCCCCATCCTCTCTGTATTCCCCCTCGATCCCTATACCGACCGCACAAAGCTCACCCGCACGCGCCGCCGTGGAGCTCGTCGCCGACGAGGCTCCGACCACCCAATGGCCGCGCCACCCTGCCCGTTAGCTTCACCGCATCCCTAGGAACCTAACGCACCACTGCACGAGCCTCGCCGTGCTCTCTAACAACTAGACCGAGCTCACCCGAGATCCGGCGGCCGCTGGACTCGTCGCCGGCGCCTTTTCCGGCGACCCCGAGGCCAGCCACCACCACCACCCGACGCGGCTCACTCCCAGCTGCCCGTAGATGTGCTCCGCCGTCGATTTGGTCGCCGGAGCACAAATCCCGCACCCCACAGCCGCGTTTGGCCTCGCCGGCGGCTAAACGCCGGTGAGTCAGCCCCGTTTGACCAAGGGTTTGACCCCCCTGGGTCACTGACATGTGGGCCCTGTCTGTTAGTCAAACCTAGATTAGTGTCTAAACTAATCCTAATTAGTTAATTAACTAACTGTGACACTGACCAGTGGGTCCCACTGGTCAGGTTTGACCTGGACGCCCTGTTGACTGGCTGACGTCAGCATGATGTCATGCTGACGCAGTAAATGATTTTTTGGGATTATTTGATTTAAAACAAATCAGGAAATTCCAAAAAATGCTTTAAACTTCAAAAAATCATATAAATTCAACAGTAGCTCAGATGGAAATAATTTATATATGAAAATTGATCAGAAAAATCCAATCTTTCCAATGGCACTTGTTTCATGCAAGTTTGAGAAAGTTAACCTTGCTGTTCACTTTAAAACATGATAATGCACTTTAATGAATAATAGTTTGGGTTTCAATTTGAATTTTTGATTCAAATGGGATCAAACCCTTCTGTTTATAGATGCATTAGCCCAAAACACATGCATCTTGACCTATCGTGAGCATGCATCATATTGTTGCATTTGTTTGCTTATTAATTGTATCGCCGGTGTTCTCCGTGTTAGGTCCTGCTCCCGAGGATACTTCTGCGTATCAAACTGAAGAGCAGTACCTGACAACCACTCTGTCAGGCAAGCAACCATTGATCATTCCGATACAAACCCATCTTCTCGCTCCTGCTCTCTTTTACTTCATTAAGGCAACAGCGTGTGAACTGCTACTTGCTGCGGTAGTTGAAGCCTATTCCTTTGCATGACCTGTCATTGCCACAGTAAATAGTTGAAACCCACTAGCATGTGTAGGAGTTGATTGAGCCATGTGATGTGTGATCCACCATGCTATTTATTTATGTTGCCTGCTATGCTTAGAGTTGTGTCAGGTCTGGTTCATCTGGGTGATGGATCAGAGTGAAATGATCATACCGGTAAAGAGAGGGAAGTGTGGAACATGTTTGGTAAAGGTATCGATGAAAGGCCATGTAGGAGTACGTGGTGGGTTGTTTCATTGGAACCGTCCATAGGACCCGAGATCTGTATGTGTGGTTCAAGTTTCAGCTACTACCATGCATTGGTCCCGGAACCAATGGACCCTCTCGGCTTATTAACTACCCTTGTCCTCTGTCCAGGAGTTGCAACTAGTTTCTGGTGTTTGTAGTTTACTGGTGGTCGTGCACAGCGCTGACCCTCGGGGTGGGCTGTGATGCGACAGGTACGTGGCATGGTGTACCGGTCGCCCGTTTGGTGACTCGGGAACCCTGTACACATCGTTTGGGGCCGTGAGCGACACCCCGACCGGATCTCCCCACGGATGGAACCCAAATAGGCGATAAACCTGGACTAGGGACTTGTGTAGTTAGTCAGGTCGTGGCCGACACCCTCGCTGGGCTTCCGCTTGAAGGTTGCCGAGTACATGTCGAGTAAGCGGCGATAAGCGGTGGAAGCATGTGTGAAGAAGTACACCCCTGTAGGGTTACCAATCTATTCGAATAGCCGTTGTTCGCGGTACGGACTACTTGGTTACTCTTACAGTTCATAGACAAGTTGACGGATACTACTAAAAGCCTCAAGACAAGTGTGAGTGCCATGGATGGCCCTTCCGTAGGATGTCGGAAGAGGATCCACGGTGGTGTATTGTTGTGGTGAGTAGAGGACTCGTGTACGTAGTCTTATCTTGCAATCTGCTGAGAGTCGTAGTATAGGTTAGCCAAGAGTCAAAGCTGGCTTGCTGCTATGAACTCCACTACCCTTGTTGATAATGATGCATGTATGGTAGGTTCTGTTGTAAGACTTGCTGAGTACCTTTGTACTCATGTTTGCTTAATAACAGTTGAAGAGGAGAACCCTGCCCCTTCTGACGGGTTCTAGATAGACATCGACGTCGACGAGTAGCCTGCTACCCAGACGGAGATCCTGAGCTTGTGAAGGGCCTTGTAGATAGTCAGGCTACACCAAGCCTGTTTTATTTTCCAAGTTGTCTATACTCAGACATGTTAGCTTCCGCTTGTGCTTGTATGATTGTATGACTTGAGTGTTTGGTCATGTGATCCCTACCTGTATGGATATGTTATGTATGGCTCTTCGGAGCCTCTTAAATAAAGTACTTTGAGTCATAGAGTTCTGTTGTGATGCAATGTTGTATTTGCATATATTGAGCATATTGTGTGTATGATTGAAATGCTTGGTATGTGTGGGATCCGACACCTAGTTGTTTTCCTTTGGTAGCCTATCTTACAGGGAAATGCCTCCTAGTGCTTCCAATGAGCCTTGGTAGCTTGCTACTGCTCGGAACACGTAGGCTGGCCAGCATGTGTCCTTCTTCGTTCATGTATCTGTCCCTTAGGGGAAATGTCACGCGTTGTTCCTTTAAGTCCATGTAGCTTGCTACGACTTGGGTTCATATGTTGATGACCGACACGTTCGTTGCTGGGTCATGAATGCCTGTCTCTGTAATTTAGTGCCACTTTTGGTTTATAACTAGCCATGTCGGCCCGGGTTCCCTATCATATGGATGCTAGTGACACTGTCATATACGTGTGCCAAAATGCGCAAACGGTCCCGGGCCAGGTAAGGTGGCACCCGTGGGATACCGTGCGTGAGGCCGCAAAGTGATATGACGTGTTACAAGCTAGATCGGTGTGACTTAGGATCGGGGTCCCGACAGCGTTGGCATCAGAGCCGGACTGCCTGTAGGTTTCTCAAGCCAAACTGGTCGATGTTGAGTCTAGAAAATTCTTAGTTATATGTAGGGGAATTGATCGTGGAAGGGAACGTAAGGCTCTTTTTACTTCTTTACCTTATGCCCTTCTGATCTGAGTCAGCCTATTCTTTCTACGGGGGTTTAGGACTAGGCCTCTCATCCTTACTAGGTTCACGTGTTACTAATCCGTAGACTCTTAGGATTGTTGTTTCTAAGCCTCAGTTCAGTTTCTACCCTTATAGTATGATGATTAGTTGGACCCGGAACCTTGATATTATATTGTTGAGTGGCTATGCTATCATTTGTATGATGTCTCAAATCTTTTTTGAGCATTTACAGTTGTTATGCTGCCCGATTTCTTCCAGAAATTCTAATGCCTTTGCATTATTTCGTGTTTCAGATGTCTGGTCGCACACCTCACCAAGTGGTTCGTTTGACTCGGTGCATTAATGTGCCTGGTCACACGGCCATGCTAGTCCGTGTGTTGACTGAGACCGGCTACCATTGGTATCCTGAGTACACCGTTGGGGAACAGTACCGGGATTTCAACCAGAGTCAGTATTTCTGCACAGTCTGGATATACCCCTCATATCCCGGAGCTAACGACCCCATCCATTGTGTCTTATGGACTCGGGGTTACCATCGAGATGGTAGTGCAGGATGCCGCTTACTCGATGATGACCATCATCCGGGCTAGGCATGCCCTGCTGCTGAACACTGAGTTCTGTTACATGCCAGCCTCACTTCCTGGAGAGGAAGGCTACTACACTGGTTTGTATACTGATGCTGCCCATGAGGAGCCACTATTTCAGACTACTATCCAGATGCTGGAGGATAGGGACCGTGAGGTCCGTGCCCTCCGGATGGAGCTGTATAACACTCGAGCCGCCCACTGGACTACTTTGACAAGGCTTGCACCTACTGTGCAGGCCGGATATCTGGATATGCGGGATTTGTACCCCGTGCGGACTCGTCTGCCTGATCGTATAGATTGGCGTGACGTTGGGGGTATTACACCTCCACGTGGGCGTCGGTTACCACCAGCATCGGGACCGAGGCCACATCCATATCCCTATGGTCCACAGCCTTCGAGTGCTCGAGAGTTTCAAGATCCATCCGTTCCACTTCCAGGCTACGGTGGTAATCTTTACGAAGATTACTACGGGAGTGTCTGAGTTGGACCGTGGCAGTAGTAGTATCGTAGTAGTCGCATTTCCACAGTCCGGCGCGTCTTGTGGAATATGACTTAGTTTGTACTGAGTTCCGGAGGTGTAATTAAATAATGTATAGGGGCTTGGAATGCCTCTGATGAGATGTATCGTCTTTCATCGCAGTTGTACTTTAGCCTTGGCTTGTACTAAACTATGTTTGGTGTGTATGACCACTGGTGTATATATGGCAGTTTCTATATTACCATGTCGTACGGATGAACATCTCAGCATTCCGTGTCATCCATTACATTCTGCACTCCTATGTCAAAGTTTTTACCATCCTTGTCTAAACCGTTGTTTTGTTTTCCTAGGATGGTCAACACTCGCAGCACTCCTGCTGCTCAAGAGCAGGGTGAGGCTAGTGGGGCTAGAGATGAGAATCTGCCCCAGCCACCCTCCTTGGCTGAAGTTATGCTTGAGGCAGAACAGAAAAAGAGAGAGACCAACTGTCTGCTGGAACGCATAGAGCAGAACACTGGGTTCCGTCAGAGGAATGACGTGGTGTCAATCAATGACTTTATCAAGATGTGCCCACCGAAGTTCCATCATTTCGCAGAACCTCTGGATGCGGATGACTGGCTTCGCAGTATCACCCACAAGCTACACTCTGCCCGTGTGGCCGAAGCTGACAAGGTTACCTACGCCGCCTACCATCTTGAGGGCCCTGCCAGTCTCTGGTGGGAAAACTTTGAGGCTATGCGTCCCGCTGGCCAAATCACTACTTGGGCTGAGTTCAGTGAGGCATTCCGTGAACATCACATTCCGGAAGGTCTCATGGATCGCAAGCGGGAGGAATTCTGCAATTTCACCCAGGGCCGGTTAATCGTGGATGGTTATAGTCGCGAGTTTGGCAACTTGGCACGCTATGCACCTGAGGAAGTATCCACCGATGCCAAGAAGCAGGCGAGGTTCCACAAGGGACTCAGCCCCGAACTTCGCTGAGATCTACGTCTGCACGAATGCACCTCCTTCCAGAAGTTGGTGAACAAAGCTATCAATGCTGAGACAGGCCAGACTGATTTCGAAGCCACACGCAAGCATCCTCGTGACTTTGGTTCCTCATCCGGCTCTGGCTCTCACAAGCGCCGTGTGTGGGTTCCTAACACTGCTCTGCCACCCAAGTACACTCCGAGGCCATCCTATGAGGTGCCTCGCCCAACTCAACAGTATGCACCTGCCAAGACTTATGGAGGACCACCTGCCAACTTTGCTCCACGCACTGGCACTGTGACATGTTTCAAGTGTGGAGAACCAGGGCACTACATGCGTGAGTGTCCTCAGAACCCGCCAGGAAAGCCCGTTGGCCGTGGTAAGCCAACAGGTAAGGTGAACTATGTCAAGCCAATCCCCACTGCACGTGGTCATGTCAACTATGTCTCTGCTGAGGAAGCTTATGAGGATCCTAACGTCGTCCTTGGTATGCTTCTTGTTAACTGCCATCCGGCATCTGTTCTTTTCGATACTGGAGCATCTCATTCGTTCATATCTGAGAGCTATGCTCGAATGCACAACATGACTTTTTGTGACATGCCCACTTCCATGGTTATTCAAACTCTTGGTTCAAAGTGGCAAACCTCTAGAGTAAGCCATGGGAATGAAATTCTTGTCGATAGACTTGTTTTCCTTGCATCACTAATTGCTCTCAAGTCCTCGGACATAAACATCATCTTGGGTATGTACTGGATGACAGCTCATTACGCCAAGATTGATTGCTACACTAGGACCGTTCAACTTACACACCCATCCGGCAAGACAGTCAATGTTTTGACCCGAATGGCTGAGCGTCAGCTCTACTCTCTTGATGCCAACCCTCTACCAGAACTCGAAGATATCCCGGTAGTCCGTGACTTTCCGGATGTCTTTCCCAAAGAACTACCAGGTGTTCCACCTGACAGAGATGTCGAGTTCGTGATCGATCTTATTCCAGGAACTGTCCCAATCTCTAGGAGACCCTATAAGATGGCACCCCTAGAATTAGCTGAGCTTAAGAAACAACTCGATGAGTCCTTGAAAAAGGGTTTCATCCGTCCTAGTTCTTCCCCTTGGGCTTGTCCCGTCCTCTTCGTCAAGAAGAAGGATGGAACGGAACGGATGGTTGTAGATTACCGACCTGTCAATCTGGTCACCATAAAGAACAAGTATCTGCTCCCCAGGATCAACGACTTGTATGATCAGCTCGCTGGATCCTCAGTCTTTTCCAAAATGGATTTGAGGTTGGGCTACCATCAAATCAAAATCAAGAACGGGGACATTCCCGAGACGGCTTTTGTTACTCGTTATGGCCAATACGAGTACACCGTCATGTCCTTCGGGTTAACCAATGCCCTAGCCACTTTCTCCCGGCTAATGAATTCTATATTCTTGGAGTATTTGGATAAATTCGTCGTGGTATACCTCGATGATATACTCATTTACTCCAAGAACAAGGAAGATCATGCCGAGCATCTAAGGCTAGTATTGACGAAACTTTGAGAGCACCGTCTTTATGCCAAATTCTCCAAGTGTGAATTCTGGTTGCCAGAAGTGACCTATCTAGGTCATGTAATCTCTAGTAAGGGTATTGCCGTCAATCCTGAGCGAGTTCAAGCCGTCCTTGATTGGACTCCCCCTGAATCGGTCAAGCAAGTTAGGAGTTTCGTTGGCTTAGCGAGCTATTGCCGACGCTTCATCGAGAATTTCTCCAAGCTTGCTAAACCTCTAACTGAACTCCTCAAGAAAGATAAAAAGTTTGAATGGACCCCACAGTGCGAGTCCAGTTTTCAGGAACTGAAAAGACGCCTGACATCTGCACCCGTACTGGTACCACCAGACTTTTCCAAGGATTTTATTATCTACTGCGTCGCCTCGCGACAAGGACTAGGTTGCATACTCATGCAAGATCGTCAAGTGATCACATACGCATCTTGACAATTGCGTCCACATGAGGATAACTATCCTACACATGATCTAGAGCTTGCAGCTGTAGACCACGCACTCAAAACATGGCTACATTACCTTCTTGGTAATCGCTGTGAAATCTTCACCGATCACCAAAGTCTGAAATACATCTTCACCCAACCGGATTTGAATCTCAGGCAAAGATGTTGGGTTGAGTTGCTCACAGATTATGACTTAGGAATCACTTACACCCCTGGGAAGGCCAATGTCATGGCTGACGCACTGAGTCGTAAGTCTTATTGTAACAACCTAATGTTACAACAAGGGAAACCACTTCTCCACAAGGAATTTCGTAAGCTTAACCTTCACATTGTTCCCCGAGGATTCCTTTCCACTTTGGTGGCGAAACCTACCCTCACGGATCAGGTCATCAAAGCACAGAAGGTTGATCCGGGAATCTCCCGTATCAGGAGGAACATCAAGAAAGGAGTCGCGGGATGTTTCTCAGTTGATGATCGATGTGTCATGCTTTTTGGAAACCGCTTAGTGGTTCCTAAGGTACGAAACCTGAGACGGTTGATCCTTAAGGAGGCTCATGAATCTCCTCTCATGATTCATCCCGGTAGTACCAAAATGTATCAGGACCTACGCCAGAGGTTCTGGTGGACTAGGATGAAGAGAGAAATCGCTCAATTCATTGCTAACTGCGACGTTTGTCGTCGAGTCAAGGCAGAGCATCAATGGCCTGCTGGCACCCTTCAACCTTTAGCTATTCCTGAATGGAAATGGGACAAGATCGGTATGGACTTCATTACCGGGTTTCCGAGTACCAGGAAAGGGAATAATGCTATCTTCCTCGTTATCGACCGCCTCTCCAAAGTAGCCCATTTCTTGCCTGTTCGAGAGAGTATAACCGCTTGCCAGCTAGCAGACCTGTATATCTCTCGGATAGTATCACTTCATGGTGTGCCGTTAGAGATTAACTCCGACCGTGGAAGTCTTTTCACTTCACGATTTTGGGAAAGTTTCCAGAATGCTATGGGGACTTATCTCTCTTTCAGCACCGCCTTTCATCCTCAGTCAAGTAGTCAAGTGGAACGAGTCAATCAAATTCTGGAAGATATGCTTTGAGCCTCTATCATCTCTTTCGGTATGGATTGGGAGAAGTGTCTTCCATTTGCCGAATTCGCTTATAACAATAGTTATCAAGCCAGCTTGGGCAAAGCTCCCTTCGAAGTTCTATATGGACGAAGATGTCGAACACCTCTTAACTGGTCAGAAACTGGGGAAAGACAATTCTTTGGTCCGGATATGATCCAGGAAGCAGAAGAGCAAGTTCGCATCGTTTGTGAGAAATTGAAAACAGCCCAGTCTCGCCACAAGAGCCAATATGATTGTCCTCATAAGGCTGTGACTTTTGAAGTCGGCGATAAGGCTTATCTTCGGGTTACTCCTCTTAAGGGAACCCATTGCTTCGGTATCAAAGGCAAATTGGCTCCTCGTTACATCGGTCCTTTTCGCATTCTTGCCAAACAAGGAGAAGTTGCCTACCAATTGGAACTACCTCTGCACCTTTCCAGAGTTCATGATGTCTTCCATGTTTCTCAACTCAGGCGTTGCTTCTTGGATCCTATCCGCGGAGTGAACCACGAAACGCTTGATCTCCAGGACAATCTCACATATCGAGAATACCCCGTTCGCATTCTTGATCAAACCGAGCGTACCACTCGACGTCGTAATATCAAGTTTCTCAAGGTTCAATGGTCACTTCATTCCGAGAGTGAAGCTACTTGGGAAAGGGAGGATCGTATTCGACTTGAGTACCCCACCCTCGTTCCGGAGGAACCCTAATCTTGGGACGCGATTCTTCTGAGTGGGGGTGAGTTGTCACATCCCTAGTCAGTGCTTGCATTAGGACTAGCTAGAGTGTGCATCATGTTTACTTTCCATAGAAACTTGAAATGGGAATGACAGAAACCCCAGCACCCCTCTTCTAACAACTAGGGTTCACTAAAATCTTTTCCAATGTACCCAAAATGCCCTTCAAAAATGTTCATCATCTTTGCCTTGGTCTTAAACCTCTGCCAAAAATGGCGCACAATTTTCTAGGACATCCAAAGGTCTCTGGATTAATTCATATTGTAATTGCATTTGGGCATTTAAATGCTATAAAATATTTTATGTGCCCAAATAATCATAAACTAAAATGTTCCATACTGTTCATATTATATACACTGGGCATGACTAGTTTTATGAGTTATAAAAATGATCTAGCATTTTTTACTAATTCAACAAAGTTGAAAAAGAAACAAAACATAAATAGAATAGAAAGAGAGGAGAGAGAAGACTACCTGGCGCCCACAAGCAGGCCCACCTGCCGGCCCAGCCTAGCCACCGCTCCACCGAGCTGCTTGGCTCGGCCAGGCAGGCAGGCAGGTGCTCGACGGTGGCAGCAGTGTAATGCCCAGAATGGGACTATACCTCCTACGTGTCGAGGCACGACTTAAAGGTATAAGCCCATTCTGGAATGATCTCAAGTTTGGTATCTTTGCACGACTCATGTAAAAGAGGGATTAAATTGCATAAGGAGATAGTTGGCTTACACTCGCCACTTCACACAATACATTACATAAGCAAAACATCATTCGAAACATCACAACCCGACTACGGGCGAAGATCCAAAAGAAAGATACCAAAACAACATAAAGCCACAGGTCCGAATCGCCCCTAGTAGAAACCACTACTGATCGTCGAAAACGTCACAAGCATACGGCCACTCTCTTCATCGAGCTCCTAGTGAAGTACTTGAACCAGCTCCTGCATCATTCTCGGCTGAACCTGCATCTAGTGTTGTAGTATCTGTGAGCCATGAGGACTCAGCAATCCCATAACCATGGGTATCAAGACTAGCAAAGCTTAATGGGTAGGAAGAGGTAAAGTGGTGAGGTTGCAGCAGCGGCTAAGCATAATATGGTGGCTAGCTTACGAGTACAAGAATAAGATGAGCATCTACGCAAACGGTCGCAACTAGTAGTGATCGCTAAAGATCCTAAACTACATACGAGTCAAACATAACCCCACCGTGTTCTCTTCTCAAAGTGAAAAGAGACAGTCACGGTTACTCACACAGTTGTGTGTTTTACTTCGGATCCTCTGTCAAGTTTTCTACAACAGGACAATAACAAATTCCAATCTGCCACATAACCGCGGGCACGGCTTTCGAAAGATTATAACCCTGCAGGGGTGTCCCAACTTTGCCCATCACAAGCTCTCACGATTAGCTGAAGTGATAAATATAATATCATCACCCCTTATCTTAGGGAAATCCGATCAGGCTCGGCATCCCGGTGCACAAGACATTTCGACAATGGTAAAACAAGTCCAGCAAGACCTCCCGGCGTGCCGACACCCTGATAGTAGCCGCGCGTATCTCATCTCAGGCCACGTCCGGATGAGCAGTACGTACAGTAATTGAAGACCCCAGATAACTGGGTGGCACCGCAAGTGGCTCTAGTTTGGGACCAACACCATCAGCACTGGCCCCCCTGCTATGTAGAAAGAATCCTCGGGTAGCGCTAACTCCCTATGCAATTTAATTAATTAATTAAGTTGTTATTATGAGAAAATTAAAAACCAAAGTTGGGCCTTGCTGGAGGAGTTTTATTCAAAGTCGAACTGTCAAGGGGTCCCCATCCACCCATCATGTAAGGAACGCAAAATCAAGGAACATAATGCCGGTTTATCGGCGCCTAAGGTGGCATGAGTGGAACAAATCACCGAGCAAAAGGCCAAGCCTTCCACCCATGCCCAGTATATAGGTGTGTTAATAATAATATAACATATTGTGATATTCCAACAACAAGTTCCCTCCTGGAACGAACTTCATCTTCACCTGCAAGTAACAACGCTATAAGAGGGGCTGAGCAAGCGGGTAACATAGCCAAACAGTGGTTTTTGCTAGGAAGGTTTCAAAAGTTAGAGGTTTCATGGCAACAAGGAGAGGCTGACATAAAAGATGGGTAGCGCGACATGTAACGATAGCATCGAGACAACTAAGCATGGCAATGGTAGTAAAGGTATCCAAGGGTATGATCATCTTGCCTGGGATTCCGCAAGGAAGAAGAACAAGTCCATGAAGTAGACGGAGCAACATAGTCGAGCGAATCCTCACAACTCCGGAACGAAACCGAAGCTAACAAGAGAAGCAACCGGAAAGAAGCAAACAACACGGTAAACACACAATCATAAACATGGCATACGATGCACATCCAAGTATGATGCATGTCCGGTTTAAATATGCATGGCATGGCAAAGTGCACAAACAAGTACTACAAGTTAAGTGGAGCTCAATATGCAACGAGTTGCATATTGACGAAACACCACATTTTATTTATTTAGTTGACTCTCGTTTATTTACAAGACAAGGTTAAATGTTTGTTAACATGGCAAGAGGTGAAGCAAGAGCAAACTACCTATTTAGGCAATTTAAATGAGGCCGGAAAATAACAACAACAATTCCGGAAAATCCCCATATGCATGTTTAGCAATTCTTAAAGCAACAACATTTAAGCATATTAATGTAGTTAACATGATGCGGATGACATGAGCAAGTTTTATGCAATTATTAGTTAAACGTTAACATGAAGAGACATGAAGTATTGTCACCGTGGTGAAAGGAAAGGGTGCCACGGCAACGATCCGAAAATGATGCATCAGCAACATCTCGGTTCCGGTAACTCGTTGAGAGACCGGTGCAAAAGATGATGGAGAGTGTGACATGCAAAAGAGATGGGGTGCTCCCGGTTACCGGGTTCCCATGGGACAACGACATGGCAACAAGAAGGAACATCTCAAGCGACGATTCGGGCACGGTACAAACATGAGGTGCAACTCATACAACAAGCAACATTCGTTCACGGCCGTCGTCCCGGAGTTATACCTTTGAAGCGTGCGTTCTCGGAGGTGGCTCGAGATCGTAGAGGAAGAAGTCGTTCTCGCGATTCGTAGTGGAAGTAGGCGTCGCGACGGTAGTCGTACATGCACGTAGTGGGAAGTAGTTGTTCTCGTTTCGAAGATGAACTTGACGTCGAGGGTCTGCGAGGTCGACGGTAGTGGTACTTGACGTTTCTCCTTGTAGTCGAACTTGACATCGGGCGTCGAGGTACTTGGCAGTTCGTAGTGGTACTTGATGTCCGTATGTTCCACGAGGTCCTCGAGGGTCGACGGTAGTCGTTCACGGGCCGTCTTCTCATATGACGCCATCTTGGTCTTGGCGGCGGTAGTGGTACACGGCGACGGTAGTCGTTCACGGAGCTCGTTTTTCTGTAGATGTTCGGGTTATCGTCGTACTTGGGTCTTCAACTTGTCGGTCTTGTCAAAAATGAAGGGGTACTTGGTGTGTCATCGTGTAGCCGTTTGACGTAGCCGTTCGGGTCTCGGAGTGATTGCGGAAGTTCACTTGGCGGTGGTAGACGAAGCAAGGGCAGCGCGCGAGACGACAATAGCGACAACAGAGGCGGCTGCGGCAACTTGGCGGAGGTGGCTGCAAGGCCTCGGGCGGCAGTGATGCCAAACGAGGAGAAGGAGGCCGATGCAGGGGGGGACGCCGGCGCTGGGTCTTGGCGGCGGACGGCGCGGCGCGGCAAGGCCGGAGGGAGGCGCTCGAGGGGTGACCATGGCGTCGGGGCGGACGATGGCGCGGACGAGGAGATGAGGCAGGGCACTTGGGGCGAGGTGGTGGAGCTTCGGTGGTCTTGGTCGCCCACAGCGGAAGGAGGAGGCGCGGCACAGACGAGCTCGGGGCTGGAGGCCGTCGCTGGCGGCGGGGAGGAGCTGCGGTGGAGGCTGGCCTGCGCGGGGAGGGAGGCCGGGGCGCGCAGCTCCTGGTGCTTGGCGCGCCGGAGGGAGACGCAAGCCAGGCGCGGCGCGCTGGAGGTAGCGCACGAAGGGGCGGATCGAGGCCACTCGAGGAGGCAGGGGCGGCCGGCTGCTTCTGGTCGTCGGGAGGGGCGAGGCTAGCGCGATGCGGTGTGAGATGGGAGCGGGGCGCTGCGGGAGATGGTGCGGGGGCACTGCAGCCTGGGAAGAGCGAGGAGGGAAGGGACCGAAGGAAGGGGGGCGAGCGACTGGCGGCGCATCGGGAGGACGAGGGGGAGATGGATCGAGGGGAAGAAGCGCTAGGGTTAGGAGGAGGGAACGAGCTGCGGCCTGCTAGGAGGAGAGGGAGGCTGGGCCTCGGGCCGGCCTGGAGGCTGGGTCCTCTCTTAAAAATAAGAGCGAAAAGAAAAGAAAAGGAAAAAAAAAC
>LR738714.1:225940625-226026230 GCA_902687465.1 Secale cereale
TTAAAAGAAAAGAAAGAGGGGGGGGGGGAGAAGCTGGCTCGGGCTAGGGTTATTTTTCCTGGACTCGCAAAATGTCCATGGTCCACGAAAAATAGGAGAGGCAAGAAAAGAGAAAGAGAAGGCATGAGGAAAAATTATGCAAGTGTGTTACAGTGATCCCAAACAATGGAATATTTATTTATAATAGCTCCATAATACCAGGAGGATATGTTATAAAGAGAAGTCATCCTTCCCTCGATTTAAATGGACCGAAGGTCCACACAATTTATTTAGTTGAGATGCAAAAGATTAATGACATGATGGCATGATGACATGATGCAATGCAAAAATAAATAAAGCAAGCACAAAGAAACACACGGGAAACCCAGAACATCTGGAATCTTCTGGAATCTTCTGGGACGTCGGTCTTCGGGCGTCACAACTCTCCCACACTAACAGAGGATCTTGACCCGAGATCCTAGAGATAGCACCGGGTAGAAACGGAAAAGAAGAGGAAGAGGTAAAACAAAGTTGCTTCTTCGACAAACGAGTGAAACCACTAACCTGAGAGGTTGATCAAATGAAATAAGAATACAACGGAGATGAACGAATATGAAAACACTCTGTTAGAAAAGAGGAACAAGGAACATTATGAGAACCTTGCAGATTGAAAGACATGAAACAAGAGCTTACGAACCAAAAGAATATGAAACCGCAATGGTATATCCAAGGAATAAGAATGACAGAATTTGGACAGCACTCCGTCTGAAAATCAAAGGAATCAACAAGAACTTGAGGAGATGGAATGATACTTGATGAAATCAACAACACACTGCCTCCGGAACAATTATAAGAATGGCACAAGGGGTAAGAAAGAATTCAGATAGCACTCCGGTTGAAAAGAGGCAAAACTAGATAAATGACGGAACTAGAATGTAGGTGACAACATTCCAGTAAAATAGACAATCAAGGGAAGAATATGATCTTGATAAAAAACGAGATGATGGTCAAAGAGAGCAATATCACAAAGCCTCCGGAATGAAAGAATAGAGTATAACTCAATGAAAGAATTGGACGGAGAAAAAATATGACAACTTCTCTCAAAATTGAATTTGAAAGAGCATCCTTACGAAGAATGATTGAACGGAGTTGTTGGAAAAATCAACAACGAAAAGAATAAGCCCGTTGTGGGCTTATGGAAAACATCTCAAAATTATGAGGTGACGACCAGCAACTAACGGAAACATTTAACTGGATTGAGATCAACAAGGAGACAATAAACTTATATCACCGGAATGATAAATGAAGAACTTGGGTCATTTATAAGCACCATAATAGCAACAATTCTCAGGGAAAGCTTTTAGGTGAAATACAACCCAAGATAACTCCAACGAATAAGTTGAATGGTTGGAAAGATCTGCTGAACAAAGAAAAAGATGGGTTTAAATATCTCATTCCTGACAACTTGTGAATCATGAAACATGAAGGGAAATTGTCAAAAATGGCATACCACCATCTCAAACAATAAAGGTAGAAAGAATTGCACTTGGAAAGCATGATGAAGAATGCTTGAGCTCCAACAAGAATCTTGATGAAGACTTCAAGGATGAATTAAAACATGATGAACCACCATGAGAACTCCGGTAATGAAAGCATGAGAAGTGAAAGATGAAAAGAATAAGATTCAAGGCCTGCGATGAAATAGATGGAGCTTTGAAATGATGTAATAGAAATAACTTGGAGCTCCGGAAAACAAGATGAACAACTTAGGACCGAGAATATGATATGATGAAAAAGCTCCAGTTAAAAGAATTAAATCACCTTGAAGGAATAAGAATAAGAATTATGTCATGCATCTCCTTCACCAATTAAATTGATGACAACCAAGGATTTGGCATACTACTTATACTCGTTGGAAGGATTAAGAGAGATCTCGCACAAGCTTGGGTAAATCTTCAACGAACCACCGGTAGGATTATGAAAAGAGCAAATGAATTAATACAATAACAACGAAAGAGTAATCTTGAACGAACCACCGTAAAATATGGAGACGAACGAAGATGCATCAATGAAGAATATTTGGAGGACGAAGTTGAAAACTGAGAACGAAGAAATATTCTGAAATTATGGCCTTCGGAGGATCACAAAGAAAAGAATTCATGAAATGCTTTGAATGGGTATAAAAGAATTCCTCACAATCTGAACAATAATGAGGATGGCAAGAAGCTAGAACCACGAATCTTTAGAAGACCGGGTAAGGATTCAAGAGGAACTCGTCTTCGGGTCTTCACAACTCTGAGAAGACGATGAGATACACCACCATGAATTGTATAGGCACTCCGTTATGAAGAATTAAAGGTTGAACCAATGATGAACAAGAATTTGAAAGCGATCTTGGAGAAGGCATGTGACTGATGGGAATCATTCTTACGTCACACTTTAAAGAGAATTTGAGTATAACTCCAGAAAAATAGAAGAGTCAGGTAAGATCCTGGGAAAAGACCTGTGGGTTAGGGCCCACTAAAGAAATCACCGTTGAAAAGATTGCTTAAGAGATATTGCACCGGTTGAATTAAATGGCTTGAATAAGATAACAATCCTCAAAATAGCTTGAACGGATTAAGAATGGAATTATGAATCTTCTGAGATATCTTCAACACTCCGGATATGAATAAGAGATGTGAAGAAATAAGAGAGCCTTCGGATAAGAAATTCCCACATTGGAAAACATGTGAAACAAAAGGAAGAGATATGATTATTACGGAAGCTTGGATTTAGTCCACCGGAGAAGAAACAAGAACAGGGAATGATAAACTGAATCTGGCTGAGCATCTTCACGATAAAGCACCGAATGAGAACATTGAAGGAAATGAATGAAGAAACCTCACGTGAATAAAATGGATACTTCATTAACAATTATGGCTCCATAAGAAAAGGGTGGGAGGGTGGGGAAAACAAAGACAACTTGGGATGAAAGAAACATACACCGTTGAGAAAAGACTGAGAGTTGATCTTGTAGATGATGAAAAGATCGGATTAACTCAAAGCAAAGGACGCCGGTTGAGAAGAATTTAACATGAAAATCTTGATGGTCAAGAGGAATTAGCACTCCCATAGAAATATGAGAACACCGATTAGGAAAGGTATGGAATCAACATTTGACATCGAAGCAACTCGAATACCAGAATCAAGACGAAACAAAGGATGATATGTTGCAACAGAATCTTCACAATATCATCCGAGCAAAGAATTGAACGAATGGATTCCGCAGGTACATCAGCTTATCGAGAAGCCACTTGGGAGAACAAAAGGGTAAATAAAAGCAACAAGGAGCAGATAGAACAAATACAAGATAGAAGCTTCATTCCACATATTCGTGCTGAAAGCTCATGGAACGTGTTACAAAAGGGTTTTGCAATCCCCGGATCAGCATAGCCAAGGACCCTTTAAGATGCAACTCCCGATCGGAACAAGCCCATAAAACCACTTCACTCAATGTAGAACCCCAAACTTCATATCATGCACTCGTTGGAAGAATGGCTACGAACTACTAGATGAACCCACCTATTAATTTCCGAAAGTTTCCAGTTATGCAATCAGGTGTTGGGTATACAGGGGAAGCACCGCGCACTCAACTCTAATCCTACATCTAGCTGTATCCATCCTTCAACACATAACCAGTTGTTTCCGGAAACCGTTTACCTCGGACCTTCGAAACGCATCCACTATACAAGCTATGGCAATACTCCCAAACTACCTCCCCAGTACTGGGTGATGTCGGGGTTATCTTGCCACTAACCGCATAGGAGAGTTTTCGATGTCGGCCGTCTTAAGTATTCGAGAACTGATGCGATATATTTGTGACGACAACACCTCGGAGCTCAACTCCCCGGGACACTGCCACAACCCCTAATGACAGGAGGCATCGAGAACAATGTTCTCGTCACAAAGACATCGGAACAATCCAAACAATACTCGCGTTATCCTAAAAACAATTGGTGAATTTTTGAGAGTAGAAGAGACAAAGTAATCGTCAGGAGTCCTCACCAGAGTGAAAAGAGATGAGGAGCAAAAGAAATCCTACTCTCCGATATATATATATATATATATAGACTCAAAACATTTTCAAGTGTGTGCCTAGACTCAACCGTCAACGATTCGATCAATCAGTGGGGGCTTCTAGGTCGGAGAAGGCTCTGATACCAACTTGTAATGCCCAGAATGGGACTATACCTCTTACGTGCCGAGGCACGACTTAAAGGTATAAGCCCATTCTGGAATGATCTCAAGTTTGGTATCTTTGCACGACTCATGTAAAAGAGGGATTAAATTGCAAAAGGAGATAGTTGGCTTACACTCGCCACTTCACACAATACATTACATAAGCAAAACATCATTCGAAACATCACAACCCGACTAAGGGCGAAGATCCAAAAGAAAGATACCAAAACAACATAAAGCCACAGGTCCGAATCGCCCCTAGTAGAAACCACTACTGATCGTCGAAAACGTCACAAGCATACGACCACTCTCTTCATCGAGCTCCCAGTGAAGTCCTTGAACCAGCTCCTGCATCATTCTCGGCTGAACCTGCATCTGGTGTTGTAGTATTTGTGAGCCACGAGGACTCAGCAATCCCATAACCATGGGTATCAAGACTAGCAAAGCTTAATGGGTAGGAAGAGGTAAAGTGGTGAGGTTGCAGCAGCGGCTAAGCATAATATGGAGGCTAGCTTACGAGTACAAGAATAAGATGAGCATCTACGCAAACGGTCGCAACTAGTAGTGATCGCTAAAGATCCTAAACTACATACGAGTCAAACATAACCCCACCGTGTTCTCTTCTCAAAGTGAAAAGAGACAGTCACGGTTACTCACACAGTTGTGTGTTTTACTTCGGATCCTCTGTCAAGTTTTCTACAACCGGACATTAACAAATTCCAATCTGCCACATAACCGCGGGCACGGCTTTCGAAAGATTATAACCCTGCAGGGGTGTCCCATCTTAGCCCATCACAAGCTCTCATGATTAGCTGAAGTGATAAATATAATATCATCACCCCTTATCTTAGGGAAATCCGATCAGGCTCGGCATCCCGGTGCACAAGACATTTCGACAATGGTAAAACAAGTCCAGCAAGACCTCCCGGCGTGCCGACACCCTGATAGTAGCCGCGCGTATCTCGTCTTAGGCCACGCCGGATGAGCAGTACGTACAGTAACCGAAGACCCCAGATAACTGGGTGGCACCGCAAGTGGCTCTAGTTTGGGACCAACACCATCAGCACTGGGCCCCCTGCTATGTAGAAAGAATCCTCGGGTAGCGTGTAATGCCCAGGATGGGACTATACCTCCTACGTGTCGAGGCACGACTTAAAGGTATAAGCCCATTCTGGAATGATCTCAAGTTCGGTATCTTTGCACGACTCATGTAAAAGAGGGATGAAAATGCAAAAGGAGATAGTTGGCTTACACTCGCCACTTCACACAATACATTACATAAGCAAAACATCATTCAAAACATCACAACCCG
The DNA here is from genome assembly GCA_902687465.1 of Secale cereale. NCBI lineage: Eukaryota > Viridiplantae > Streptophyta > Magnoliopsida > Poales > Poaceae > Secale > Secale cereale. Next base: position 225,946,138 of record LR738714.1, read on the forward strand.
ACTACGGGCAAAGATCCAAAAGAAAGATACCAAAAACATAAATCCACATGTCAGAATCGCCCCTAGTAGAAACCACTACTTATTGTCGAAAACGTCACAAGCATACGGCCACTTTCTTCATCGAGCTCCCAGTGAAGTTCTGATCCATCTCCTGCATCAATCTCGGCTGAACCTGCATCTGGTGTTGTAGTATCTATGAGCCACGAGGACTCAGCAATCCCATAACCATGGGTATCAAGACTAGCAAAGCTTGGTGGGTAGGAAGAGCTAAAGTGGTGAGGTTGCAGCAGCGGCTAAGCAAAATATGGTGGCTAACTTACGAGTACAAGAGTAAGTTGAGCATCTACGCAAACGGTCGCAAAAAGGTGATCGCTAAAGATCCTGAACTACATACGATCAAACATAACCCCACCGTGTTCTCTTCTCAAAATGAAAATAGACAGTCACGGTTACTCACACAGTTGTGTGTTTTACTTCGGATCATCTGTCAAGTTTTCTACAACCGGACATTAACAAATTCCAATGTGCCACATAACCGCGGGCACGGCTTTCGAAAGATCATAACCCTGCAGGGGTGTCCCAACTTAGCCCATCACAAGCTCTCACGATTAGCTGAAGTGATAAATATAATATCATCACCCCTTATCTTAGGGAAATCCGATCAGGCTCGGCATCCCGGTGCACAAGACATTTCGACAATGGTAAAACAAGTCCAGCAAGACCTCCCGGCGTGCCGACACCCTGATAGTAGCCGCGCGTATCTCGTCTCAGGCCACGTCCGGATAGGTGAGCCTACGGGAGCCAATCCTCGAGTTTCCCCGTGGTGGCCCCGCAGTCTCCCCATTTGGGACCAACACCATCAAGACTGCCCCCCTGCTATGTAGAATTAAGAACCCGGGGACGCGACCCCCTATGCAAATTTAATTAATTAATTAAGTTGTTATTATGAGCAAATTAAAACGAATGTTGGGCCTTGCTAGAGGAGTTTTATTCAAAGTCGAACTGTCAAGGGGTCCCCATCCACCCATCGTGTAAGGAACGCAAAATCAAGGAACATAATGCCGGTTTATCGGCGCCTAAGGTGGCATGAGTGGAACAAAACACCGAGCAAAAGGCCAAGCCTTCCACCCATGCCCAGTATATAGGTGTGTTAATAATAATAATAGATATTGTGATATTCCAACAACAAGTTCCCACCTGGAACGAACTTCATCTTCACCTGCAACTAACAACGCTATAAGAGGGGCTGAGCAAGCGGGTAACATAGCGAAATAGTGGTTTTGCTAGGAAGGTTTCAAAAGTTAGAGGTTTCGTGGCAACAAGGAGAGGCTGACATAAAAGATGGGTAGCGCGACATGTAACGATAGCATCGAGACAACTAAGCATGGCAATGGTAGTAAATGTATCCAAGGGTATGATCATCTTGCCTGGGATTCCGCAAGGAAGAAGAACGGGTCCATGAAGCAGACGGAGCAACATAGTCGAGCGAATCCTCACAACTCCGGAACGAAACCGAAGCTAACAAGAGAAGCAACCGGAAAGAAACAAGCAACACGGTAAACACACATATCATAACCATGGCATACGATGCACATCCAAGTATGATGCATGTCCGGTTTAATTATGCATTGCATGGCAAGGTGCACAAACAACACTACAAGTTAAGTGGAGCTCAATATGCAACGAGTTGCATATTGACGAAACACCACATTGATTTATTTAGTTGACTCTCGTTTATTTACAAGACAATGTTAAATTTTGGTTAACATGGCAAGAGGTGAAGCAAAAACAAACTACCTATCTAGGCAATTTAAATGAGGCTGGAAAAACAACAACAATTCCGGAAAATCCCCATGAGCATGTTTAGCAATTTTTAAGCAACAACAATTCACACATTTTTAATGTTGTTAACATGATGCGGATGACATGATCAAGTCTTATGCAAGTTTCTTAAAAGTTGACATGAATGGATATGAAGTATTGTCACTGTGGTGAAAGGAAAGGGTGCCACGGCAACGATCCGAAAATGATGCAACGCAACATCTCGGTTCCGGCAACTCGTTGAGAGTCCGGTGCAAAAGAAAGGTGGCGTGAACGAGACATGCAAGATGATGGGGTGCTCCCGGTTTCCGGGTTCCCACGGGTCGGCGACAAAAGAGGGCACACCGGACACGGTGCAAACAAGGGATGCATCTCATACAACCACATCACATGCATTCCACGGGTCATCGTCTCGGGTTATACCTTCGGAACAAAACGTTCACGGGGCGGTTCGAGGTCGTAGAGGAAGAAGTCGTTCTCGCGATCGGAGAGGAAGTAGTTGTACTCGCGGTCTTCGGCGACGGTAGTGGTACACGTTGGCGTTTCCGTTTCCGAAGAGGTACTTGTCGCGTCGTCTTGTGTCGCGTTCTCGTATCGTAGAGGTTCAGGGCCGTCGTGGTACTTGCCGTAGGGGTACTTGACGAATCCACGTAGTTGAACTTGAAGATCCGACGACGTTCACGGTTGTAGTGGTACTTGGCAAAGAACCTGGGCGGTCTTGCGATTCCAACAACAACAAAAACACAAGGCCTCGGTCATGGCTATGGCAGTGACATGGCGGTGAGGAGACGAGGCAGGGGCCGGGCTGGAGGAGACGAGGCAGGGGCCCCGGGTCGCGCAAGGAGCTGCTCGTCCATGGCGCTGGAGACGAAGGTGCGGTGGCGCGCGGGCGCTGGTCGAGGGGGCTCTAGACGAGGAGCTGCAGAGGAGGCGAAGGCGGCGGACGATGGAGGGGCGCGCTGGAGATCGAAGGGGTTGCGGCCCTGGGGCTCCTGGCGCGGAGGGAGCCGTTCGGGGGCGAGGCGCGGGCGTCGCAGGGAGCGAGGACGGGGTGCTCGGGGCCGCGGCCCTGGCGACGGAGGGCCGGCGCGAGGCGCTGGACGAGGCAACCGAGGGGAGGGAGCGAGGGCGCTGGAATCGCGCGGAGGGTGGGCGCTGCGGCGCTGCGGGAGGACTGGGAGGAGATCGAGGGGGGATGGTGCGGGCGGCTAGGGTTAGGACTGGGAACGGGCTGCGGCCTGGAGGAAGAATGGGCCGGGCCAAGGTGGAGGAGCTGCGCAGATGGGCCTAGCAGGCCAGAAGGGCTGGGGGGGGGGGGAAGGAGGAGGCCCGCTGTGGCTGCTCTCTTCTTTAACTGATTTTTTTAGCAGAAACCAAAAGAGAAGAAAAGAATGAGAATGGGGGTTAGGGCAATAGTTAGCACATGGGATTTTTTCCTCGGGCTCATAAAAATGAGCGTAACCCAAGAAAAATATAAGTGGCAAGATTGAAAGATATGAATTCAAATTCATTTGAATATGGTCCAAATGGATTTGAATATGAATGGGGTATTTGAAGAGTCCAAAAATGTTGAGGTTTTTGGAGGAACCTCGATACAACGGAAAAGAAATAATAGACAAAGTTTTGATGGCGAAACTTGAAGTAGAAAAGCATGGGGAAAATATGCAAGTGTGTTTGGGTTAATTCCACACAAATGGAATATTTAATATAGCTCCCTAAATATTAGGAGGATATGTTATAAAGAGAAATCATCCTTCCCTCGATTTAAATGGACCGAAGGTCCACACGATTTATTTAGGTTGAGATGCAAAGATTAATGACATGATGGCATGATGACAAGATGCAATGCAAAAATAAATAACACAAGCACAAACGAAACACACGGGAGAACCCGGAACATCTGGAATCTTCTGGGACGTCGGTCTTCGGGCGTCACAACTCTCCCACACTAACAGAGGATCTCGACCCGAGATCCTAGAGATAGCACCGGATAAAAAATGGAAGAGGAAGAGGTAAAACAAAGTTGCTTCTTGGACAAACGAGTGAAACCACGAACCTGAGAGGTTGAGCAATCTTGAAAGAAAGAATGCAACGGAGATGAACGAAGTTAAGAGCACTCCGGTAAAAGGAGGAACATGGAACAATATAAGAACCTTGCAGGTTGAAAGACATGAAACAAGTGCTTACGAACCAAAAGAATATGAAACTGCAACGGTATAGCCAAGGAATAAGAATGACATGATTCGGACAGCACTCCGTCTGAAAATGGAAGGGATTAACATGAGCTTGAGAAGATGGATTATCTTGATGAAATTGACAGCATATTGCCTCTGAAACAATTGAAAGAATGGCACAAGGGGTAAGAAAGATTCAGATAGCACTCCGGTTGAAAAGAGAGGCAAAACTTGATAAGATGAGAGAATTAGAATGGAGAATACAACACTCCGGTTAAATAGACAAGCAAGGGAGAATATGATCTTGATAAAAACGAGATGATGGTTAAAGAGAGCAGTATCACAATGCCTCCGGAATGAAAGAATAGAATATAGATCGTTGGAAAGAAAAGAACGTAGAAGAAAAGACAACTTCTCCCAAAATTGAATTTGAAAGAGCATCCTTACGAAGAAGGGTTGAATAGAGTTGTTGGAAATTCAACAACGAAAAGAATAAGCTTGATGTGGGCTTATGGAAAACATCTCAAAATTATGAGGTGACAACCAGCCATTACGAAAACATTTGCTTGGCTTGAGATCAACAAGGCAATGAAAAACTTATCTCACCAGAATGATAAATGAAGAACTTGGGTCATTTATAAGCACCATAATTAGCAACAATTCTCAAGGAAAGCTTTTAGGTGAATTATAACCCAAGATAACTCCAACGAATAAATTGAAGGGTTGAAAAGATCTCCTGAAAAGATAATGTAGAAAGGATTGCAATAGGAATGCATGATGAAGAATGCTTGAGCTCCAACAAGAATCTTGAAGAACACTTCAAGGATGAATTAAATGATGAACCACCATGAAAACTCCGGTAATGAAAGCATGAGAAGTGAAAGATGAAAGGAATAAGATTCAAGGCATGCGAAGAATTAGATGGAGCTTTGAAATGATATAATTGAAATAACTTGGAGCTCCGGGAAACAAGATGAAGGATTTAGAACCGAGAATATATATGATGAACAAGCTCCGGAGAAAGAGATTAACTTCTTGGAAGAAACTAGAATAAGATTTATGTTATGCATATCCTTCACCAATTTAAATTGATGACAACCAAAGGATTTGGCATACTACTTATTCTTGTTGGAAAGGATTAAGAGAGATCTCGCACAAGCTTGGGTAAATCTTCAACGAACCACCGGTAGGATTGTGAAAAGAACAAATGAATTAATACGAAAACAAGGAAGAGTAAACTTGAAAGAATCATCGTAAAAATATGGAGACGAACGAAGAGACATCAATGAAAAATATTTGGAGGACGAAGTTGAAACCTGAGAACGAAGAAATCTTCTGAGATAATGGCCTTCGGAGGATCACAATGGAAAGAATTCATGAAATGCTTCGGACGGTATAAAAGAATTCCTCACAATCTGAACAATAATGAGGATGGCATGAAGCTAGAACCACGAATCTTCAAGAAGACGGGCCAAGATTTAAGAGAAACACTTCTCCGGTCCTCAAATGTTGAGAATGAAGACGAGAAATGCCATGAAGAATTTCGAGACACTCCGGACGAATGACAAGAGGAAGGTGGAGCTAAAGATGGAAATAATGGAAAACAAGCTCGGAGAAGGCATGTGACTGATGGAAAACATTTTACGTCACACTTTGAAAAGAATTCTCCGGAAAATGAAGAGTCAGGTAAGATCCTGGAAAAGACCTGTGGGTTAGGGCCCACTCAAAAGAAATCACCGTTGGAAAAGATTGCTTAATAGATATTGCACCAGTTGAATTAAATGGCTTGAATAAGATGACAATCTCAAAATAGCTTGAATGGATTAAGAATTGAAACACGAATCTTCTGAGATCCTTGGACACCCCGGATATGGATAGGAGAGTTGAATAAGCAAAAGAGACTTCGGATAAGAAATCCCACATTGGAAAACATGTGAAACAAGAGGCACATATATGATCAATACGGAAGCTTGGATTTAGTCCACCGGAGAAGAATATTAGAATTAAGAATGATGAACTTGAAGCTCTTGAGCATCTTCACGATAAATCATCGGATAAGAACATTGAAGGAAAAGAATGAAGAAACATCACATGAATAAAATGGATATTTCATTTGAGAATTCTGGCTCCATAAAGAAAAGGGTGGGAGGGTGGGGAAAAACAAAGACAACTTGGAACAAATGAAAACAGACAGATCGTCAGATTTCTCAACGGCGTCCGTATGGAATAACTTGAAGAGAAGGCACACCGGTTGAAAAGAATTACCATGAAGATCTCGATGGTCAAGAAGAATTAGCAACCCCATAGAAATATGAGAACACCGATTAGGAAGGTATGGAATCAACATTTGACATCGAAGCAACTCGAATACCAGAATCAAAACGAAAACAAAGGATAGATATGTTGCAACATAATCTTCACAATATCATCCGAACAGAGAATTGAACGAATGAATTCCGTAGGTACATCAACTTGTCGAGAAGCCACTAGGGAGAACAAAAGATAAATAAAAGCAACAAGGATCAGATAGAACAAATACAAGATAGAAGCTTCGTTCGACATGTTCGTGCTGAAAGCTCATGGAACGTGTTACAAAAGGGTTTTGCAATCCCCGGATCAGCATAGCCAAGGACCCTTTAAGATGCAACTCCCGATCAGAACAAGCCCATAAAACCACTTCACTCAATGTAGAACCCCGAACTTCATATCATGCATTCGTTGGAAGAATGCCTAGAACTACTGGATGAACCCACCTATTAATTTCCGAAAGTTTCCAATTATGCAATCAGGTGTTGGGGATACAGGGGAAGCACCGCGCACTCAACTCTAATCCTACATCCAGCTGTATCCATCCTTCAACACATAACCAGTTATTTCCGGAAACCGTTTACCTCGGACCTTCGAAATGCATCCACTATACAAGCTATGGCAATACTCCCGAACTACCTCCCCAGTACTGGGTGATGTCGGGGTTATCTTGCCACTAACCGCATAGGAGAGTTTTCGATGTCGGCCGTCTTAAGTATTCCAGAACTGATGCGATATATTTGTGACGACAACACCTCGGAGCTCAACTCCTCGGGACACTGCCACAACCCCTAATGTCAGGAGGCATCAAGAACAATGTTCTCGTCACAAAGACATCGGAACAATCCAAACAATACTCGCGAGATCCTAAAAAAAATTTGTGCAATTTTTGAGAGTAGAAGAGATAAGAGTAAACGTCAGGAGTCCTCACTAGAGTGAAAAGAGATGAGGAGCAAAAGATATCCTACTCTCCGATATAAATATAGGACTCAAAACATTTTCAAGTGTGTGCCTAGACTCAACCGTCAACGATTCGATCAATCAGTGGGGGCTCCTAGGTCGGAGAAGGCTCTGAATACCAACTTGTAATGCCCAGGATGGGACTATACCTCCTACGTGTCGAGGCACGACTTAAAGGTATAAGCCCATTCTGGAATGATCTCAAGTTTGGTATCTTTGCACGACTCATGTAAAAGAGGGATGAAAATGCAAAAGGAGATAGTTGGCTTACACTCGCCACTTCACACAATACATTACATAAGAAAAACATCATTCAAAACATCACAACCCGACTACGGGCAAAGATCCAAAAGAAAGATACCAAAAATATGAAGCCACAGGTCAGAATCGCCCCTAGTAGAAACCACTACTGATTGTCGAAAACGTCACAAGCATACGGCCACTCTCTTCATCGAGCTCCCAGTGAAGTTCTGATCCATCTCCTGCATCAATCTCGGCTGAACCTGCATCTGGTGTTGTAGTATCTGTGAGCCATGAGGACCCAGCAATCCCATAACCATGGGTATCAAGACTAGCAAAGCTTGGTGGGTAGGAAGAGGTAAAGTGGTGAGGTTGCAGCAGCGGCTAAGCAAAATATGGTGGCTAACTTACGAGTACAAGAGTAAGTTGAGCATCTACGCAAACGGTCGCAAAAAGGTGATCGCTAAAGATCCTGAACTACATACGGTCAAACATAACCCCACCGTGTTCTCTTCTCAAAATGAAAAGAGACAGTCACGGTTACTCACACAGTTGTGTGTTTTACTTCGGATCATCTGTCAAGTTTTCTACAACCGAACATTAACAAATTCCAATCTGCCACATAACCGCGGGCACGGCTTTCGAAAGATCATAACCCTGCAGGGGTGTCCCAACTTAGCCCATCACAAGCTCTCACGATTAGCTGAAGTGATAAATATAATATCATCACCCCTAATCTTAGGGAAATCCGATCAGGCTCGGCATCCCGGTGCACAAGACATTTCGACAATGGTAAAACAAGTCCAGCAAGACCTCCCGGCGTGCCGACACCCTGATAGTAGCCGCGCGTATCTCGTCTCAGGCCACGTCCGGATAGGTGAGCCTACGGGAGCCAATCCTCGAGTTTCCCCGTGGTGGCCCCGCAGTCTCCCCATTTGGGACCAACACCATCAGCACTGGCCCCCCCTGCTATGTAGAATTAAGAACCCGGGGACGCGACCCCCTATGCAAATTTAATTAATTAATTAAGTTGTTATTATGAGCAAATTAAAACCAATGTTGGGCCTTGCTGGAGGAGTTTTATTCAAAGTCGAACTGTCAAGGGGTCCCCATCCACCCATCGTGTAAGGAACGCAAAATCAAGGAACATAATGCCGGTTTATCGGCGCCTAAGGTGGCATGAGTGGAACAAAACACCGAGCAAAAGGCCAAGCCTTCCACCCATGCCCAGTATATAGGTGTGTTAATAATAATAATAGATATTGTGATATTCCAACAATAAGTTCCCACCTGGAACGAACTTCATCTTCACCTGCAACTAACAGCGCTATAAGAGGGGCTGAGCAAGCGGGTAACATAGCCAAACAGTGGTTTTCCTAGGAAGGTTTCAAAAGTTAGAGGTTTCATAGCAACAAGGAGAGGCTGACATAAAAGATGGGTAGCGCGACATGTAACGATAGCATCGAGACAACTAAGCATGGAAATGGTAGTAAAGGTATCCAAGGGTATGATCATCTTGCCTAGGATTCCGCAAGGAAGAAGAACGGGTCCATGAAGCAGACGGAGCAACATAGTCGAGCGAATCCTCACAACTCCGGAACGAAACCGAAGCTAACAAGAGAAGCAACCGGAAAGAAACAAGCAACACGGTAAACACACATATCATAACCATGGCATACGATGCACATCCAAGTATGATGCATGTCCGGTTTAATTATGCATTGCATGGCAAGGTGCACAAACAACACTACAAGTTAAGTGGAGCTCAATATGCAACGAGTTGCATATTGACGAAACACCACATTGATTTATTTAGTTGACTCTCGTTTATTTACAAGACAATGTTAAATGTTGGTTAACATGGCAAGAGGTGAAGCAAAAACAAACTACCTATCTAGGCAATTTAAATGAGGCCGGAAAAACAACAACAATTCCGGAAAATCCCCATGAGCATGTTTAGCAATTTTTAAGCAACAACAATTCACACATTTTTAATGTTGTTAACATGATGCGGATGACATGATCAAGTCTTATGCAAGTTTATTAAAAGTTGACATGAAGGGATATGAAGTATTGTTACCGTGGTGAAAGGAAAGGGTGCCACGGCAACGATCCGAAAATGATGCAACGCAACATCTCAGTTTCGGCAACTCGTTGATAGTCCGGTGCAAAAGAAAGGTGGCGTGAACGAGACATGCAAGATGATGGGGTACTCCCGGTTTCCGGGTTCCCACGGGTCGGCGACAAAAGAGGGCACAACGGACACGGTGCAAACAAGGGATGCATCTCATACAACCACATCACATGCATTCCACGGGTCATCGTCTCGGGTTATACCTTCGGAACAAAACGTTCACGGGGCGGTTCGAGGTCGTAGAGGAAGAAGTCGTTCTCGCGATCGGAGAGGAAGTAGTTTTACTCGTGGTCTTCGGCGACGGTAGTGGTCCACGTTGGCGTTTCCGTTTCCGAAGAGGTACTTGTCGCGTCGTCTTGTGTCGCGTTCTCGTATCATAGAGGTTCGGGGCCGTCGTGGTACTTGCCGTAGGGGTACTTGACGAATCCACGTAGTTGAACTTGAAGATCCGACGACGTTCACGGTTGTAGTGGTACTTGGCAAAAAACCTGGGCGGTCTTGCGATTCCAACAACAACAAAAACACAAGGCCTCGGTCATGGCTATGGCAGCGACATGGCAGTGAGGAGACGAGGCAGGGGCCGGGCTGGAGGAGACGAGGCAGGGGCCCCGGGTCGCGCAAGGAGCTGCTCGTCCATGGCGCTGGAGACGAAGGTGCGGTGGCGCACGGGCGCTGGTCGAGGGGGCTCTGGACGAGGAGCTGCAGAGGAGGCGAAGGCGGCGGACGACGGAGGGGCGCGTTGGAGATCGAAGGGGTTGCGGCCCTGGGGCTCCTGGCGCGGAGGGAGCCGTTCGGGGGCGAGGCGCGGGCGTAGTAGGGAGCGAGGACTGGGCGCTCGGGGCCGCGGCCCTGGCGACGGAGGGCCGGCGCGAGGCGCTGGACGAGGCAACCGAGGGGAGGGAGCGAGGGCGCTGGAATCACGCGGAGGGCGGGCGCTGCGGCGCTGCGCGAGGACTGGGAGGAGATCGAGGGGGGATGGTGCGGGCGGCTAGGGTTAGGACTGGGAACGGGCTGCGGCCTGGAGGAAGAATGGGCCGGGCCAAGGTGGAGGAGCTGCGCAGATGGGCCTAGCAGGCCAGAAGGGCTGGGGGGAAGGAGGAGGCCCGCTGCGACTGCTCTATTCTTTAACTGATTTTTTTAGCAGAAACCAAAAGAGAAGAAAAGAATGAGGAGGGGGGTTAGGGCAATAGTTAGCACATGGGATTTTTTCCTTGGGCTCATAAAAATGAGCGTAGCCCAAGAAAAATATAAGTGGCAAGATTGAAAGATATGAATTCAAATTCATTTGAATATGGTCCAAATGGATTTGAATATGAATGGGGTATTTGAAGAGTCCAAAAATGTTGAGGTTTTTGGAGGAACCTCGATACAACGGAAAAGAAATAATAGACAAAGTTTTGATGGCGAAACTTGAAGTAGAAAAGCATGGGGAAAATATGCAAGTGTGTTTAGGTTAATTCCACACAAATGGAATATTTAATATAGCTCCCTAAATATTAGGAGGATATGTTATAAAGAGAAATCATCCTTCCCTCGATTTAAATGGACCGAAGGTCCACACGATTTATTTAGGTTGAGATGCAAAGATTAATGACATGATGGCATGATGACAAGATGCAATGCAAAAATAAATAACACAAGCACAAACGAAACACACGGGAGAACCCGGAACATCTGGAATCTTCTGGGACGTCGGTCTTCGGGCGTCACATAGCGCTAACTCCCTATGCAATTTAATTAATTAATTAAGTTGTTATTATGAGCAAATTAAAAACCAAAGTTGGGCCTTGCTGGAGGAGTTTTATTCAAAGTCGAACTGTCAAGGGGTCCCCATCCACCCATCGTGTAAGGAACGCAAAATCAAGGAACATAATGCCGGTTTATCGGCGCCTAAGGTGGCATGAGTGGAACAAATCACCGAGCAAAAGGCCAAGCCTTCCACCCATGCCCAGTATATAGGTGCGTTAATAATAATATAACATATTGTGATATTCCAACAACAAGTTCCCTCCTGGAACGGACTTCATCTTCACCTACAACTAACAACGCTATAAGAGGGGCTGAGCAAGCGGGTAGCATAGCCAAACAGTGGTTTTTGCTAGGAAGGTTTCAAAAGTTAGAGGTTTCATGGCAACAAGGAGAGGCTGACATAAAAGATGGATAGCGCGACATGTAACGATAGCATCGAGACAACTAAGCATGGCAATGGTAGTAAAGGTATCCAAGGGTATGATCATCTTCCCTGGGATTCCGCAAGGAAGAAGAACAAGTCCATGAAGTAGACGGAGCAACATAGTCGAGCGAATCTTCACAACTCCGGTACGAAACCGAAGCTAACAAGAGAAGCAACCGGAAAGAAGCAAACAACACAGTAAACACACAATCATAAACATGGCATACGATGCACATCCAAGTATGATGCATGTCCGGTTTAAATATGCATGGCTTGGCAAAGTGCACAAACAAGTACTACAAGCTAAGTGGAGCTCAATATGCAACGAGTTGCATATTAACGAAACACCACATTTTATTTATTTAGTTGACTCTCGTTTATTTACAAGACAAGGTTAAATGTTTGTTAACATGGCAAGAGCTGAAGCAAGAGCAAACTACCTATTTAGGCAATTTAAATGAGGCCGGAAAATAACAACAACAATTCCGGAAAATCCCCATATGCATGTTTAGCAATTCTTAAAGCAACAACATTTAAGCATATTAATGTAGTTAACATGATGCGGATGACATGAACAAGTTTTATGCAATTATTAGTTAAACGTTAACATGAAGAGACATGAAGTATTGTCACCGTGGTGAAAGGAAAGGGTGCCACGACAACGATACGAAAATGATGCATCGGCAACATCTCAGTTCCGGTAACTCGTTGAGAGACCGGTGCAAAAGATGATGGAGAGTGTGACATGCAAAAGAGATGGGGTGCTCCCGGTTACCGGGTTCCCACGGGACAACGACATGGCAACAAGAAGGAACATCTCAAGCGACGATTCGGGCACGGTACAAACATGAGGTGCAACTCATACAACAAGCAACATTCGTTCACGGCCGTCGTCCCAGAGTTATACCTTTGAAGCGTGCGTTCTCGGAGGTGGCTCGAGATCGTAGAGGAAGAAGTCGTTCTCGCGATTCGTAGTGGAAGTAGGCGTCGCGACGGTAGTCGTACATGCACGTAGTGGGAAGTAGTTGTTCTCGTTTCGAAGATGAACTTGACGTCGAGGGTCTGCGAGGTCGACGGTAGTGGTACTTGACGTTTCTCCTTGTAGTCGAACTTGACATCGGGCGTCGAGGTACTTGGCAGTTCGTAGTGGTACTTGATGTCCGTATGTTCCACGAGGTCCTCGAGGGTCGACGGTAGTCGTTCACGGGCCGTCTTCTCATATGACGCCATCTTGGTCTTGGCGGCGGTAGTGGTACACGGCGACGGTAGTCGTTCACGGAGCTCGTTTTTCTGTAGATGTTCGGGTCGTCGTGGTACTTGGGTCTTCAACTTGTCGGTCTTGACAAAAATGAAGGGGTACTTGGTGTGTCATCGTGTAGCCGTTTGACGTAGCCGTTCGGGTCTCGGAGTGATTGCAGAAGTTCACTTGGCGGTGGTAGACGAAGCAAGGGCAGCGCGCGAGACGACAATAGCGACAACAGAGGCGGCTGCGGCAACTTGGCGGAGGTGGCTGCAAGGCCTCGGGCGGCAGTGATGCCAAATGAGGAGAAGGAGGCCGATGCAGGGGGGGACGCCGGCGCTGGGTCTTGGCGGCGGACGGCGCGGCGCGGCAAGGCCGGAGGGAGGCGCTCGAGGGGCGACCATGGCGTCGGGGCAGACGATGGCGCGGACGAGCAGATGAGGCAAGGCGCTTGGGGCGAGGTGGTGGAGCTCCGGTGGTCTTGGTCGCCCGCAGCGGAAGGAGGAGGCGCGGCGCAGACGAGCTCGGGGCTGGAGGCCGTCGCTGGCGGAGGGGAGGAGCTGCGGTGGAGGCTGGCCTGCGCGGGGAGGGAGGCCGGGGCGCGCAGCTCCTGGTGCTTGGCGCGCCGGAGGGAGACGCGAGCCAGGCGCGGCGCGCTGGAGGGAGCGCACGAAGGGGCGGATCGAGGCCACTCGAGGAGGCAGGGGCGGCCGGCTGCTTCTGGTCATCGGGAGGGGCGAGGCTAGCGCGATGCGGTGTGAGATGGGAGCAGGGCGCTGCGGGAGATGGTGCGGGGGCGCTGCGGCCTCGGAAGAGCGAGGAGGGAAGGGACCGAAGGAAGGGGGGAGAGCGACTGGCGGCGCATCGGGAGGATGAGGGGGAGATGGATCGAGGGGAAGCAGCGCTAGGGTTAGGAGGAGGGAACGGGCTGCGGCCTGCTAGGAGGAGAGGGAGGCTGGGCCTCGGGCCGGCCTGGAGGCTGGGTCCTCTATTCAAAATAAGAGCGAAAAGAAAAGAAAAGGAAAAAAACAGAGGATTAAAAGAAAAGAAAGAGGGGGGGGGGGGAGAATCTGGCTCGGGCTAGGGTTATTTTTCCTGGACTCGCAAAATGTCCACGGTCCACGAAAAATAGGAGAGGCAAGAAAAGAGAAAGAGAAGGCATGAGGAAACATTATGCAAGTGTGTTACGGTGATCCCAAACAATGGAATATTTATTTATAATAGCTCCATAATACCAGGAGGATATGTTATAAAGAGAAGTCATCCTTCCCTCGATTTAAATGGACCGAAGGTCCACACAATTTATTTAGTTGAGATGCAAAAGATTAATGACATGATGGCATGATGACATGATGCAATGCAAAAATAAATAAAGCAAGCACAAAGAAACACATGGGAAACCCGGAACATCTGGAATCTTCTGGAATCTTCTGGGACGTCGGTCTTCGGGTGTCACAAGCAGCGCGCGCCATGCAGCCGCCCGCCGCCCTGCTTCCTCCCCTCGCCGTTCTGGTGGCCTGGATCGACCACCCACTCCTCCCCCGAGCTCGCAGACACGTCCCCTCCTCCGTAGCTCCCCTCCCTCGCCTTCCCCGCGCCATGGCCGACGCAGCCGCCGCCGTCCTGCCGCCATAGCCGCAGCCACCGAGCTCCCCTCGCCTCACCGTAGTGTCCCCGAGCTCCGCCACCGTCTGTTACGCCTCCCCGTCGAGCCACGCCTCACCGGAAGCTTCAACGCGTCGTCCCCGAGCACTTCTCCCCCGTTCGGCCATCGAGATCGCCGGCGAACTCACAGTTGCAGAAGTTCGTCCCCAACCTCGCCGTCAACTTCAACGCGACCGCCGTGAGCCCAGCTGCCTCCCCATCCTCTCCGTATTCCCCCTCGAGCCATGTACCGACCGCACGAAGCTCACCCGCACGCGTCGCCGCGGAGCTCGTCGCCGACGAGGCTCCGGCCACCCAACGGTCGCGCCACCCTGCCCGTTAGCTTCACCACATCCCTAGGAACCTAACGCACCACTGCACGAGCCTCGCCGTGCTCTCTAACAACTAGCTCGAGCTCACCCGAGCTCCGACAGCCGCTGGACTCATCGCCGTCGCCTTTTCCGGCGACCCCGAGGCCAGCCACCACCACCACCCGACGCGGCTCACTCCCAGCTGCCCGTAGATGTGCTCCGCCATCGATTTGGTCGCCGGAGCACAAATCCCGCACCCCACCGCCGCGTTTGGCCTCGCCGGCGGCTAAACGCCGGTGAGTCAGCCCCG
Source organism: Secale cereale (assembly GCA_902687465.1). NCBI lineage: Eukaryota > Viridiplantae > Streptophyta > Magnoliopsida > Poales > Poaceae > Secale > Secale cereale. The sequence goes on from LR738714.1 coordinate 225,961,452, forward strand.
TTTGACCAAGGGTTTGACCCCCCTGGGTCACTGACATGTGGGCCCTGTCTGTTAGTCAAACCTAGATTAGTGTCTAAACTAATCCTAATTAGTTAATTAACTAACTGTGACACTGACCAGTGGGTCCTACTGGTCAGGTTTGACCTGGACGCCCTGTTGATTCGCTGACGCCAGCATGATGTCATGTTGACGCAGTAAATGATTTTCTGGGATTATTTGATTTAAAACAAATCAGGAAATTCCAGAAAATGCTTTAAACTTCAAAAAATCATATAAATTCAACAGTAGCTCAGATGGAAAAGATTTATATATGAAAATTGATCAGAAAAATCCAATCTATCCATTGGCACTGGTTTCATGCATGTTTGAGCAAGTTAACCTTGCTGTTCACTTTAAAACATGATAATGCACTTTAATGAATAATAGTTTGGGTTTCAATTTGAATCTTTGATTCAAATGAGCTCAAACCCTTCTGTTTATAGATGCATTAGCCCAAAACACATGCATCTTGCCCTATCATGAGCATGCATCATATTGTTGCATTTGTTTGCTTATTAATTGTATCACCGGTGTTCTCCGTGTTAGGTCCTGCTCCCGAGGATACTTCTGCGTATCCAGCTGAAGAGCAGTACCCGACATCCACTCTGTCAGGCAAGCAACCATTGATCATTCCAATACAAACCCATCTTCTCGCTCCTGCTCTCTTTTACTGCATTAAGGCAATAGCGTGTGAACTGCTACTTGCTGCGGTAGTTGAACCCTATTCCTTTGCATGACCTGTCATTGCCACAGTAAATAGTTGAAACCCACTAGCATGTGTAGGAGTTGATTGAGCCATGTGATGTGTGATCCACCATGCTATTTATTTATGTTGCCTGCTATGCTTAGAGTTGTGTCAGGTCTGGTTCATCTGGGTGATGGATCAGAGTGAAATGATCATACCGGTAAAGAGAGGGAAGTGTGGAACATGTTTGGTAAAGGTATCGATGAAAGGTCATGTAGGAGTACGTGGTGGGTTGTTTCATTGGAACCGTCCATAGGACCCGATATCTGTATGTGTGGTTCAACTTTCAGCTACTTCCATGCATTGGGCCCGAAACCAATGGACCCTCTCGTCTTATTAACTACCCTTGTCCTCTGTCCAGGAGTTGCAACTAGTTTCTGGTGTTTGTAGTTTACTGGTGGTCGTGCACAACCCTGACCCTCGGGGTGGGCTGTGACGCGACAGGTACGTGGCACGGTGTACCGGTCGCCCGTTTGGTGACTCGGGAACCCTGTACACATCGTTTGGGGCCGTGAGCGACACCTCGGCCGGATCTCCCCACGGATGGAACCCAAATAGGCGATAAACCTGGACTAGGGACTTGTGTAGTTAGTCAGGTCGTGGCCGACACCCCCGCTGGGCTTCCGCTTGAAGGTTGCCGAGTACATGTCGAGTAAGCGGCAATAAGCGGTGGAAGCGTGTGTGAAGAAGTACACCTCTGCAGGGTTACCAATCTATTCGAATAGCCGTTATTCGTGGTACGGACTACTTGGTTACTCTTACAGTTCATAGACAAGTTGATGGATACTACTAAAAGCCTCAAGACAAGTGTGAGTACCGTGGATGGCCCTTCCGTAGGATGTCGGAAGAGGATCCACGGTGGTGTACTATTGTGGTGAGTAGAGGACTCGTGTACGTAGTCTTATCTTGCAATCTGCTGAGAGTCATAGTATAGGTTAGCCAAGAGTCAAAGCTGGCTTGCTGCTGTGAACTCCACTACCCTTGTTGATAATGATGCATGTATGGTAGGTTCTGTTGTAACACTTGCTGAGTACCTTTGTACTCATGTTTGCTTAATAACTGTTGCAGAGGAGAACCCTGCCCCTTCTGATGGGTTCTACATAGACGTCGACGTCGGCGAGTAGCTTGCTACCCTGACGGAGATCTTGAGCTTGTGAAGGGCCTTGTAGATAGTCAAGCTACACCAAGCCTGTTTTATTTTCCAAGTTGTCTGTACTCAGACATGTTAGCTTCCGCTTGTGCTTGTATGATTGTATGACTTGAGTGTTGGGTCATGTGACCCTTACCTGTATGGATATGTTATGTATGGCTCTTCGGAGCCTCTTAAATAAAGTACTTTGAGTCATAGAGTTTTGTTGTGATGCAAAGTTGTATTTGCACATACTGAGCATATTGTGTGTATGATTGAAATGCTTGGTATGTGCGGGATCCGACACCTAGTTGTTTTCCTTTGGTAGCCTATCTTACATGGAAATGCCTCCTAGTGCTTCCAATGAGCCTTGGTAGCTTGCTACTGCTCGGAACACGTAGGATGGCCGGCATGTGTCCTTCTTCGTTCATGTGTCTGTCCCTTAGGGGAAATGTCACGTGTTGTTCCTTTAAGTCCATGTAGCTTGCTACGACTTGGGTTGATACGTTGATGACCGACACGTTCGTTGCTGGGTCATGAATGCATGTCTCTGTAATTTAGTGCCACTTTTGGTTTATAACTAGCCATGTCGGCCCGGGTTCTCTGTCATATGGATGCTAGCGACACTGTCATATACGTGTGCCAAAATGCGCAAATGGTCTCGGGCCAGGTAAGGTGGCACCCGTGGGATACCGTGCGTGAGGCCGCAAAGTGATATGACGTGTTACAAGCTAGATTGGTGTGACTTAGGATCAGGGTCCCGACATTCTACCATTGTGCAAAATGATGTCATAGTGTGATGGTTTATCAAGAGCATGAACATGGCAATGGGTGCTCAAAATTACTATGTGATCATGCAATTGATGTTTGGCAATGTGATCAATATGTATGAATATGCCATCAAGGAAGATCACAACAAATTTGCGAAGGAAATGCACAAGCTCATATATCATGGATGACATGGGAATACACGATGCAACAATGCAATCATAATGTCAGTCAATCCATGAATAAGATGAAAATTTGTCATGAGTAGTGTTGTACCATTGCTCAATGTCGTGGTAAGAGTGGTAGACTAGTGGTGTATCCATAGGGTCCATCTTTAATGTTGGTCCTCCATTCCGTAGATGTATCATGTAGACAAGAAGAAGGAAACAACAATGAAAGTATGGCCCATCCAATATGCATATGTGAGGATGGCTCACAAAGAAGGAATTCACCTTATGTATGTTCTCGAAGGTGTTGGCTTCGTGCAATGTGTATGCCTTCACATGCCCAAGATGCCTCGTGATGGTACCGCCTTGTGAATCCTTCAAAATGAAAGAACATGACCAACACTCGGAAAAACAAATGAGGTTAGCCATAATGCAAAACCTAGCATTCGTGCGGGAAAATACCCAACAAGTGCTTGCATCATTCTTATCATAAGAAAGTACAAGGGAATGTGGCATGGTATGTAAGCATATGATGCGATAACAACCAAAGGCATTCAGCCCAAACAAGCAAGCATGCATCACAAGTAAGGTGTCCAAGTCTCCAATATCAATAGCCATAGCATGGTTGCACTCAATACAAGGGAATATGAGAGATGCAACTAATGGAGACAAGTGACAATGATCACTGTGAATCATGTGAATGGCATCAACATATATGTCATCAACCCAAGAAAGCAAGTAAGAGTGTAACATGGGTGCTGCAACATAGCAAGCAATCATAGCGATCAAGTCAAACAAGCTAGTAGTGCGAAGATGCAACGTACTATAGGTAAACATGGCAAGCATATCATGTGTGCAAATAGTAGGCATGAATAATGCACATGGCATAGCACAAGCATGAAAGCAAGATATGAGCAAAATAGGATCAATGTATTGGCGAGAGGCCATATGTAAATAGCGATAGGGCATCATGACTCTCCCAACACAACAAGCATCAATAGCGTGGGGCACAAAGAAATCATGGTAGTAGCTACAAGTATCTCCACCAAGCATGCAAATACACATATAAGTAGCATAATGGTGAATCATGTGTAAAGCCAAGCAAGGGTCACAATTGTATGGCAAAGTCATATCAAGAGGTATAGCATGCAAGGTGAACATGATAAAATGGGCATAAGATGACAAATGGTAAATAGCCCATAGTCGTGTGAGAGCCAAGTAAAAGAGATGCGCGTAGTGGTTGCACGAAGAGAACGGTGATAGAGACAATCCACGGGATCCCAAATCGTCGTTGCTCTCAAGAGCTCGTTTTGTCAACTCATGGGATTGTGAGGTTGACAAATGTTCATGAGTCCCTACACAAAACAATGACAAAGGAAAATTTGTGTGTGCGTGGTATATGTACACATCATCCATCATGATGCGCACGTGTATGTGTTGGTTAGCACATAATATCCAATGCTCAAATAAATGAGATGCGTGATATAGAAACATGTCATCCATCATGAGAGGTTTGTTGTTATGTATGGCATAATGGAGACTCAAATGGTGTAATGCATCATGACAAGTAGGTAGAGCATTGTTATCCATGTAATGCATATGGTGCACACAATCATGGTAATCATGCATGGTATGGAATCCATCAAGATCTCCTAGTATGTATGAGGAAACTATGGGGGTCTCCTCATGAACATTAGTGGAAACATCACATGGAGAATATTGACAACATCCAAAACAATGCATATTTGGGACAATGTGTTCATGGCATGGTATATTAGATGAATTGCGCAAATCATGTAAAGGAAGCTTAGCAATATCATCACAAGAAAAACAAAAGCCAATGACCATCATCTTGTCATCTATGCCACAAGTGCAAATGGGATTTACTTTAATGGGGCATGCATAGTTACTATGTTGAGATTGAAATGATGCAATATGGGAGATCTCACTCATAGCATATGACAAGTTTAAAGGGTTGTCGAACATGATGTGACCAAAAGAATTTTCACATGATATCCTATGGAGCATAGCATCACAACTAGGCAACTCAACATGCTCATCATCATCTTCATCATAAATAGGTAAGTCATGACATGATGAAGTCACACTAGCATGAAGCATGGGAATAGGTGTGTCAACATCATGAAAGCAATCATTGGTAAGATAGTCCACTAGTGGGACGAAAGAAGTACCATCACCTATGTTACCTTTAGAGCTCCGCTCATGTGTTCTAGGTGAGGTGGTGAGGACCAAGTAGCGGTCATCGTCATCTTGATGGAACCATGTGGGTGGTGCATCTTCTTCCAGCATGGCCGTCGGGTTGTCCATTGGAGGGACGGACTCGATGAGGGTAGGCGTGTCCTCTTGTAGGAGACCTAGCACCAAAGAAAACACACTCGGAGTAGAGGTTAAGTCATTAGAAATCATAGTGGCCTCACATGCCCTATCAACTACCTCACTCACTAAGTGTTGTGACTCACTCACTCCCTCGTGGATGCTCTCACTCGTATGGTTGGTGGAGTCACTCAAATTACTCTCAACCTCACATAGGAGAAGTGGCATGCTCTCATGTGTGGGGCTAGTGGTGGGCACACTCATCCTCTCAAGGGAAATGCTCTGAAGCTCACATATGGTGGAATCACTCGTATCACTCATGTGGTGGTGGCTCTCCTCACATGGGAATTGGGGCATCTCGTCATATGTGTATGTCGAAGAGGTGTAGGTGCAATAGTGTCCATGCTCAACTTCCTCATCCGTAATGCCTCCAAAGATGAATGATGTGGGATGTGGCAAATCATCACGCTCCTCCGAGGTCAAAGATAAGGTCTCATGCTTGCTCGCGTAGCTTGACCCGGAGTAGTAGTCCAATATGGGCGCCGTCTTCATGGTGTCGATGAGGTTCATGCTCATCGCCTTGGTCGAAGGGGATGGCCCGTGCTTGGCCGTCTTGTCGCCGTCGCTCCTAGATGATCGCCTTGATGATGAAGACATCGATGTAGGCGAACTCATGGGAAGTAGGCAAACTCATGGGAAGTAGGCGAAGATGCCTTATGTCCAAAGGCGAAGATGCCTTGATAGCACTTGGAGAAGATGCCAAAGTGGTGGTTGTAGCCGTAGCTCCGTCTTGGGGGGTGCTTGTCTCGCGGTCTTCTTATGTGCTCTTGAAGCTTGGCCGTTGCGTGAAGTAGAGCTTGATCGGACTTGTAGGTATGCGCTTGTGGAGCATCTTCATGATAATGGTGTCATTGTCGTGCTTGAGCTCTTGGTAGATGATGTTCGTCGTCGTCGTGCACATGATGCTTGGAGGTGACTTGACCTTCATGATGATGCCGATGGTCGCCATGGCGGTGTGGACGTGGAAGACTTGCACTTGCATAATGTTTGCGCTCCGAAGACTTGTGACTTGAACGTCGCTGCCGAGAGGATGATGAAGGGGAAGAATACTTGTAAACAACCACCAAGTGTTGGAGCTCCGCCATTTGTTTGTTGAAGGAGTCACACATGTCATCACATGAAGCCATTCTCCTTGTCTCGGAGTGTCGTAGTTTGATGGCGATGTTGCCCAAGCGCTCTTGCATTGCTCGTTGTAGTCCGATGGTTTTTACGTGGATGCCATTGTTCACGCCGTCGATATCGAAGACCGGAGATGAAATGCCTTGCCTATCCATCACAAGACGCTAGCAAGTATGAGTGGGAGAAAGAGAAGAACTATACCAAATGTACCTTGACCGATGTTGAAGATGGATCAATGATCACTCAAATGTGGAACAACGAAATAGCACAATTGGTACCAATTCTTGTCGGTTTCTCACACCTACACAAGTAAAGCTTATGGTGGAGCTCGGCGAGGATAGTGGCACCAAAATTTGATGCAAAATGTTAGCAAGAGTCAATAATGTTGAAAAAGATTCACAAATTTGCAAATGCAACAAGTAGACCAATAGCAAGATATGGTACACAGAAACACACACGCAAATAGATAAGTGGGGTCGTGCAACCAAGGGGTGAGCCAAAATATGGAATCCACGAAAATGCTCTTGTTGCACAACACTAGAGAGACGCTAGCGCGATTGCACAATAGGCGGATACAAACTTGTGCACAACCTACTAAGCAAAATGCAACGACTTCTATCCCAAGTATGCTATATGTATGGTATTCCGGTGGTATGATCCAACATGATCGAGTATGAAAATCTTAATATAGTATGATGCTATGGTTATTTCTTAAAAGATCTTTGCTTATCTTTTTCTTTGTGCTTAAAAGCTTGTTTGGCTCTTTCTATTTTGAGCTCTTTTCTCATGCAAAACTTCACGAACCAAGATAGCAATTGAGTATATGCGATGACAACCTTATGTCACAAGAGATGATACCAAGATATGCACCATGGTGATATGGTATGTACGATATGGGAAGTGTGATCACTAATGTGCACAAGTCATGTTGTCGACAATACTCAAATGGCTAGTCTCGATAGGTAAGTGACGCAAAAATGGGCTAGGGGTTAACAATGCAATTGCAAGGGAATATACAAAGGAGGGATACCACAATGCCAAGATGATATGGAGGTTATCGTCTGTGGCGATGATGAGTGACGGTGTTCTTGATGTAGATACCAAGATGATGGAGACTCTTCCATAAGTAGCCGAAACACCTTAGGAAACGGAAAAACCACAAACTCAAAATCTCAAATGTCAAATGGTGGTAGCGGCAATGCCGTGGTGGTTGCGGAAGTGTAATGATGGGCTATAAACGATGTCGGAGTTGAAGTCACGGTCCCTAAGTAGCCGAAACACCTTAGGAGACACAAGCCACAACTCAAACAAGCTCAACAAAATTGGGTTAAGTTTCGTTGGCTATCTATAGTGGACTAAGCTATGCGGAAGTGGTGGCGGTGGTTGATGAAGAAGCAATTGTTCCTAAGTAGCCTAAACACCTTAGGAGACTCAATTCACTACTCAAGCAACCACAAATGCTACGGGGGACAAAAAGGGATAGGTTGCGGAAGTCGGTGGTGGATATGCGGATGATATGGTGGAAGCCCTAGGCAAAGATGCCAACATCCAAAAAATATGATGGAGTCAAATGATGATGGTAGTATTTTTGTGTGAAGGGGGATGTCACTAGCTTCAAAACGAGCTAAAGAGCGTCAAAATCAGTGTTCGGATGAATTAGTTATGCAAAACAAAAATCAGCCGAAGTGGGAATCTACACGTATCAGACGTCCGGAAATGGACGGATGTCCGGTGGCCGGACGTCCGTTCGGGCTCAGAAATCCGGTAATTTCTTCTGTATAGGTGGTTCCGGTCATCCGGTGGATGATGTCCAGTGCTTCGTGAGGGTCCGGACGTCCGGTAAAACGCCGGTCGTCCGGTGGGTCAGGGTTAACGCGAGATGCGAGTTTTGGGACGCGATTTTGGGCGGAAAATGGAGATTTTGGGCTCGAAATTTATGAGATTTCGTGGGTGAAAGAAGGGGAAACTTGGGGAAATGCTAGATCCACTTGAAACCAAGCAAATCCATAGATCAAAATCAACAAAACATCATCAAACCAACAGATCACAAAAAATTTGGGCTATTTTTGTTGGGGATTTTCGAATTTTAGGATGAAATCACATGAAAGAAGGCTAGAAAACGGTGGAGGGGGCTCCAAATTCGTGATAAACCGTGGATCTTGATACCATATGATGTAGGGTGGGACCCTAGATGACCGATCTTTCACGAAATGGAGGGGATCCCACGAAGAACACGAAGAACATGAAGAACACGAGGAGAAACACAAGGGGAACACGAGAGAAACACTCAAACCAACAAGAACAAGTCACACATATGCTAGATCCTCGAAACACAAAGAGATACAAGATCCATGATCAACAAGGGACGATACAAGGTTAACCGGTTCTCATCCGTGAGGAGGTCTTGGGGTATCCCGCGGGATCTTCTCCGTGAAAGTGGTCTTGAATCCGTGTGGATCTTCTCCGTGGAGGGGCCGCAGTCACTCACAAGGAGATGAACCACTAGTGGATGAGCAAAGCTCTGTCTCAAAAGAGCTAAACCTAAGCTAACCCTCACTAGGAGGAGGTGGAGGAGTATATATAGTCTAGGGCCACGAAGGGGTAAGTGGGAGAGGGATACATGGGCCTCTGGCTCGAGAACTGTGCGCAGACAGCATGTAGCGGACGTCCGACGGCTACCGGACGTCCGGTCGCTCACGAGGGTCCGGACGTCCGGAAGTCTTCGGACTTCTGCTATTTTCCTTCTGTCGTCGAAGTCACGGACGTCCGGTGGCCTCCGGTCATCCGGTCGCCTGGGAGTCGTCGGTCGTCCGGTAGAGGCCAGATGTCCGAAGCCTGTAGCTTTTCCAGCAGCTTCTCCGTTTGATCCTCGCACTTGTCCTCGCCAGCTTGTCCAACGCTCCTAGCTGTTCCATGGCCTCCCTCTTGGTTCCTGGTCATGCATAGCACATATATTTGAGGTAGTAGCCATGTCTCGCATGTAGAAAGTGGAGGTTCGGAGAGGAGCGAGTTAACCTTGTGTCCAATGGTGTGTACTTGAGGTCTCGTCGAAGTGAACATGGGGATAATCGTGGGATGCTCCGCATCAGCTCCATTAAAGCCAATTGATGAAGATGCGCCAGCTTCTGATGATGTTCAGCCGATGGGAATTAGTGATGAAGAGAATCGGAAAAATCCCCAGGAATCATTTCCACTGTGTCCAACTGAGTACGTCCCCAATGGCCCTGCATTTAATGAACAACTTCATTTATCGAAGCTTGCATTCTTTGAGGTTAGCCCTTACGAAGGAGAAAGGACTTCACTGTCACCGAGGTTTTGGACTGACGAACAAGCTGTCTATTATGCTCGGATCTTGTTTCACAAGAACATAATTTTTAATCATAAGATGTTAAATTTCACAGAGCTTGAAGAAATGCCCTACTTCCATCATGCAATCGAGCTTATTGAACATGCCCTCCTAAAAGGTTTCATGCATTTCAATCATGGTTGGAACAGAGAGATTATCCTTCAATTCTATGCCACTCAATATGCCTCAGGAGAACTTGTAAACAACTCATCCTGGACTCTTGAATGGATGACTGGTAGAGAAAGAATCAAATGCTTGGCAAATCATTTTATGGCTTTGTTAAATCTTCCTCGACGTGAGTTTGAGAATGATGAGGACATCACTAGCAGAGTTACACCCACAGCCCCAACTGATACATATACAGGACCAATTACTAGAGCTCGCGCACGCCAATTAAATTACCAGGTACTTTCGTTTCTCGGTAATGATTCTAATGATCATGAGAATATGATGCTGCCTAAGTTGGATACATTTGTCTTGCTTACAAATGAAGGGCCTAGCTTGGACAAGAAGGATGAACATTGGAGCAAGATCAAGCATGGAGATGATGACATGCGCAAGGGGAGCAAGAACGGAGTTACAAGTGATGATTTCAGGACTTTGAAGCCACCATAATGAGTGCGAGAAGCCTTGGACAAAATATGCAAGATGCCACTTCATAGATTTCGTCCAGAGGCTATTATTGGTGCTGCGTCACCTTACTATTGGGCCAGGCCCATGTAATTTCGAAATACTTGAGTATAGGCTATTTTTAGACTCTGTATGTGTGGGGAAACAAGAGTTAGGGTTGGTTTCGGACGCCTCCACCAAAGGCCATGAAATTCCCCCTCTTCCTCCATATATACAGCCCTTAGGGCGTCGTTTAGACTTTGGGTTTTGATTAGATTAAAGTTCGCCATGCCTGCAACTTCGCGTACTTCGTTTGTGTTCAACGACCAAACAAAGACGTCACAGAACCTCACCTTGATCAATAAAGCTTTCCTGTTATATTCGCAATATCCAGATTGCAATCTTAGTTTCTTGCTTGTTCTTCATTTGCTTGCAAGAAATAGACCCTCATAGTCAGGTTGATCGTGCTCCGACGTGGTCAATAACCTCTCGGAGTTGGTTTAGCGATTGCTAAGGCGTGACGTCCTCGCACGTTCGTAGTCGGATAGTCAAAATCTACTCCATCAAAAACAATAGCCACCATCTCATCGAAATACGGGACACCTTTTCCTCAATCAAGTGGTATCAGATTTCCAGGTTGCTCGGTGAGATTTTACAGTTTTTCGTAGATTAGATCGAGTCTGTTCTTCATACCTACAGTCCACGAAAAAGCCAAAAAAAGGGTTAGTTCATCATATCCGAACCAATCTGAGCCTTTGCATAATCTTTTTAGGGTTTTGCTTTGTTGAATTTGCGGTTGCATCGTCATGTCTAGTTGCTGGTCTTAGTGTCTAGTCCTTTAGAGTTTCGAGTTCTGTCACAGTTTGTCACGCCGCCGCCACATCATATTCATCGCTGCTACCATACCACGACCGCTACCATATCCCACCACCGCTGCCATATCCTACCATCATATATCCACCACCAATCCGAGTTCTTTTCATATTAGGTTTGTTCTCGAGATCCATCTAGTTTCGTATTCATGTTTCCTTGCCTGCGTAGTTCTCGGTAAAAAAAGTCTGGAGATCCCCGGGCAGTTTTTAGCCCTAAATTTCGGCAGGTGATTTTTTCCCTATCCCGTTTTTAGGCTTTTCTGTGTCTTTTGAGACACGTGCCATCATACTATGTTTTTACCACACTTTTTCGTCATCGCTACCTTGATTCCGAAAAAAACTCGTCAATTTTTTTTGTGCCTATCATCTTAGTTTGACTTGGGAAGAGTTTTGAGACACTCGCCATTATAGTTATTTTCGGCAAAAAAAAGAGCGCAAAAAAAAAAAGAGCACAAAAAAAGAGGCGAAAAAAATCAGAGTGTGCTTTCCTGACGCGGAGCATCCCAAGATCATTCCCATGGACCTACCATCGTCTCACCAAGTGCCGAGTGGACCCATGACACGCGCTCGAGCACGAGCTCTCGAGACCGAGGTGACTTCACTCCTCTCTCAACGTCATTTCGATTCACATGAGACATGGTTGCTACCCTCATCAGAAACTCTATGCATACTCAGGCACCTCGAGAGCAACCATGGAGAAAACAAGGAACAATAGGAATCGAAGCAGGAAGACGGAGGAGAAATCTGCCAAGTCTCAGACTGGCCGGATGATCTGGACGAAGACCCGGATGATCCGGGCAAAGCCCGGACGATCCGGAACCCCGCCCGGACGATCTGCATAATGCGCACCCCGACACCCGAAGCTACTTCACCGAAGCCGGCTCATCCGGACCCCATCCCGGATCATCCGGCCACACACGGACGTCCGGACCAAGACCCGGACATCCGGACCTCCCGCTGCAGAGAAGACGCTGCCGGATCATCCGGACGCCGCCTCGGATCATCCGGACCCCCAAAGCCCGAATCATCCGGACCATCATCTGGATCATCCGGACCGTGCCTGCGTGCATGACCTTGGGCCGAGGCCCATGTACCCCTTCGCCCCTCCTAGCTTATATATATATATATATATACTCCACCCATACTTTCTAGGGTTAGCTTTGTGATAGCTCATCTAAAACTAGAGCACTGCTCATCCTTAGTGGTTCCTCTCCCCAAGAGACCATGGCCTCCTCGGAGAAGATCCACACGGATTCAAGACCTCCTTCACGGAGAAGAAATCAAGAACTCCCCATGGAGATGACTACCGCTACTTGTATCGTCCTTGGTAGATCGTGGATCATGTATCAATCTTTGTGTTCCCGGATCTAGCATTTGTGTGACCTAAACTTGTTGATTTGAGTGTTTTCTTCTTGTCCCTCTTATGTTTTTCCTCATGCACCTCGTGTTCATCCTCGGGATCCCTCCTTTTCGTGAAAGATCGGCCACCTAGGGTTCCACCCTACATCAAATATGGTATCATGAGCCTAGGTTGATCACGAATTTGGATCCCCACACCTTGTTTTCTAGCTTGTTTTTGTTGTTTTTCGTCCAATTTCGAAATCCCCACAAAAATAGCCATACAATTTTTTTTGTGATTTGTGTGTTTTGATGAGATTTTGTTGATTGTGATCCGTGGTTGAGCTGTGTGACAAGTGGATTTCCCTTTCCCCCACCTCCCCCACCCTCAAATCCGCCCAAAATCCCAGAAAATTTCATTTTCCACCGAATTTTCACCTCTTCCCCGAGTTCATCCCGAGCAGGTTGACCCACCCGGATCATCCGGATCACCACCCGGATCATCCGGCAAGACATCCGGATCATCCAGACTACCCTGACGAAACTGCATTCTGCAGTTTTTCTCAGCCACCATTTCCACCACCGCAACAACCCTAGATACCCCTTCCGCTACACCCTCGACATATAACCCACCACCACCTCCATTGCTTACTCGTCTTCAATACAATTTTGCCTCATTTTGTCTTGGACACATTTGAGTTGTGGTTTCTCCGTTTTCGTTTGTGTTTCGGCTATCTCGGAGCGGAACGACATCGACAAGACCACCCCTCAACCTCGACAAGGACGGTAACATCGACACCACTTTGTATATTACCTTGCATTTGCATTGATAAACCCTCATCGACCATATTGCGTAGCTTTCCCACCGAGACTAGCCATTTGAGTATTGCCGGGCCACGACACTTGTGCACATTAGTGATAGTCATAGATATTGCATACTACATCATCATATCTCCGTGTGACACAAGAGTGTTCCGCATACACAATAACTATCTTGATCCGAGAAGCATGCATAAGTGGCCAAAGAAAGAGCTCGCAAGCTTTTAAGCACAAGATCCATCCAAAGCTTACAAGCAAAAGAATAAAAGTATCAAACGCCTTGCATCAAAAGAGATCATATGATATAGCAATACATCATCTTGTGCTCAAGCATTGGCACATCATACACTCATAGCATACTTGTGATAGGAAGTCGTTACGTTGCCTTTTATAGGTCGTGCACAAGTGCGTATCCGCCAATTAATCAATCGGTTAGCGTCTCTCTACCGTTGTGCAACAAGAGAATTTTCCGTGGATTCCACATTTTCGCTCACTTTTGGTTGCACAACCACATTTATCTATCCATGCGTGTGTTCCGTGTGCTACTTATTGCTTGTGATCTACTTGTTGCATGAGCCAATTTGATACGGGGCAACCCGTGCTAGGCCGACCTTTCACGAAAAGGAGGGATCCCACGAGGAACACGGAGAACACAAGGAAAACACGGAGGGATACACGAGAGGAAACGCTCAAATCAACACAAATACGGTCACACAAGTGCTAGATCCACGATACACATCAAGACACACGATCCATAGACAACAACGGGGTACAAAGGTAGTCTTCTCCCGGAGGAGGTCTTGGATTATCCCTTGGGATCTTCTCCACGAAGGAGGTCTTGAATCCGTGTGGATCTTCTCCGAAGAGGGGCCGCAGTCACTCTCTAGGAGATGAACCACAAGAAGGTCTCAAATGAGCTATCCAAAAGCTACCTCGAAAGGATGGAAGTCAACGAGTATATATTACATGGGGTGACGCCGTCGGGTCGGACGTCCGGTCGCTCGGGAAAGGCCGGACGTCCGGTAACTCTCGGATTTCCGGTATTTTCTGCGATTTCGGTTCTGTGAAGGGTGTCACGGACGCCCGGTGGCTTCCGGTCGTCCGGGAGTCGCCGGTCGTCCGGTGAACGTCGAACGTCCGGTGCCTGGGAGTGTCCGGTCGTCCGGTAGGGGTCGGACGTCCGGGGCCTATAGAGTCTTCCGCCGCCCTTCTTCTTGTTCCAAGCACTTGTCGATCCCGCCGCCTTGTCCACTTTGCAGAGCTGTCCTGTGTTCTTCATCCAAGTACTTGAGTATGCATAGAGTTTCCGATGAGGGTAGAAGCCATGTCCCATGTGACTCGAGAGGAAATTGATAGAGGAGCGAGTTCACCTTGGCTTGGAGAGCTCTTGCGCGGGCTCGTGCATTGGTCCTTTGGGCACTTAGTGAGTCGACGGTTGGTCCATGGGGATGACCTTGGGATGCTCCGCATCATCTCCCCTCCCTTGGAAAAGATCCGACCTCGGATCGAAATCTTCATCACCATGGAAAGGAGACAGGTCCTTGATGTTGAAAGTATTGCTCACGTTGTACTTGTCTCGTGGAATGTCGATCTTGTAGGCGTTGTAGTTGTAGCGTGCTAACACCTTGAAAGGTCCATCGGCGCGAGGTAGTAGTTTGGACTTGCGCTCGTGTGGAAAACAGTCCTTGCGAAGATGAAGCCAAACAAGATCTCCCGGTTGGAACACCATTGGTGCCTTGTTGACGTTGAGCTTGGTGGTGAGGCGATGGACTTGTCGCTCGATCGTTGCCCTGGTATCTTCATGCACCTTCTTGAGATAGCTTGCTCGTGCACTTGCATCCATGTTGATGCGTTCTTGTAGAGGTAGAGGTAGGATGTCCAATGGGGACAAGGGGTTGAAGCCGTAGACGACCTCGAAGGGGGACTTGCCGATAGTCGAATGTCTTGCGCGGTTGTAGGCGTACTCGGCGATGGGCAAGCATTTCTCCCATTCCTTGATGTTCTTCTTGATCAACACACGAAGAAGCATCGAAAGTGTGCGGTTCGTCACCTCCGTTTGGCCGTCGGTTGGTGGATGATATGCCGAAGAGAAGAGGAGCTTAGTGCCGAGTTTGGCGCATAGAGTCTTCCAAAAGTAGCTCAAGAACTAGACGTCCCGGTCCGACACGATCGTCTTGGGTACTCCATGTAGGAGAATGATTTCCCTACAAAAGAGATTTGCAACATGTGAAGCATCGTCGATCTTGTTACATTGAATAAAATGAGCCATTTTAGAGAATCTATCCACGACAACAAACACGGAATCTTTGCCATTTTGAGTTCTAGGAAATCCAAGTATAAAGTCCATGCTTACGTCTTCCCATGGATGGTATGGAATAGGAAGTGGCATGTAAAGACCATGCGATTGAGCTTTTGACTTAGCTTTGCGACATGTAGAGCATCGGTTGGTGAGGCGTGAGACGTCACAAAGCATCTTGGGCCAAAACTAGTTCTTTGAGAGCGTAGCAAATGTCTTGTCGCGTCCAAATTGTCCCATGAGTCCTCCTCCATGAGATTCCCGCAAAAGGAGCAAACGAAGCGAAGACTCGGGAATGCAAAGTTTGTTAGCTCTCATAAGATATCCATCCTTGATGTAGTAATGTTCCCAATAAGTGTGAGTCAAACACTTAGCATAAGGATGTGCAAAGAAAGGATCATGCTCATATAAATATTTGATGTGCTATAAGCCAATAACATTCAACTCAAGTTGTGTAACAAGCATGCATTTGCGGGAAAGCGCATCCGCCATAACATTCTCTTTGCCTTTGATGTATTTGATGACATAGGGAAAAGACTCAATGAACTCACTCCACTTAGCATGACACTTGTCCAACTTAGTTTGACCCTTGAGATACTTGAGAGTCTCATGGTCCGTATGAAGAATGAATTCATGAGGCCTAAGGTAATGTTCCCAAACACGTAAAACTCTCACCAAGGCATAAAGCTCTTTATCTTAGATTGGGTAGTTTAGTTGCGCTCCGGATAGCTTCTCGCTAAAGTAAGCAATTGGGCGTTTTTCTTGCATTAGCACGCCACCTATGCCGGTACCACTAGCGTCACAATGAATCTCCAAAGGTTTATCAAAGTTTGGTAGGGCTAGAAGTGGTGCGTGGGTAAGCAAGCTTTTTAGTTCATTGAACGTGGTGTCTTGCGAAGGACCCCAAACAAAGGGTGCGTTCTTCTTGCTCAAGGAGTGTAGAGGCATAGCAATGGTGCTAAAGTCCTTCACAAAACATCGATAGAAACGGGCTAAACCAAGATAGCTACGCACTTGTTGGAGATTCGTTGGTTGTGGCCAAGTTTTAATTGCTTCAATATTAGTTTCATCAACGTGAACACCTTGTGAAGAAACGACAAATCATAAGAAAACTACCTTGTCAACGCCAAAAGTGCATTTATCCATGTTAGCATATAAGACCTCTCTCCGAAGGGTTTCTAAAACCATACGGATGTGTGTCACATGGTCCTCAAGCGACTTGCTAAAAACAAGGATGTCATCAAAGTAAACCACTACAAAGACGCCTTTGTTGGGTCGTAGAACGAAATGTATGAGAAGCATAAATGAACCGGGTGCTTCCGATAAACCCATAGGCATGACAAGCCACTCATATAACCCAAACTTAATTTTGAAAGACGTTTTCCACTCATCACCCTCTTGAATGCGAATTTGGTAGTAGCCACTTTTAAGATCAATTTTCAAAAAGATGGTGGCACCACACAATTCATCAAGCATGTCGTCTAAGCGTGGGATAGGATGACGGTATCTAATGGTGTTAGCATTTATCGGGCGACAACCGGAACACATGCGAAAACTTCCATATTTCTTAGGCACGAGAATAACTGGAACGGCACAAGGGCTTAAGCTTTCACGTACATGACCTTTGTCGATGAGTTGTTGTACTTGCCATTGTATCTCCTTGGTTTCCTCGGGGTTGACGCGGTAAGGAGCCTTGTTTGGAAGTGGTGCACCGGGTATGAGGTTGATGCGGTGTTCGATTCCGCGAAGTGGAGGTAGACACGGAGGTAGCTCATCGGGAAAGACATCCGATAATTCTTGCAACAATTGAGACAACACTAAAGGTAGAGGTGGTGAAGTGTTAGTAGGTTTGGCTTCCCTTTTGCATAAAAGCACAAGGTGAAAGACACTCGATGGGTTCTCACACACTTCTCTCATCTCAATTTTGGTGGCAAATAGCACTAGTTGCTTCTTGTCGCTCATCGTGGAGTCGCTCATATTTGGCTTGTGGCTCTCACTCTCTTTTTGGTGGCTCACTCTCTCACCATTCTCTCCACGATGGTTGGTAGGTAAGTGTTTGTCGGCGGCTACTTGACTTGGTGACATTGGGCGTAGCATGAATTCCTTGCCCTTCATCTTGAAGCTATAGTGGTTGGCCCGTCCATTGTGTGAGACTCCACGATCGCATTGCCATGGTCGTCCAAGTAGAAAGTGGCACACGGACATAGGGACCACATCACACTCAAGTGTGTGCTCTTAGGCGCCTATCTTGAAGGATACTTGCACGGTATGCTCGACTCGAAGAATTCCTTCGTCGTTAAGCCATTGGACCTTGTAGGGATGAGGGTGCTTCATCTTGACCAAATGTAGCTTGTCGCATAGCTCTTCGCTTGCCGAGTTATGACAACTTCCTCCATAGATGATAACCTTGACGGAGCGTCCATTGATGCTGGCCTTGGTATGGAAGATATGACATCGTTGGTCGTCATCTGGTTGGTGTTGGAGTGTCAAGACCTTGGAGACAACATGATTGGGACTTGAGTCATTGTCGCAAAACACTTGATGGTCTTCTTTTTCGTTCACTTAGCGATGCATAACTACATGCTCAAGGGCTTCCATCTCATCATCGCTCATTGAGTCATAAGATTCGTCATCATTGATGATCATGGTACGAACGGTCTTGCACTCAAATGACTTGTGGCCTCGCCCTTGGCACTTGAAACATTTGATGGAACTCGTCTTGGAGTTGTCCTCGGTTGTAGTTTTAGATGAAGAAGCTCTTGGCTTGAAGTTGCTCGTAGTAGGTGGACGACTCGAGGTAGTCGCATTCTTGTAACTTGAATTGTCACCGAATTTTGTAGATGGCTTGGTAGAGGTAGGAGGAGCCTAAGTCGTTGAAGCTTGGTTGTAGGAGCCGTAGTACTTGGAGGTGAACTTGGAGTACTTGTAGTCCTCTTGAACTTGTCGCTCCGCTTTGGTTGCTTGATGTACTAGCTCGAGGAGATTCGTGTATGGTTGAAAGTCCGCAATCTTCTTGATAGGATAGTTGAGTCCATTCAAGAATCTCTCCATTGTTTGCTCTTCATCTTCCGTGATGTTGGCTCTTATCATGGCAATCTCCATCTCTTTGTAGTACTCTTCAACGGACTTGGTACCTTGCTTGAGGAGTTGTAGCTTCTTGAACAAGTCACGGTTGTAGTGTGTTGGCACGAAGCGTGCTCTCATGACTTCCTTCATTTGAGCCCAAGTAGTGATAGGAGGTTCGCCTTTTGCTTCTCTTCTCTCTATGATTTGCTCCCACCAAATGAGAACATAGTCTTGGAACTCAAGGGAGGCCATATCAATTTTCTTTTCTTCATCAAAGTTGTGTAAGCGAAAGATCTTATCAACTTTCAATGCCCATGAGAGGTAGTCTTGGGGATCAATGCTTCCGGAAAACTTTGGCATGGTGAACTTAAGCTTGCCATAGCGATGCTCTTCATTGTTTGCTTGCCTATTGGGAGGGCGTTCTTGATTGGGACGATTGGCAATCTCATGTTGCTCTTGGCGGAGTAGATGTCCATTGTCATGGTGTACTTGCCAAGCTTGTGGTTCTTGTGGAGCTTGTTGCTCTTGTCGCGCTTGAGGAGGAACTTCGTCTTGCATTCTTGCTTGGTGGTGCCTCTCTTGCATCTCATCGCGAAGGAAATCCTCTTCTTGACGAGTGTGTCGAGTGCGAGCTGCCACATTGCTATGTGAATCACGTAATGCTCGCTGTGCCTCAAGAGCTTGAGCTTCTCAGCGTTGTTGTGCTTGACGATGAGCTTCGGCGTCTTGTTCTTCTTGATGTTGACGCGCTCGCTCTTGGTGTTGTTGGCGTAGTCGTTGCCGTTCTTGTGCTTGCTCAAGTGTAGCTTGGTTTTGACGATGTCGACTTTCTTGCTCTTCAAATAGCTCATGGGAGCTCTTGTCATGAAGGGGGTTCCGGTTGTCATGTCGAGCTTGACGTGCGGCTTGACGAAGATTGTTTGATGTCAGGGTACTTGAGCCTTCCGTGGAGTCAGTATGTCGACTTGAGCGGCTTCATCTTTGAGAAGATGTGGAAGAAGAACATCGGTTGACTATCAAAGTCCGTACCTCATCGAATTGGGTAGACATGTTGGTGTTGATGATGTCGAATTGCTCTCTTGTTATTGCTTCAAATTGTCGTGCATCGGCGGCGACTTGCTCAATGTGGTCTCGCATAGCTTCACTTTCTTGATGAAGAGCTCGTTCGACGCCGAAGAGATGTAGTTTGGTGACGTAGTTGTTCGTTTCTTGAGGATCATCAAAGAGCGGGTTCGAAGATGTACTTGGCCTATCCATCATTGCAAGCAAGAGTGTGAGTGGGAGAAAGGAGAAGACAATACCAAAGTACTTTAACTGAAGTTGAAAATGGATCAATAATAACTCAATAATGTAACCCGGAAATAGCACTATTGGTACCACTTCGTGTCGATTCTCACACCTACACAAGTAAAGCTTTGAGAGGAGCTTGGTTAGGATGGTGGCACAAATTCAATGCAATTGTCAAAGTGACTCAATGATGTTGAAAGTGATTCACAATTTTCTCATGCAACAAGTAGATCACAAGCACTAAGTAGCACATGGAACACACGCACGGATAGATAAATGTGGTTGTGCAACCTAGGGTGAGCGAACATGTGGAAACCACGGAAAATTCTCGTGCTGCACAACACTAGAGAGACGCTAACCGATTGCTTAATAGGCGGATACGCACTTGTGCACGACCTATAAGAGGCAAAAGAATCGACTTCCTATCACAAGTATGCTATGAGTGTATGATGTGCCGATGCTTGAGCACAAGATGATGTATTTCTATCTCATATGATCTCTTTTGATGCAAGGTGTATGATGCTATTTTACTTTTGCCTATATGCTTTGGGTGGCTCTTTTGCTTAAAAGCTTGTGAGCTCTTTCTTTGGCCACTTATGCATGCTTCTCGGATCAAGGTAGCTATTGTGTATGCAGATCACTCTTGTGTCACACGGAGATATGATGATGTAGTATGCAATATCTATGACTATCACTAATGTGCACAAGTGTCGTGGCCCGGTAATACTCAAATGGCTAGTCTCAATGGGAAAGCTACGCAAAAATGGTGTATAGGGTGACAATGCAATTGCAAGGTAGAATGACAAAGCATCGTCGATGTTACCGTCCTTGTCGAGGTTGAGAGGTGGTCTCGTCGATGTCGTTCCGTTCCAAGATAGGCGAAACACACAAGGAAAAGGGAAAACCACAACTCAAATGATCCAAGACACAAGAGGTAAGACCGTAGTGATTTGGGTTAGGCAATGGTGGTGGTGGTATGGGATATGTGGGTGTATGAAAGGGTAAGTGGTTGCGGAAGGTGGACCAAAACTGAAGAAATTCAGTTTTGTCAGGGTTCGTCGGACGTCCGGTGGGTCGCCGGTCGTCCGGTCGCCGGACATCCGGTAAGTCTCGGAAATCCGGTAAAAGTTTCTGTAGATGAGGTGCCGGTCGTCCGGTGGTTAACGGACGTCCGGTAAATCGTCGGTCGTCCGGTAGGTCTGGGCTAGAGTTTGAGGATCCGTGGACAAAATGGTCAAATTTGGCCGAATTTGCGGAAGAAAATTGGGGAAAAGGTGGGGAAAAGCTAGATCCACTCATGGCACAGCAAATCCATGGAATAAAGTCAAAAAAATCTTGCCAAATCAACAGATCACAAAAAAATTGGGGCTATTTTTGGTGGGGAATTTTCGAAATTGGGAAGAACACAACAAAAACAAGCTAGAAAACACGGGTAGGGGCTCCAATTTCGTGATAAACCGTGGCTCTTGATACCATATTGATACGGAGCAACCCGTGCTAGGCCGATCTTTCACGAAGAGGAGGGATCCCACGAGGAACACGGAGAACACAAGTAAAACACGGAGGGATACACGAGGGGAAATGCTCAAATCAATAGAAATATGGTCACACAAGTGCTAGATCACGATACACTTCAAGACACACGATCCATAGTAACCAACGGGGTACAAAGGTAGTCTTCTCCCGGAGGAGGTCTTGGATTATCCCTTGGGATCTTCTCCACGAAGGAGGTCTTGAATTCGTGTGGATCTTCTCCAAAGAGGGGCCGCAGTCACTCTCTAGGAGATGAACCACAAGAAGGTCTCAAATGAGCTATCCAAAAGCTAACTCGAAAGGATGGAAGTTAACGAGTATATATTACATGGGGTGACGCCGTCGGGTCGGACGTCCGAGGGTAACCGGACGTCCGATCGCTCGGGAAAGGCCGGACGTCCGGTAACTCTCGGATTTCCGGTATTTTTCGCGATTTCGGTTCTGTGAAGGGTGTCACGGACGTCCGGTGGCTTCCGGTCGTCCGGTCGTCTGGGAGTCGCCGGTCGTCCGGTGAACGTCGGACGTCCGGTGCCTGGGAGTGTCCGGTCGTCCGGTAGGGGCCGGACGTCCGGAGCCTGCAGAGTCTTCCGCCGCCCTTCTTCTTGTTCCAAGCACTTGTTGATCCCGCCACCTTGTCCACTTTGCAGAGCTGTCCTGTGTCCTTCATCCAAGTACCTGAGTATGCATAGAGTTTCCGATGAGGGTAGAAGCCATGTCCCATGTGACTTGAGAGGAAATTGATAGAGGAGCGAGTTCACCTCGGCTTCGAGAGCTCTTGCACGGGCTCGTGTCATTGGTCCTTTCGGCACTTGGTGAGTCGACGGTAGGTCCATGGGGATGACCTTGGGATGCTCCGCATCATAATTGTGAATCATTTTCAACATCATTGAATCTTACTCACTTTTTGCATTGAATTTGTGCCACCATCCTAACCAAGCTCCACTCAAGGCTTTACTTGTGTAGGTGTGAGAATCGACAAGAAGTGGTACCAATAGTGCTATTTCCGGGTTACATTATTGAGTGATCATTGATCCATTTTCAACTTCGGTCAAGGTACATTTGGTATTGTCTTTTCCTTTCTCCCACTCACATACTTGCTTGTGATGATGGATATGCCAAGTACATCTACGAACCCGCTCTTCGATGATCCTCAAGAAACGAACAACTACGTCACCAAACTACATCTCTTCAGTGTCCAACGAGCTCTACATCAAGAGAGTGAATCTATGCGGGAGAACATTGAGCAAGTCGCCGCTGACGCGCGCCAATTCGAAGCATGAACAAGAGAGAAATTCAACATCATCAACACCAACATGTCTACCCAATTCAATGAGCTACGGACTTTGATAGTCAATCAACGCTCCTAATCCACATCTTCTCAAAGACGAAGCCGCTCAAGCCGTCATACCGACTACACGTCCGACTCAAGTACTCCTACATCAAACACTCTTCGTCAAGCCGCACGTCTAGCTCATCATGACAACCGGAATCCACTTCATGATAAGAGCTCCGAAGAGCTATTTCAAGAGCAAGAAAGTCGACATCGTCAAAACCAAGCTACACTTGAGCAAGCACAAGAACGGCAACGAAAACGCCAACAACAACAAGAGCGAGCACGTCAACAACAATAAGAACAAGATGCCGCGGCTCATCGTCAAGCACAATGATGCCGAGCAATTCAAGCTCTTGAGGCGCAACGAGCATTACGTGACTCACATCGCAATGTGCCAACTCGCAATCGACACACTCGTCAAGAAGAGGATTTCCTTCGTGATGAGATGCAAGAGAGGCGCCACCAAGCACGAATGCAATAAGAAGTTCCTCCTCAAGCGCGAAAAGACCAACAACCTGAACAAGAACCACAAGCTCGGCAAGTACACCATGACAATGAACATCTACTCCGCCAAGAGCAACATGAGATTGAAAATCGTCCAAATCAAGAATGCCTTCACAATAGGCAGGTGATGAGGACATCACTAACAAGGTTACACCCATAGCCCCAACTTACACATATACATGACCAATTACTAGAGCTCGCGCATGCCAATTAAATTATTAGGTACTTTCGTTTCTTGGTAATGATTCTAATGTTCATGAGAATATGATGCTGCCTAAATTGGATACATTTGTCTTGCTTACAAATGAAGGGCCTAGCTTGGACAACAAGGATGAACATTGGAGGAAGATCAAGCATGGAGATGATGGCATGCGCAAGGGGAACAAGAACGGAGTTACAAGTGATGATTTCAGGACATTGAAGCCACCATAATGAGTGCGTGAAGCCTTGGACGAAATATACAAGATGCCACTTCATAAATTTCGTCCAGAGGCTATTATAGGTGCTGTGTCACTTTGTTATTAGGCAAGGCCCATGTAATTTCGAAATACTTGAGTATAGGCTATTTTTAGAGTCCGTATGTGTGGGGTTTGGTTCGGATCCCTCCACCAAGGGCCACGAAATTCACCCCTCTTCCCCCATATATACAGCCCTTAGGGCGTTGTTTAGACTTTGGGTTTTGTTTAGATTAAAGTTCGCCATAGCTGCAATTTCGCGTACTTCGTTTGTGTTCAACGACCAGACAAAGATGTCACAGAACCCTACCTTGATCAATAAAGGTTTCCTCTTATATTCACAATATCCAGATTGCAATATTAGTTTCTTGCTTGTTCTTCGTTTGCTTGCAGGAAATAGACCCTTGTGGTCAGGTTGATCGTGCTCCGGCGTGGTCAATAACCTCTCAGAGTTGGTTTAGCGATTGCTAAGGCGCGACGTCCTCGCACGTTCGTAGTCGGATCGTCAAAGTCTACTCCACCGAAAACGATAGCCACCATCTCATCAAAAGACGGGACACCTTTGCCCCTATCAAGTGGTATAAGATTTCCAGGTTGCTCGGTGAGATTTTACTATTTTTCGTAGATTATATCGAGTCTGTTCTTTATACCTACAGTTCACGAAAAAGCCAAAAAAAATTAGGGTTAGTTCATCATATCCAAACCAGTCCGAGCCGTTGCATAATCTTTTCCATGTTTGCTTAGTTGAATTTGCGGTTGCATCGTCCTGTCGGGTTGCTGGTCTTAGCGTCTAGTTCTTTAGAGTTTCGAGTTTTGTTCATAGTTTGTCACGCCACCGCTGCACCATATTCATCGCTGCTGCCATACCACCACCGCTGCCATATCCCACCACCGCTGCCACATAGCACCACCGCTGCCATAACCTACAACCGCTGCCATATCCTACCACCATATATCCACCACCAATCCGAGTTCTTTTCATATTAGGTTTGTTCTCGAGATCCATCTAGGTTTCGGATTCGTGTTTCCTTGACTGCGTAGAGTCTGGAGACCCCCGGGCAGTGTTTAGGCCAACATTTCGATAGGTGAAAAATATTTTTTCCCTATCCTATTTTTAGGCTTTTCTGAGTCTTTTGAGACACGTGCCATCATACTGTTTTTTACCGCACTTTTTCATCGTCGCTGCCCTGATTCCGAAAAAAAATTGTCAATTTTTTTGTGCCTATCATCTTAGTTTGTCATGGGAAGAGTTTTGAGACACTCGCCATTATAGTGATTTTCGGCAAAAAAGGAGCGCAAAAAAAGAGGCGAAAAAACAAATTTAGAGTGTGCTTTCCCCTTGATTACGTGCAGCGCCGTGATTTTGTTAGTGTTCTAGGCTCGCGTCTCTAGTACGGTCTATCCTAGGACCAGCAAAGTACCGGCATTGAGCGTTGATTCAACTTTGCATCTCTGAATTGATTATTGCTCACCCTTTTTGCTACCATCTTATAAGCCTTCCCAGCTCCACATACATCTACGTCGTGCGTTTGACTCTCCCTGGTAATCGCTTTCTCCAAGCTTTGAGAGTTTTGACTACCACGGTTGCCGATCACCACCTGCTGCTGTGTAAGAACTGGTAAGAATTTGAGATTTTCTTGACGGATTTGTGACGCCCCACCACCACCATTTTCTAGTAGTCTATAGGATCATATTTTGTTGTGTTTCTATTGCTGCTAACCATGCCAGGATCACAAGTCGACGAGACAGACTGGGAGAACATGATGAACAAGGAGTTGCATGATAAATTTCAGCAAATGATGTGTCAACAGGTAGAAGATGTGATGACCAGTTTTGACAACGCACTAGCAAGGATGGATGGCATTGAGAAGTCAATTGACACCAAGTTGGATGCCAAATTCGCTGAAGTGCTTGCGCGTCTACCTCCACCTGCTGGACCATTGCAACAACAACAACAACCACCTTCACATCGCGAAACCGCCCTCCGCAAAGCGAGCCGTGTCGCTCTTTAGCCTGGCCAAACTGTTGGTGCTGTTGTTGATACTTCTGTGGCTCCTGCTGGTGGTGAGGAGGAGGACGATTACGCGGGGGATTACGAGGATGAGGTTGATCAAAATCAGATCTATGTGCAACAACCAGCACCACAAGTACCATGCAAATAATCGCAATGGTAGGGCTGCATCATACCATCAGGTACGCGATCATGACCATCTCCCTAAACTAAAATTGAATATTCCACCATTTGAGGGCAGATATGTTCCTGATATATATCTTACTTGGAAGTTAGAAACCGAACAACATTTTACATGTTTAAAATATCCCGAGGAGAGACGTGTTGCTGCTGCTCTTTGTGCTTTCACTAGTTTTGCTTGTGTGTGGTGGTCTGAATATTGTAGATTACATCCGGATAATATTCCAACTACTTGGGCTGCTTTGAAAACTACTATGCGTACTCGTTGGGTTCCACCATATTATCAACGCGAATTACTTCAGAAATTGCAGCGTTTAAGACAAGGAATTTTTTTTGTAGAGGAATATTATCAAGAATTACAAACTGACCTGATTAGATGTGGTATTGTTGAGGACAATGAGGCTATGCTTGCACGTTTTATGGGTGGCTTAAATAGAGAGATTCAGACAATTCTAGAGTATAAGGAGTATAATAATATCACTCGTTTATTCCATCTTGCTTCCAAAGCTGAACGTGAAATATAGGATTGACAGGCCTTGGCACAAACTTATTTTCTGCAGGTCGACCTTCATCATGGACACCGCGTGCATCATCTACTTCGACACGTCCGGCTACACCACCGCCTACTTCATCCGTCACTTCTAGCCGTGATAAAAGCAAACAGGCACCACCACCATCAACCAGGAGTACACCTTCCGATCCTGCGCAGAGCTCTTCTTCATCCATGACATCCAATGGGCCAACACATGATGTTATATGTCGTCGTTGCACTGGTCGTGGTCACTATGCGAGCAAATGCCCATCGTAGCGTGTCATGATTGCTACTGAGGATGGTGGTTATGAGTCCGCCAGTGACTATGATGAGGAGATTTTGGCTCTTATTACACGTGAAGAACACGTTGGAGATGATTCTGAAAATGAGACGCAATACATGGCTCCTGAAGACGCTGACAGGTATGAATGTTTAGTTACTCAACGTGTTTCGAGTGTGCAGGTCACACAAGCGAAGCAAAATCAGAGGCATAATTTGTTCCATACAAAGGGAGTTGTGAAGGAACGTTCTGTTCGCGTCATCATAGATGGAGGGAGCTACAACAACTTGGCTAGCATGGAGTTGGTGGAGAAGCTATCTCTCACCACAAGACCACATCCACATCCTTACTACATCCAATGGTTCAACAACAGCGGCAAGGTTAAGGTAACACGTACTGTTCGTGTGCATTTTAGTATCTCCACTTATGCTGATTATGTTGATTGTGATGTGGTACCCACGCAAGCATGTTCCTTATTACTTGGTAGACCATGTCAATTTGATAAAAATTCTGTACACCATGGTAGAAACAATCAGTATACTCTTGTTCATAAGGATAAACTTATTACTTTGCTTCCTATGTCTCCTGATTCCATTTTGAAAGATGACATTAACAGAGCTAATAAAGCAAAACAGGAGCAAAATAAGAGTGAAAATCAGATTGTGGCAAAAGAATTTGAGCAACAAATGAAGCCTAATAACACATCATCATCACATGTTGCATCTGAAATTAAATTAAAGAGTGGATGCTTACTTGCCATCAAATCTGATATTGATGATCTAGATTTAAGCAAATCTGTTTGCTATGCTCTTCTATGCAAAGAGGCATTATTTTCATTGGAGGACGTGCCTTACTCTTTGCCTCCTGCTGTCACTAACATTTTGCAGGAGTTCGCGGACGTCCTTCTTGATAGAGGCAAAGGTGTCCCGTCTTTCGATGAGATGGTGGCTATCGTTTCGGTGGAGTAGACTTTGACGATCCGACTACGAACATGCGAGGACGTCGCGCCTTATAAATCGCTAAACCAACTCCGATAGGTTATTGACCACGCCGGAGCACAATCAACCTGACCACGAGGGTCTATTTCCTGCAAGCAAACGAAGAACAAGCAAGAAACTAAGATTGCAATCTGGATATTGTGAATATAAGAGGAAAGCTTTATTGATCAAAGGTGGGGTTCTGTGATGGCTTTGTCTGGTCGTTGAACACAAACGAAGTACGCGAAGTTGCAGCTATGGCGGACTTTAATCTAAACAAAACCCAAAGTCTAAACAACGCCCTAAGGGCTGTATATATGGGGGAAGAGGGGGGAATTTCGTGGCCCTTGGAGGAGGGGTCCGAAACCAACCCTAACTCTTGTTTCCCCACACATACGGACTCTTAAAAACAGCCTATACTCAAGTATTTCGAAATTACATGGGCCTGGCCCAATAATAAGGTGAACCAGCACCTATAATAGCCTCTGGACGAAATTTATGAAGTGGCATCTTGTATATTTTGTCCAAGGCTTCATGCACTCATTATGGTGGCTTCAAAGTCCTGAAATCATCACTTGTAACTCCGTTCTTGTTCCCCTTGCGCATGCCATCATCTCCATGCTTGATCTTGCTCCAATGTTCATCCTTCTTGTTCAAGCTAGGCCCTTCATGATGCGGAGCATCCCACTATCATCCCCATGTTCACTTTGACAAGACCTCAAGTACCCACCATTGGACATAAGGTTGATTCGCTCCTCTCCAAACCTTCACTTTCCACATGTGAGACATGGCTACTACACCATGCATGGACCTTGTGCATACCCAGGTACATTCGAGATGACCATGGAGAATCCAAGGACCAAGGCCAAGCATGGAAGAGGAGAAGAAAGAAGGAGAACAGACAAGACAAAAGATGCCCGGATGATCCGCACCCCTAGCCGGACGATCCGGACTAAGCCCGGATGATCCGGACCCCCGCCCGGACGATCCGGGTAATGTGCCTGAAGACACCCAAAGCCTGCACGGCGAAGCCGGATCATCCGGACGGCCGCCCGGATCATCCGGACCACCGACGCCCGGATCATCCGGGACACCATCCAGATCATCCGGATCATCCGGACCATGCCTGCGTGCATGACTTGGGCCGAGGCCCGTGTACCCATTCGCCCGTCACTTACCCCTTCGTGGCTTAGACTATATATACTCCTCCCCTCCCCATTTGAGGGTTAGCTTAGGTTTAGCTCATTCGAGACAGAGCTTTGCTCATCCACTAGTGGTTCATCTCCTTGGGAGTGACTGCGGCGCCTCCACGGAGAAGATCCACACAGATTCAAGACCTCCTTCACGGAGAAGATCCTGCGGGATTCCCCAAGGCCTCCTCACGGAGAGGATCCGGTTACCCTTTGTATCGTCCCATGTTGATCATGGATCTTGTATCTCTGTGTGTTTCGAGGATCTAGCATATGTGTGACTTGTTGTTGTTGGGTTGAGTGTTTCTCTCGTGTTTCCCCTCGTGTTCCCCCTCGTATTCTTCGTGGGATCCCCTCCATTTCATGAAAGATCGGCCTAGAACGGGTTGACCCCGCATCATATGGTATCATGAGCCTTGGTTCATAACGAATTTGGAGCCTCCCTACCGTTTTCTAGCCTTGTTTTGTTGTGTTCTTCCCCAAATTCGGAAATTCCCCACCAAAAATAGGCCCAATTTTTTTTGTGATCAGTTGGTTTGATGAGATTTTTTTGATTTAGATCCATGGATTCACTTGGTTTCAAGTGGATCTAGCGTCTCCACAAGTTTCTCCACTTTCCATCCACGAAATCATCTCAATTTGAGCCCAAAATCATCCATTTCCGCCCCCAAATTCATCCCCGAGAGGAAATCCCGAGCGGAGTTGACCCGCCCGGATCATCCGGACGAAGTCCCGGATCATCCGGACACCTCCCGGACGAGCTGGACCTTCTCCCGGACGTCCGTGTAATTCATGCACCCGAAAAACAGAACCGACATGGACGAACCCAGATCATCCGGATGTTCTTCCGGATCATCCGGACATAGCCCGGATGAGCTGGACTTTCTCCCGGATGTCCGGGTAACCCTGAAACTGACGCGGCTGAAATTTTGTTTCGGTCATAACTAATTCATCCAGAGTCTGTTTTTGACGTTCTTTAGCTCGTTTTGAAGCTATCGACATTCCCTTTACCACAAAAATACTACCATCATCATTTGACTCCATCAAAATTTGTCAAATTTGGCAAGTTTGCTTAGGCCTTCCACCATATCATCCGCATAGCCACCATAGCCTTCCACGACCTAACCCATTTTGTTCCCCATCGCATTTGTGGTTGCTTGAGTAGTGATTTGAGTCTCCTAAGGTGTTTAGGCCACTTAGAGACAATTGCTTCTTCATCAACCACCACCACCACATCCGCATACCTATTACATTTCCACCCAACTTAACCCAATTTTGTTGAGCTTGTTTGAGTTGCGGCTTGTGTCTCCTAAGGTGTTTCGGCTACTTAGGGACCGTGACTTCAACTCCGACATCGTGTATAGCCCATCATTACACTTTCGCAACCACCACGGCATTTTCGCTACCACCAGTTGACATTTGTCCTTGAAATTTTGAGTTGTGGTTTTCCCGTTTCCTAAGGTGTTTCGGCTAATTAGGAACGGGTCGACATCGACAACACCGCCTCTCATCATCGCCACGGACGGTAACCTCGACGACATCATTGTATATTCACCCTTGCCATTGCATTGTTAACCCGTAGCCCATTTTGCGTCACTTACCTATCGAGACTAGCCTTTGAGTATTGCCGGCAACGTTACTTGTGCACATTAGTGATCATCGACCCGCGCATCCATTGCCTACATACCATATCATCTTGGTATCATCATATCATGCCTTGTGTCACAAGACTATTCCCGCATATACACAATTGCTATCTTGGTTTGTGCATTTCGCATCGTGGCCAAAAAAAAAATAAAATAAAAGATAATAAGCTTTTAAGCAAAGAAAAAGAGCCACAAAGAAGCTTGTAAGCAAGATCCATAGCATCACAAAATATCATATCATACTTGATCATCTTGGATCATCTTCTGCTAAAAGCGCCGGAACATCATATATAAATGGCATACTTGTGATAGGAAGTCGCTTTATTTTGTCTCATACAGGTAGTGCACAAGTTCATATCCACCTATTGAGCAATCGGCTAGCATCTCTCTAGTGTTGTGCGACAAGAGCATTTTCCGTGGATTCCACATTTTCAGCTCAATCCTTGGTTGCACAACCACATTTATCTATCCGTGCATGTGTTTCCGTGTGCCACTCATTTCTATTGGTCTAGTTGTTACATTTGCGAATTTGTGAATCTCTTTCAACTTTATTGACTCATGCTAACTTTTGCATCATTTTTGTGCCACTATCCTCACCAAGCTCCACCAAAAGCTTTACTTGTGTAGGTGTGAGAATTGACAAGAATCGGTACCAACTGTGCTATTTCCTTGATACATTATTGAGTGATCACTGATCCATTTTCAACATCGGGTAAGGTACATTGGTCTAGTTTTTCTCTTTCTCCCACTCACCACTACTTGAGTCTTGTGATGGATATGCAAAGCATTTCATCTCCGGTCTTCGACATCGACGGCGCGAACAACTACATCCACGAGCAAACCATCAGACTACAACGAGCAATGCAAGAGCGCTTGGGCAACATCGCCATCGAACTACGAGACTCCGAGACAAGGAGAATGGCTTCCTTCAACGACATGCGCGACTCCTTCAACAAACAGATGGCGGAGCTCAAACACTTGGTGGTCGATTACAAGTCTTCTTCCCCTTCGTCATCTTCTCGGCGGCGACGTTCAAGTCACAAGTCTTCGGAGCGGAGACAAGATGCAAGCACAAGTCTTCCACGTCCACACCGCCATGGCGACCATCGACATCATCATGAAGGGCAAGTCACCTCCAAGCATCATGTGCACGACGATGACGAACGATATCTACCAAGAGCTCAAGCACGACAACGACACCATCATCATGAAGATGCTCGACAAGCGCATATCTACATGTCCGAACAAGCTCCAATTCACGCCAAGGCCAAGCTTCAAGAGAAAGAGAGAAGACCGCGAGACAACCACCACCATGAAGGAGCTACGGATACAACCACCAGTTCGGCATCTTCGCCAAGTGCTATTATGGCATCTTCGCCTTCGGACGTACGACATCTTTGCCTACTTCCCATGAGTTTGCCTATATCGACGTCTTCATCATCAAGGCGATCATCTATGAGCGACGGCGACAAGACGGTCGAGCATGGGCCATCCCCTTCGACCAAGGCGATGAGCATGAACCTCTTCGACACCATGAAGACGGCTTCCATATTGGACTCCTACCCCGGGTCAAGCTACGCGAGCAAGCATGAGACCTTGTCTTTGATCTCAGAGGAGCGTGATGGTTTGCCACACCCTACGGCATTCATCTTTGGAGGCGTTACGGATGAGGAAGTTGAGCATGGAGACTATTGCACCTACAGCTCTTCGACATCCACATATGACGAGATGCCCCAATTCCCATGTGAGGAGAGCCACCACCACATGAGTGATACGAGTGACTCCACCATATGTGACATTGAGAGTATTTCTTTTGAGAGGATGAAAGTGACCACTACTAGCCCCATACATGAGAGCATGCCACTTCTCCTATGTGAGGTTGAGAGCCATTTGAGTGACTCCACCAACCATACGAGTGAGAGCATCCAAGAGGGAGTGAGTGAGCCACAACACTTAGTGAGTGAGGTAGTTGATAGGGCATGTGAGGCCACTATGATTTCTAACGACTTAACCTCTACTCCGAGTGTGTTTACTTCGGTGCTAGGTCTCCTACAAGAGGACATGCCTACCCTCGACGAGTCCGTCCCTCCAATGGACAACCCGATGGCCATGGTGGAAGAAGATGCACCACCCACATGGTCCCATCATGATGAAGAAGAGCACGATTGGATCTTGAACACCTCACCTACAACGCATGAGCGACACTCCAAAGGTAAAATAGGTGAAGGTGATGCTCTTGTCCCACTAGTGGACTATCTTGAGACTGATTCCTGATGGCTTCTCGCCCCTCGTTGGTTACCCCAAGTGGAAGGTTGAGATGTAGCGTAGCGGCAAATTTCCCTTGGCAAAGATACCAAGGATCGAATCCCATGAGACTCTGAGGGTCGACAAGTAGGTATCAACGGCGCCAGAAACTTAGCGGTTGATGGGACCTGCACACAGATACAGATAACTTTGCTCCCAACGAGTACAGAGAGGTTGTCAATCCCTCCGGCCTTGGTGTTTACAAAGGATCAAACACAAGAGAAAATAATGATAGCTATGACTGCAATTAGGAAATAAAAACAGGAAGTAAATAGAAGGTGTGATCAGCGGTGGTAATATGGACCGGGGTCCCATGATGTTCACTAGTGATGTCTCTCTCCCAAAAGACGATAAAATAGCAAAGCGAGGTAAACAAATTACAGCTGGGCAATTGACAGGATTATGTGCGCAAACCAATGCTAACTATGCTGCAAAGAAAGGTAGAGGCTCAAAAGCATGGGCGGTACGCCAAGGCAAGTAGACCGAAATCCATCTGCATCTACTACTAATCATCCACCTTGAGATATCTATCCAGAACATCTCGCTGGTATTAAGTTGCGAATCCCACCCAAAGTGTAAACTCAAAGCAACAGACAACTGCATTAAAAGAACTTTGCGTAAAGTAAACAATCCTTGCACCCGCAAGTACAAGCACCGTTGTTTTCTCCCTTTTGGCAACACCACATCCCCTAGACTCATGTTTCTGTCACTCAAGCTAGTCATCAGGGGGCATGAACCCACAATCAAGCATAACGCTCCCTCTTGGAGTTACTACCTACTACTTGGCCAAAGCAATAAACAACAACGGAGAACATGCAAAAATTACTCAAGAACAAAGATATAAAAGAGGTGAATCAACTATATTACTCAAACACAATCTGAACATAGTCTCATAATCCATCAGATCCCAGCAAACTCAGCAAAGCAACAGCAGAAATATTACATATGTGCCTCAATCATGTAGGGCAGCTCACGAGGTCTAAACCATGAAGAGCAAAGAGGGGAGGAGAACATCACATAGCTACTGATCATGGACCCATGGTCCAAGGTGGACTACTCACGACTCATCCGGGAAGCGTCCATGGTGGTGGAGAAGCTCCCGGTGGTGGTTCTCCCCTCCGGCAGGGTGCCGGGAAGAGTTCTCCTGATGCTCCCGATCTTGGAAGCGCTGCGGCGGCGGAACAGAGGCGAGATCACAAAAAAGGGTTCTGTCCTCGAGGGTTTCGGGACGAGAGGGATATATATGCAAAGGGGGGCAGCCAGAGGTGGAGCAAGGGCCCCAGGCGCCCCCCTGGCGCGGCCAGGGGTGGGGCCGCGTCAGGTGGCCGCCTGGGCCTCCCCTGGCTCCCCTCTGGCCCATCTTTGGTTCTTCGCGAAGCTTCCTGTATGCTGATTTTTCCTATATTTTTCCTGGAATTTTTGGAGCACTTTTAATATGGGGGAAACCTGAAATAGAAAAACAGCAGAAAACAGGAACTGGCACTGTGGTGCACTGAGTTAATAGGTTAGTCCAAATATGATCAAAAGTGTATGGAAGTGCATCAATATCATAGCAATATCACACAAAAGAAGCATGGAGCAAGCAGAAATTATAGATACGTTTTGGACGTATCAACATCCCCAAGCTTAATTCCTGCTCATCCTCGAGTAGGTAAATGATAACAAGCATAATTTCTGTGGTGACATGCTATCAACCATATAAGAACTTTTAAGTAAAGCAATCAAGGCATGTAATTCAATTCAAGTCATAACAAGCAAGAGTCTATATTAGCATTGTAACAAGCAACATAAGAACATAAAGGTGCAAGAGCTCTCGCTGTCCTTGACTCGAATGTCTCCAAATGGTGTTTGCGTGCAAGAAAGGGGATATACGAGAGAGTAAAACATAGTTTTTGTATTGTTGAGAACTTAATCTACTAAAGTTTCACACTTGGTCTTCTTTGGAATCTTATCTTGACTCATCCC
Source organism: Secale cereale (assembly GCA_902687465.1). Classification (NCBI taxonomy): domain Eukaryota; kingdom Viridiplantae; phylum Streptophyta; class Magnoliopsida; order Poales; family Poaceae; genus Secale; species Secale cereale. The sequence continues at coordinate 225,996,356 of LR738714.1, forward strand.
CAGACCACTAGCCAGGTACAAGTCAAAATGATCCACTCCCTTTCGATATTTTGAGCACTCATGCAATGGATGAGCGTAAGCAAGAAAGTTGACACTTAGGATGGCAAAGAGAGAAGAATGATGAAGGGGGAAGACAAAAAAGGTGTGAAAGACTCACATCAATGAGGACAATCATAGGCGAGAGAAAGCCAAATGATAGATATGATGTGAGGAGTAGGGATTGCCATGCAACGGATGCACATATGAGCTAAGATAAGCTCTCCAATGGAACTAGTGGGGGTGCATCCAACTTGCTCGCTCAAGAAGACCTAGAGCTCTTTTGAGGAGGCTCATCATTGGAATATACAAGCCAAGTTCTATAGTGTGAAGGTCCCCACATAGCTATATGCATGAATGATAATCTCTATGGAGTACAAGGTATAAGATGGAGTACGAGTGTGGATCTCTCAAAAGGAATAGTAGTGTGCCCCCTTCTCTCTTTTTATTTCTTTTTCTCTTTTTTCTCTTTTTTTATTTTTTTGTGGCCTCAATGGCTCTTTCTATTTAACTCTCATTTGTCCTCTTTGGGATCTTTTGATTTTGTCCTCTTTGGGATCTTTTCCTCACTTTAGGGGCAACACTCTATATATTACAAGAAGTATAGAAGATCTTTCACACTTTACAAAAGTACTCAACATAAAGAAGATGAAACTATCATGATGTATGCAAATGTATGCCTCTGCCAGTGTAGCAGGATATGCAATGATACTAGCACGTCATGTAGCAATGATTAGGGCAAGGCCCAACTAGCATGCGGCTCATCGATCAAGCAAAAGCATGTATGACATGAAGATCAAGTCATGAGAAGATGGATGTTGCATGGTAATGTATCTCAGAAAGGCTATGGAAATGCCTTGATAGGTAGGTATGGTGGCAGTTTTGAGGAAGGATATAATGAGGCTTATGATGACAGAGCGTATCGTGCCAAGGATTTGGATGCACCGGCGAAGTATGCGCCAACTCTCGAGGTGAGAAAGGGCAATGCACAGTACCGAAGAGGCTAGAAAAATATGGCTAGGTGGAAGTGTCAACTTTCGAATACTCACATTAGTCCGAAGAACTCATGCACTTATTATCGGTAACTCTCAATCTAATTAGGAGGTTCACAAAGAGACAAGTACCCCGAGGAGGAGTGTATGGGGGTTTGGTTATCCTTGCGCATCCTCGACTCATGGTACGTGAGTGTACTCTAATATTCGATCCCTCCAAAGATTAGTGATCCATCTAGTAGCTAAAGTTCTCAACTATTTTGTAGGTTTTCGAAAATAAACACGGATTGCCCAAAATACGACATCTATCACTAATAGGCTAAAGCTCTTGACACCAAAAGTTCAGACATTACTCATGGCAATACCTCAAAACTATTGCAAGTTACTACTAAAATTAAATAGCAACCTCAATTACCTACTTTAAGTTAATACACACAACTCAGTGCAACAGGCAAACTCTCTTAACAAGATAAACATGAAAACTCAAGAGAGTTCAGCAACCAACTAAACAAAAGCTCTTTAAAAAGAAAAGCATGAAAACTAAGAGCTAAACATGACAGCAGCTATGGAAAGACAAAGAACACACACAGCAAAGATAAGCATGAAAATCCTATGTTGTGTTCTAGGTTGAAGTGGAGCGTGTTTCTCTCCCACGCAAAGAAAGCTGGGTTCTAACTTGTTATGAACAGCAAGCAAATCTAAAGAAAACTAAAAAAAGGAAACTAAGAGCAAGACGTTCCAAGCATAGCACATAACGCATGAAGTGATAAATATAGTGGAACGAAAGACGAACTGATAATTGTTGATGGAGAAGGGGATGCATGGGGGCATCCCCAAGCTTAGACGCTTGAGTCTTCTTGAATATTTCTTGGGGGTGCACGGGGGCATCCCCAAGCTTGAGCGTTTGACCCTCCTGAATATTCTTTTATCATCTTCCCTCGCACACTTGAAAACTCCCTTCATACATAACTCATCATAATCTGATTAGCGAGGTTAGTACCCACAATAAAATTTTTTTTTCCTACTAGAAATAAAGATAATCTTGAAGAGCTACTGTTTCTCAAGATTGCCAAAAGGTTTTTGCAAAGAAAAAGCAAGCTCAAGGTTTGCAAAACGAAGAAAAGGCAAAACAGGACAGAATCTGTGAAAAACAGACTAGCAGGTAGTAAATAATTGTTTTGGGGCACTTCTGCAACTCAAATCAAAAAACTCAGAACAGATGCTCGAAAGCCAATTGTATAGAGCACGCTGTCAAAAAAATTCAGATCAAAAAGATGATCTGGTGATTTTATTCGAATTTTTCTGTCCAAGGACAGAATCTGTTTTCTGGACAACACGTCACAACTTTTGAACTTTCTTGTAATCGGAGGCTAAAGTTGGCATAAAGCTGAAAAGAAAAGATACAATGATGATGCTACTGTAGTAACAAACATCAAGACACAACAAAAGCAAAATAAAACCTAATTCGTTGTGGGCTGCCTCCCAAAAGTGCTTTCTTTTATGCCTTTAAGGTAGGCATGATGCAAAAAGATCAAGTTGTATCAATTGAACCATCATCAAGATCATCAAAAAGCTCTTCAATAGTACAACTAGTCTTAAGAGGACTTTCAAATAAAGGCCTAATAAAGAGACTTCTAGGGAGAAAACCAAAATGTGGAAAGTCAATGGGAGATTCGTTTATAAATTTATCAAAGAGAGGTATTTCTTCCAAAGTCTTCACAGTTTCAACCCCTTTGGCAATAGATGGATTACTTTTGGAACGAGGAGCCTTTGGAACGTAAACGAACTTAGGTTCCTTCCTTGCCGGAGTTTCTACCTTTTTGGCTTTGATTGAGGAGAAAGTAGTTCCTAAAGTGTCAAAGATTTCCTCAATCTTGTCTATCCTAGAAGAATCCAAGTCATGGGATTTGATGGTCTCCAAAGTTTTGAGAATTTTATGCATGGAGCTATCAAGCCTATTCAAATTCCCTTGGATCTTACGGTCCAACTCATTTATCTTATTAATGCTTGGCATCTCTAGCTCTATCTTTTCAAGTTTTTTCATAATGTGAGCTAGGGTAATGTCCTCTTGAATGCTAACAACAGGGGGATTTCCAACAAGATTTTCCAAAATACTAAGAGATTCCCAAACTGGGGCTTCTAGGAAATTTCCATTGATAGCAGAATCTAGAATAAACCTATTCCAAGAAGTAATTCCAACATAAAAATTTCTAAGCAGGATAGTAGTAGATTGCTTCTTGGTGGCTCTTTTTTGAGAATCATTAATTCTATACCAAGCATCTTTTAGACTTTCACCACCTCTTTGTTTAAAGGTGAGCACTTCTACCTCACCAAAGGCAAAAGGACCAGACATAATGCCAACTAAAAGCAAGATAACTATTTTTGTGATTTTTGGTAAGGGACACTAAAGCAAAAACTGAAAGGTAAACTAACAAGACTAAAAAGCAAAGATAAAAGATAGCGTGCAACTCCCCTATCTTGAAGAGCGGAGTCCCCAGCGACGGCGCCAGAAACTTGCTTGATGGCTTCTCGCCCCCCGTTGGTTACCCCAAGTGGAAGGTTGAGATGTAGCGTAGCGGCAAATTTCCCTTGGCAAAGATACCAAGGATCGAATCCCGTGAGACTCCGAGGGTCGACAAGTAGGTGTCAACGGCGCCAGAAACTTAGCGGTTGACGGGACCTGCACACAGATATAGATAACTTTGCTCCCAACGAGTACAGAGAGGTTGTTAATCCCTCCGGCCTTGGTGTTTACAAAGGATCAAACACAAGAGATAATAATGATAGCTATGACTGCAACTAGGAAATAAAAATAGGAAGTAAATAGAAGGTGTGATCAGCGGTGGTAATATGGACCGGGGTCCCATGATGTTCACTAGTGATGTCTCTCTCCCAAAAGACGATAAAACAGCAAAGAGAGGTAAACAAATTACAGCTGGGCAATTGACGGGATTATGTGCGCAAACCAATGCTAACTATGCTGCAAAGAAAGGTAGAGGCTCAAAAGCATGGGCGGTACGCCAAGGCAAGTAGACCGAAATCCATCTGCATCTACTACTAATCATCCACCTTGAGATATCTATCCAGAACATCTCGCTGGTATTAAGTTGCGAATCACACCCAAAGTGTAAACTCAAAGCAATAGACAACTGCATTAAAAGAACTTTGCGTAAAGTAAACAATCCTTGCACCCGCAAGTACAAGCACCGTTGTTTTCTCCCTTGTGGCAACAACACATCCCCTAGACTCATGTTTCTGTCACTCAAGCTAGTCATCAGGGGGCATGAACCCACAATCAAGCATAACGCTCCCTCTTGGAGTTACTACCTACTACTTGGCCAAAGCAATAAACAGCAACGGAGAACATGCAAGAATTACTCAAGAACAAAGATATAAAAGAGGTGAATCAAATATATTACTCAAACACAATCTGAACATAGTCTCATAATCCATCAGATCCCAGCAAACTCAGCAAAGCAACAGCAGAAAGATTACATATGTTCCTCGATCATGTAGGGCAGCTCACGAGGTCTAAACCATGAAGAGCAAAGAGGGGAGGAGAACATCACATAGCTACTGATCATGGACCCATGGTCCAAGGTGGACTACTCACGACTCATCCCGGAAGCGTCAATGGTGGTGGAGAAGCTCCCGGTGGTGGTTCTCCCCTCCGGCAGGGTGCCGGGAAGAGTTCTCCTGATGCTCCCGATCTTGGAAGCGCTGCGGCGGCGGAACAGAGGCGAGATCGCGAAAAAGGGTTCTGTCCTCGAGGGTTTCGGGACGAGAGGGATATATATGTGAAGGGGGGCAGCCAGAGGCGAAGCAGGGGCCCCAGGCGCCCCCTGGTGCGGCCAAGGGTGGGGCCGCGCCAGGTGGCCGCCTGGGCCTCCCCTGGCTCCCCTCTGGCCCATCTTTGGTTCTTCGCGAAGCTTCCTGTACGCTGATTTTTCCTATATTTTTCCTGGAATTTTTGGAGCACTTTTAATATGGGGGAAACCTGAAATAGAAAAACAGCAAAAAACAGGAACTGGCACTGTGGTGCACTGAGTTAATAGGTTAGTCGAAATATGATCAAAAGTGTATGGAAGTCATCAACATCATATCAATATCACACAAAAGAAGCATGGAGCAAGCAGAAATTATAGATACGTTTTGGACGTATCAATTGCTTGCATGATGTTGACACACCTATTCCCATGCTTCATGCTAGTGCGAACTCATCATGTCATGACCCACCTATTTATGATGAATATGATGATGAGCATGTTGAGTTGCCTAGTTGTGATGCTCTGCTCCATAGGATATCATGTGAAAATTCTTTTGGTCACATCATGTTTGATAATCCTTTGAACTTGTCATATGCTATGAGTGAGATCTCACATATTGTATCATTTCAATCTCAACATAGTAACTATGCATGCCCCATTAAAGTAAATCCCATTTGCACTTGTGGCATAGATGACAAGATGATGGTCATTGGCTTTTATTTTTCATGCGATGATATTGCCATGCTTCCTTTACATGATTTGCGTAATTCATCCACTATGCCATGCCATGACCACATTGTTCCGGATATGCATTGTTTTGGATGTTATCAATATTCTCCATGTGATGTTTCCATTGATTCTCATGAAGAGACCCCCTTAGTTTCCCCTTACATACTAGGAGATCTTGATGCATTCCATACCTTGCATGATTGCCATGATTGTGTGCACCATATGCATTCCATGAATAACAATGCTCTACATACTTCTCATGATGCATTAAACAATTTGAGTCTCCATTATGCCATACATAATAACAAATCTATCATGATGGATGACATGTTTCTATATCACGCATCTCATTTATTCTAGCATTGCCTATTTTGTGCTAACAAACACATGTACGTGCACATCATGATGGATGATGTGTACATATACCACACACACAATTTTTCCGTTGTCTTTGTTTTGTGTAGGTGCTCATGAACATTTGTCAACCTCACAATCACATGAGTTGACAAAACGAGCTCTTGAGAGCAACGATGATTTGGGATCCCGTGGATTGTCCCTACCACCGTTCTCTTCGCGCAACCACTACGCGCATATCTTTTACTTGGCTCTCACACGACTATGGGCTATTTACCATTTGTCATCTTATGCCCATTTTATCGTGTTCACTTTGCATGCTATACCTCTTGATATGACTTTGCCATGCAATTGTGACCCTTGCTTGCCTTTACACATGATTCACCATTATGCTACTTATATGTGTATTTGCATGCTTGGTGGAGATTCTTGTAGCTACTACCTGATGACCCACAACCGTAAGGGATCTATTGCAGCATTTTCGATAAGTAAGAGTGTCGAACCCAACGAGGAGCAGAAGGTATTGATAAGCGATTCTGAGCAAGGAATAACTGCAAGCACTGAAAGATAACTTTTTAGGGGTTTTCTTGATATAAGCAATAGGAAAGTAAAAGCGAGCAAAGTAAAAGGCACTGGAGAGTAACAAGTGGCCCAATCCTTTCTGAGCAAAGGAGAGGCCTAGCAACTGAACTTATAAAGGCTAAAATGTTCTTGAGGACACACGGGAGAGGTAGTCATGTGCTTTCGCCATATTCCGTATCGGTACTATGTTATGTGTTGATAAGTGTTGAGTGGGTGGATCTATGCTAGTACACTCTCTAGACTAAGATGAGTGGACTCTTATGATTAAACACCTTGCAAGCATCCGCAAATACAAGATAGTATTTAAGGCAAAAGCCTAACCATAGCAATACGATCGATGATCCATTGTTCCCTTGCGCAAAAGCGTGCGAACTGGGGTTCAGGTTTCTGTCACTCCGGCAACCCACCGTAAGCATTCTTTGTACACAATGTATTCCCCTAGGTCCTTAATAAGGCGAAGTGTTGAGTGTTCGACTCACACAACACCACTAGTAAAATAACAGCACAACTTAAGTATCAAGCAACGCATATTACTTCAACATCATATGACTACTAACAACAAGACTTTTCCCATGTCCTCAAGAACTAAAGTAACTACTCACAAGACATAAAAGAGATCATGATCAGTGGAGATAAATGGGTGGTAAACAATCTGGACATAATGATATTTATCCAACAAAACTCAATAGCATTCACCACAAAGTAGTAATCAACTGTGACGCCCGAAGACCGACGTCCCAGAAGATTCCAGAAGATTCCAGATGTTTCAGGTTTCCCGTGTGTTTCTTTTGTGCTTGTGTTATTTATTTTTGCATTGCATCATGTCATCATGCCATCATGTCTTTTCTTTTGCATCTCAACCAAATAAATTGTGTGGACCTTCGGTCCATTTAAATCGAGGGAAGGATGACTTCTCTTTATAACATATCCTCCTAATATATGGAGCTATAAAAATATTCCATTTGTTTGGAAATAACCCAACACACTTGCATAATTTTCCCCACGCCTTTTTCACTTCAAGTTTCACCGTCAAAAACCTTCCCTATATTTCTTTTCTCGTTTATCGAGGTTCCTCCAAAAACCTCAACATTTTTGGACACTTCAATAATCAAGTCTTAGTTCAAACCCATTTGAATTAAATTCAAATATGTTTGAATTATATTTTGTTTCGTTCATGCCTTCTCTATTTTCTCGGACCGTGCTCATTTTATGATGCCCGAGAAAAATAGTCCCATGTGCTAATTTTTTCCCTAACCTCCCTCCTCATTCTTTTCTTCTCTCTATTGATTTCTGCTAAAAATCAGTATGGAGAGCATCCCAGCCGCGGCCTCTTTTCTGGCCCATCTCCTTCCTCAGCCTTCTAAGCCCAGGCCACTATCTCTCCTGGCCCGAGGCCCACCAGCTCAACTCCCTTCGCAAACCCTAGCCCGCAGCACACTACTCCCTCAGCCGCCGCTCTCTAGCGCGACGACCCCATCGTCCCACAGCTCCCTTCCTCCTCGAGCCCGATCTCCCGTTCCCTCGATCCCCCTCTCCAGCCCCGTGCGCCCGTGGCCTCCCTCGCCCGAAGCCGCCCCTGCGCCCCATCGATCTCCCTCGCACCCCGTTTCCTCGTCCTCCCGCATCGATGGCCTCTGTTCCGTGCGCCGGCAGCGCCTCTGCCCCTGCCTCCGTCTCCATCGCGCCTGACGCCCAGCGCCCTCCAGGCCGCACGCCAAGCCCCTCCGCCACCCGCGTCACCGTCCAGCGCCACCGGCGAGCTAAGGCCGAGCCTCGACTGCGCCACCCGTTCGTCTTCGCCATGGCCTCCCCAGGCCTCTGCCTCGTCGCCGTCCATCACCAAGGCCGCAACCCCGGCGCGCCCTGCCTCCTCTGGCCAGCCGACCTCCTTCCCCGCTGGACCTCCGCGCCAAGACCGCAGCGGCCACGCTCTTTCCCTCGCAGGCCTCGACGCCCGACCTCCTCCCTTCGCTCCAGCGAGCACCTTTAGCGCCTCTGCGCGTCGCCTCGCTTACAGCCGCCGTGCTCCATGGCACCTGCGCCCCGGGCCCTGCTCCGGCGCCGCCCAGTCTTGCTGCTCTTGCCAAGTTCCTCTTCCAGAGGCCAAGTTGCTGCCTATGTTTATGCTCAGTGTCTCTTCCGGTGTTCGTCGCTCTTCGGTGAGATACAAGGTCACCGAGCCCTGCTTTGTTTTGTGCAGCACAGAGATGACCAAGCCAAGTACCTCTACGAACGAGAACGTCTACCGTCGCCAAGACCCACGGACGCCAAGTACCACGACGAACGTTTTGAACCGTCAAGTCCCTCTCCGGTGCCCCGAGGACCGAGTACGACTACACATGGAGATCCCGTGTACAACTACCGTCGCAAGAACGAGGACCCCCAAGTAGGACGACGCCGATGACCTTCAAGTTCGACTACCGTCGCCGTGTACCCCTACCGATGTTTGTGTACCACTACTTTCTCGACGAACGGAACGACTACTTCCTCTACGACCGCGAACCGCCCCGTGAACGTTTTGTTCCGAAGGTATACCCCGAGACGATGACCCGTTGATGAATGCTTGTGTTGTATGAAATGCTCCACTTGTGTGCTCCGTGCCCGTATCATCTTTTGTCGTGCTCCTCGGTTGCCTCGTCGCCGACCCATGGGAACCCGGCAACGGGATCACCCCACCTTTTCTTCTTGACACGCTCTCCGTCACCTTTTGCACCGGTCTCTCAACGAGTTACCGGAACCGAGATGTTGCGTTGCACCATTTTTGGATCGTTGCCGTGGCACCCTTTTCTTTCCACCACGGTGACAAATGCTTCATATCTCTCATGTCAACTTTTAATAAAAATTGCATAAACTTGATCATGTCATCCGCATCATGTTAACAACATTATATGTGTGAATTACTGTCGCTTAAAAATTGCTAAACATGCATATGGGGATTTTCCCGGAATTGTTGTTGTTATTTCCGGCCTCATTTAAACTTGCCTAAATAGTGTAGTTTTATTATGCTTCACCTCTTGCGATGTTAAAAACATTTAATCTTGTCTTGTAAATAACGAGAGTCAACTAAATAAATTAAAATGTGGTGTTTCGTCATATGCAACTCGTTGCATATTGAGCTCCACTTAACTTGTAGTTTTGTTTGTGCACTTTGCCATGCCATGCATAATTAAACCGGACATGCATCATACTTGTTTGTGCATCGTATGCCTTGGTTATGATATGTGTGTTTACCGTGTTGTTTGCTTCTTTCCGGTTGCTTCTCTTGTTAGCTTCGGATTCGTTCCGGAGTTGTGAGGATTCGCTCGACTATGTTGCTCCGTCTACTTCTTGGACCCGTTCTTCTCCCTTGTGGAATCCAGGCAAGATGATCATACCCTTGGATACCTTTACTACCATTGCCATGCTTAGTTGTCTCGATGCTATCGTTACATGTCGCGCTACCCATCTTTTATGTCAGCCTCTCCTTGTTGCCATGAAACCTCTAACCTTTTGAAACCTTCCTAGCAAAACCACTGTTTGGCTATGTTACCCGCTTGCTCAGCCCCTCTTATAGCGTTGTTAGTTGCAGGTGAAGATGAAGACCGTTCCAGGTGGGAACCTGTTGTTGGAATATCACAATATCTATTATTATTATTAACACACCTATATACTGGGCATGGGTGGAAGGCTTGGCCTTTTGCTCGGTGTTTTGTTCCACTCATGCCACCTTAGGCGCCGATAAACCGGCATTATGTTCCTTGATTTTGCGTTCCTTACACGATGGGTGGATGGGGACCCCTTGACAGTTCGACTTTGAATAAAACTCCTCTAGCAAGGCCCAACTTTGGTTTTAATTTGCTCATAATAACAACTTAATTAATTAATTAATTGCATAGGGGGTCATGTCCCCGGGTTCTTAATTCTACATAACAAGGGGGGCCAGTCCTGATGGTGTTGGTCCCAAACGGGGGTCCTGCGGGGCCACCACGGGGAAACTCGAGGTTTGGTTTTACCTGTAGCATCACCCATCTGGACGTGGCCTGAGACGAGATACGCGCGGCTACTATCAGGGTGTCGGCACGCCGGGAGGTCTTGCTGGACTAGTTTTACTATTGTCAAAATGTCTTGTGCACCGGGATGCCGAGCCTGATCGGTTTTCCCTAAGATAAGGAGTGATGATATTATAATTATCGCTTCAGCTAATCGTGAGAGCTTGTGATGGGCTAAGTTGGGACACCCCTGCAGGGTTATGATCTTTCGAAAGCCGTGCCCGCGGTTATGTGGCAGATTGGAATTTGTTAATGTCCGGTTGTAGAAAACTTGACAGAGGATCCGAAGTAAAACACACCACCGCGTGAGTAACCGTGACTGTCTCTTTTCATTTTGAGAAGAGAACACGATGGGGTTATGTTTGACTCGTATGTAGTTCAGGATCTTTAGCGATCACTACTTTTGCGACCGTTTGCGTAGATGCTCATCTTATTCTTGTACTCGTAAGGTAGCCACCATATTATGCTTAGCCGCTGCTGCAACCTCACCACTTTACCTCTTCCTACCCATAAAGCTTTGCTAGTCTTGATACCCATGGTTATGGGATTGCTGAGTCCTCGTGGCTCACAGATACTACAACACCAGATGCAGGTTCAGCCGAGAATGAAGCAGGAGCTGGATCAGAACTTCACAGGGAGCTCGATGAAGAGTTCGGCCGTATGCTTGTGACGTTTTCGACGATCAGTAGTGGTTTCTACTAGGATTCGATCTAGACCTATGGTTAACGTTATTTTTGGTATCTTGTCTTTTGGATCTTACCCTTTGATGGGCTGTGATGTTTTGAATGATGTCTTGCTTATGTATTGTATTGTGTGAAGTGGCGAGTGTAAGCCAACTATCTCCTTTTGCAATTTAATCCCTCTTTTACATGAGTCGTGCAAAGATACCAAACTTGCGATCATTCCAGAATGGGCTTATATCTTTAAGTCGTGCCTCGACATGTAGGAGATATAGTCCCATCCTGAGCATTACAAGTTGGTATCAGAGCCTTCTTCGACCTAGAAGCCCCCACTGATTGATCGAATCGTTGACGATTGAGTCTAGGCACACACTTGAAAATGTTTTGAGTCCTATATATATATCGGAGAGTAGGATTTCTTTTGATCCTCATCTCTTTTCATTCTGGTGAGGACTCCCGACGATTACTCTTATCTCTTCTACTTTCAAAAATTGCACCAATTTTTTTTAGGATCTCGCGAGTATTGTTTGGATTGTTCCGATGTCTTTGTGACGAGAACATTGTTCTCGATGCCTCCTGTCATTAGGGTTGTGGCAGTGTCCCGGGGAGTTGAGCTCCGAGGTGTTGTCGTCACAAATATATCGCAGCAGTACTAGAATACTTAAGACGGCCGACATCGAAAACTCTCCGATGTGGTTAGTGGCAAGATAACCCCGACATCACCCAGTACTGGGGAGGTAGTTCGGGAGTATTGCCATAGCTTGTATAGTGGATGCGTTTCGAAGGTCCGAGGTAAACGGTTTCCGAGAACAACTGGTTATGTGTTGAAGGATGGATACAGCTGGGTGTAGGATTAGAGTTGAGTGCGCGGTGCTTCCCGTGTATCCCCAACACCTGATTGCATAACTGGGAACTTTCGGATATTAATAGGTGGGTTCATCTAGTAGTTCTAGGCATTCTTCCAACGAGTGCATTATATGAAGTTCGGGGTTCTACATTGAGTGAAGTGGTTTTATGGGCTTGTTCCGATCGGGAGTTGCATCTTAAAGGGTCCTTGGCTATGCTGATCCGGGGATTGCAAAACCCTTTTGTAACACGTTCCATAAGCTTTCAGCACAAAGATGTCGAACAAAGCTTCTATCTTGTGTTTGTTCCATCTGTTCCTTGTTGCTTTTTATTTACCTTTTGTTCTCCCAAGTGGCTTCTCGACAAGTTGATGTACCTACGGAATTCATTCAGTCAATTCTCTGTTCGGATAGATATGTTGCAACATAATCTTCTTCATAAACGTATCTATCCTTTGTTTTGATTTGATTCTGGTATTCGAGTTGCTTCGATGTCAAGTGTTGATTCCATACCTTTTTTTAATCGGTGTTCTCATATTTCTATGGGAGTGCTAATTCTTTTTGACCATCAAGATTTTCATGGTAATTCTTTTCAATCGGTGTGCCTTCTCTTCAAGTTATTCCATACGGACGCCGTTGAGAAATCTGACGATTTGTCTATTTCATTCATCCCAAGTTGTCTTTATTTTTCCCACCCTCCCACCCTTCTTTTCTCGGAGCCAAAATTCTTAATCAAGTATCCATTTTATTCATGTGATATTTCTTCATTCTTTTCCTTCAACGTTCTTATCCGGTGATTCTCAGGAAGATGCTCAAGAGCTTAAAGTTCATCATTCTTTTGTTCTCAAATTCTGCCGGTGGATGTAATTCAAGATTTCGGTGTTGAACTTATCCTTTTTCCTCTTTTCACAATGCTTTCTTATTCCGGTGCACCAATTAATCATTCTCCTCTTGCTATTCATATCCGGAGTGCTGAGGATTCATAATTCCATTCTTAATCCATTCAAACTATTTTGAGATTGTCATCTTATTCAAGCCATTTAATTCAACCGGTGCAATATCTCTTCAGCAATCTTTTCCAACGGTGATTTCTTTAGTGGGCCCTAACCCACAGGTCTTTTTCCAGGATCTTACCCGACTCTTCTAATTTTTCCAGAGTTATTCTAAAAATTCTCTTTAAAGTGTGACGTAAGAATGATTCCCATCAGTCACATGCCTTCTCCAAGTTTGCTTTCAAATTATTTTCATCATTGGTTCAACCTTTTTAATTCTTCATTTCGAAGAGCTCAACAATTCTTATGGCATTTCTCATCTTCTCACATTTGAAGACCGGAGAAGAGTTTCTCTTAAATCTTGGCCGTTCTCTTGAAGATTCGTGGTTCTAGCTTCATGCCACCCTCATTATTGTTTCGATTATGAGGAATCATTTTCATACTCATCCGAAGCTTTTCATGAATCCTTTCCATTGTGATCCTCCGAAGGCCATCATTTCAGAATATTTCTTCGTTCTCAGTTTTCAACTTCGTTCTCCAAATATTCTTCATCGATGCCCCTTCGTTCGTCTCCATATTCTTACGGTGGTTCGTTCAAATTTACCCTTCCGTTGTTATCATTTTAATTCACTCGTTCTTTCATAATCATACCGGTGGTTTGTTGAATATTTATCCAAGCTTGTGCGAGATCTCTCTTAATTCTTTCCAACGAGAATAAGTGGTATGCCAAATCCTTTGGTTGTCATCAATTTAAATTGGTGAAGGAGATGCATAACATAATTCTTATTCTTGTTCCTTCCAAGTGTTTAATTCCTTTGTCTGGAGTTCGTTCATGATATCAAATTATTGGTTGTTCATCTTTTCTTCCGGAGTTCCAAACTCTCTCAGTTATTTTGTCTCGGAGCTCCATCTAATTCATCGCAGGCCTTGAATCTTATTCTTTTCATCTTTCACTTCTCATGCTTGTATTACCGGAGTTCTCATGGTGGTTCATCATCATTTAATTCATCCTCGAAGTCTTCATCAAGATTCTTGTTGGAGCTCAAGCATTCTTCATCATGCTTTCCAAGTGGAATTCTTTCTACCTTATCTTTTCAAATGGTGTTATGTCATTCTTGACAATTCCTTCATGTTTTCATGATTCACGAGGTATCAAGAATGAGATAATTAAAACCATCATTTCTTCTCTTTAGGAGATCCTTTAAACCCCTCATTTTTATTTCATTGGAGTAATCTTGGGTTGCATTTCACCTAAAAGCTTTCCCTAAGGATTGTTGCTAATTATGGTGCTTATAAATGACCCAAGTTCTTCATTTATCATTCTGCTGAAATAAGTTTTTCGTCTCCTTGTTGATCTCAGTGCAATCAATCGTTTTCGTTAGTGGCTGGTTGTCACCTCTTAATTTTGAGATGAATTCCTTAAGCCCACATCAAGCTTATTCGTTTTCGTTGTTGATTTTTTTTAAAATCAACTCCGTTCAACCCTTCTTCGTAAGGTTGCTCTTTCAAACTCATTTGTCGGAGAAGTTGTCTTTTATTCTCCGTTCAATTCTTTCTTTCATTTATATGCTATTCTTCATTCTGGAGGATTGTGATGTTGCTCTCTTCGAACCATCATCTTGCCATATCGAGATCATGTTCTTTCCTTGCTTGTCCATTTAACCGGAGTGTTATGTCCTCTTTTCAAGTTCTCTCATCTTTTCATGTTTTGCCTCTCTTTTCAACCGGAGTGCTGTCCGAAATCTTTCTTACCTCTTGTGCCTTTCTTTCAATTGTTTCGGAGGCAATATGTTGTTGATTTCATCAAGTATCATCCCAACTTGGCAAGCTCATGTTAATTCCTTCCATTTTCAGTCGGAGTGCTGTCTGAATTCTGTCATTCTTATTCCTTGGCTATACCGTTGTGGTTTCATATTCTTTTGGTTCGTAAGCTCTTGTTTCATGTCTTTCAACCTTCAAGGTTCATGTAATGTTCCTTGTTCCTCATTTTACCGGAGTGCTCTTAACTTCGTTCATCTCTGTTGTATTCTTCTTTCATTTTGTTCAACCTCTCAAGGTTCGTGGCTTCACTCGTCTGTCAAAGAAGCAACTTTGTTTTACCTCTTCTTCTTCTATTTTTACCCGGTGCTATCTCTAGGATCTCGGGTCGAGATCCTCTGTTAGTGTGGGAGAGTTGTGACGCCCGAAGACCGACTTCCCAGAAGATTCCACAAGATTCCAGATGTTTCGGGTTTCCCGTGTGTTTCTTTTGTGCTTGTGTTATTTATTTTTGCATTGCATCATGTCATCATGCCATCATGTCTTTTCTTTTGCATCTCAACCAAATAAATTGTGTGGACCTTCGGTCCATTTAAATCGAGGGAAGGATGACCTCTCTTTATAACATATCCTCCTAATATATGGAGCTATAAAAATATTCCATTTGTTTGGAAATAACCCAACACACTTGCAAATTTTCCCCACGCCTTTTTCACTTCAAGTTTCACCGTCAAAAACCTTCCCTATATTTCTTTTCTCGTTTATCGAGGTTCCTCCAAAAACCTCAACATTTTTGGACACTTCAATAATCAAGTCTTAGTTCAAACCCATTTGAATTAAATTCAAATATGTTTGAATTATATTTTTTTCGTTCATGCCTTTTCTATTTTCTCGGACCGTGCTCATTTTATGATGCCCGAGAAAAATAGTCCCATGTGCTAATTTTTTTCCGAACCTCCCTCCTCATTCTTTTCTTCTCTCTATTGATTTCTGCTAAAAATCAGTATGGAGAGCATCCCAGCCGCGGCCTCTTTTCTGGCCCATCTCCTTCCTCAGCCTTCTAGGCCCAGGCCACTATCTCTCCTGGCCCGAGGCCCACCACCCCAACTCCCTTCGCAAACCCTAGCCCGCAGCACGCTACTCCCTCAGCCGCCGCTCTCCAGCGCGACGACCCCATCGTCCCGCAGCACCCTTCCTCCTCGAGCCCGATCTCCCGTTCCCTCGATCCCCCTCTCCAGCCTCGTGCGCCCGTGGCCTCCCTCGCCTGAAGCCGCCCCGGCGCCCCCATCGATCTCCCTCGCACCCCGTTTCCTCGTCCTCCCGCATCGATGGCCTCTGCTCCGTGCGCCGCCAGCGCCTCTGCCCCTGCCTCTGTCTCCATCGTGCCTGACGCCCAGCGCCCTCCAGGCCGCACGCCAAGCCCCTCCGCCGCCCGCTTCACCGTCCAGCGCCACCGGCGAGCCAAGGCCGAGCCTCGACTGCATCGCCCCGTTCGTCTTCGCCATGGCCTCCCCAGGCCTCTGCCTCGTCGCCGTCCGTCGCCAAGGCCGCAACCCCGGCGCGCCCTGCCTCCTCTGGCCGGCCGACCTCCTTCCCCGCTGGACCTCCGCGCCAAGACCGTAGTAGCCACGCTCTTTCCCTCGCAGGCCTCGACGCCCGACCTCCTCCCTTCGCTCCAGCGAGCACCTTCAGCGCCTCTGCGCGTCGCCTCGCTTACAGCCGCCGTGCTCCATGGTACCTGCGCCCCGGGCCCTGCTCCGGCGCCGCCCAGTCTTGCTGCTCCTGCCAAGTTCCTCTTCCAGAGGCCAAGTTGCTGCCTATGTTTATGCTCAGTGTCTCTTCTGGTGTTCGTTGCTCTTCGGTGAGATACAAGGTCGCCGAGCCCTGCTTCGTTTTGTGCTGCACAGAGATGACCGAGCCAAGTACCTCTACGAACGAGAACGTCTACCGTCACCAAGACCCACGGACGCCAAGTACCACGACGAACGTTTTGAACCTTCAAGTCCCTCTCCGGTGCCCCGAGGACCGAGTACGACTACACATGGAGATCCCGTGACAACTACCGTCGCAAGAACGAGGACCCCCAAGTACCACGACGCCGATGACCTTCAAGTTCGACTACCGTCGCCATGTACCCCTACCGATGTTTGTGTACCACTACTTCCTCGACGAACGGAACGACTACTTCCTCTACGACCGCGAACCGCCCTGTGAACGTTTTGTTCCGAAGGTATACCCCGAGACGATGACCCGTGGATGAATGCTTGTGTTGTATGAAATGCTCCACTTGTGTGCTCCGTGCCCGTATCATCTTTTGTCGTGCTCCTCGGTTGCCTCGTCGCCGACCCGTGGGAACCCGGCGACGGGATCACCCCACCTTTTCTTCTTGACACGCTCTCCGTCAACTTTTGCACCGGTCTCTCAACGAGTTACCGGAACCGATATGTTGCGTTGCACCATTTTCGGATCGTTGCCGTGGCACCCTTTTCTTTCCACCACGGTGACAAATGCTTCATATCTCTCATGTCAACTTTTAACAAAAATTGCATAAACTTGATCATGTCATCCGCATCATGTTAACTACATTATATGTGTGAATTACTATCGCTTAAAAATTTCTAAACATGCATATGGGGATTTTCCCGGAATTGTTGTTGTTATTTCCGGCCTCATTTAAACTTGCCTAAATAGTGTAGTTTTATTATGCTTCACCTCTTGCGATGTTAAAAACATTTAATCTTGTCTTGTAAATAACGAGAGTCAACTAAATAATTAAAATGTGGTGTTTCGTCATATGCAACTCGTTGCATATTGAGCTCCACTTAACTTGTAGTTTTGTTTCTGCACTTTGCCATGCCATGCATAATTAAACCGGACATGCATCATACTTGTTTGTGCATCGTATGCCTTGGTTATGATATGTGTGTTTACCGTGTTGTTTGCTTCTTTCCGGTTGCTTCTCTTGTTATCTTCGGATTCGTTCCGGAGTTGTGAGGATTCGCTCGACTATGTTGCTCCGTCTACTTCTTGGACCCGTTCTTCTCCCTTGTGGAATCCAGGCAAGATGATCATACCCTTGGATACCTTTACTACCATTGCCATGCTTAGTTGTCTCGATGCTATCGTTACATGTCGCGCTACCCATCTTTTATGTCAGCCTCTCCTTGTTGCCATGAAACCTCTAACCTTTTGAAACCTTCCTAGCAAAACCACAGTTTGGCTATGTTACCCGCTTGCTCAGCCCCTCTTATAGCGTTGTTAGTTGCAGGTGAAGATGAAGACCGTTCCAGGTGGGAACTTGTTGTTGGAATATCACAATATCTATTATTATTATTATTAACACACCTATATACTGGGCATGGGTGGAAGGCTTGGCCTTTTGCTCGGTGTTTTGTTACACTCATGCCACCTTAGGCGCCGATAAACCGGCATTATGTTCCTTGATTTTGCGTTCCTTACACGATGGGTGGATGGGGACCCCTTGACAGTTCGACTTTGAATAAAACTCCTCCAGCAAGGCCCAACTTTGGTTTTAATTTGCTCATAATAACAACTTAATTAATTAATTAATTGCATAGGGGGTCACGTCCCCGGGTTCTTAATTCTACATAACAAGGGGGGGCCAGTGCTGATGGTGTTGGTCCCAAACGGGGGTCCTGCGGGGCCACCACGGGGAAACTCGAGGTTTGGTTTTACCTGTAGCATCACCCATCCGGACGTGGCCTGAGACGAGATACGCGCGCCTACTATCAGGGTGTCGGCACGCCGGGAGGTCTTGCTGGACTAGTTTTACCATTGTCGAAATGTCTTGTGCACCGGGATGCCGAGCCTGATCGGTTTTCCCTAAGATAAGGAGTGATGATATTATAATTATCGCTTCAGCTAATCGTGAGATCTTGTGGTGGGCTAAGTTGGGACACCCCTGCAGGGTTATGATCTTTCGAAAGCCGTGCCCGCAGTTATGTGGCAGATTGGAATTTGTTAATGTCCGGTTGTAGGAAACTTGACAGAGGATCCAAAGTAAAACACACCACCGCGTGAGTAACCGTAACTGTCTCTTTTCATTTTGAGAAGAGAACACGGTGGGGTTATGTTTGACTCGTATGAAGTTCAGGATCTTTAGCGATCACTACTTTTGCGACCGTTTGCGTAGATGCTCATCTTATTCTTGTACTTGTAAGTTAGCCACCATATTATGCTTAGCTGCTGCTGCAACCTCACCACTTTACCTCTTCCTACCCATAAAGCTTTGCTAGTCTTGATACCCATGGTTATGGGATTGCTGAGTCCTCGTGGCTCACAGATACTACAACACCAGATGCAGGTTCAGCCGAGAATGAAGCAGGAGCTGGATCAGAACTTCACCGGGAGCTCGATGAGAGTTCGGCCGTATGCTTGTGACGTTTTCGACGATCAGTAGTGGTTTCTACTAGGATTCGATCTAGACCTGTGGTTATCGTTATGTTTGGTATCTTGTCTTTTGGATCTTACCCTTAGATGGGCTGTGATGTTTTGAATGATGTCTTGCTTATGTATTGTATTGTGTGAAGTGGCGAGTGTAAGCCAACTATCTCCTTTTGCAATTTAATCCCTCTTTTACATGAGTCGTGCAAAGATACCAAACTTGCGATCATTTCCAGAATGGGCTTATATCTTTAAGTCGTGCCTCGACACGTAGGAGATATAGTCCCATCCTGGGCATTACATCAACACCGATAGAGTAGAGAGGATAGATAGTACGGATTACAACACAAGTTGCAATGGTGAGATGAGATTGGATGAAGATGGAGATGGTGCTGATGTTGGGGATGATGTTGATGATGATCTCGATGATGTCCGTGACGATGGTGATGACGATGGCGATGATCTCCCCTTCCGGGAGGTGATCTCCCCGGCGGAATCTGCCCGCCGGAGATGGCTTTTTCTTCTCTGTAGGTTTCCGCCACGGAGCGGCGGCGGAACTCCGTCAAAACTCTCTTTTTTAGGGTTTTTGGATGACGAGGAGTATATATGCCAAAGGGGGCCACCAGAAGCGGAGAGGGGGGCCCAGGCGCCCCCTAGGGCGGCCAGGGGTGGGGCCGCCTAGGCTGCCCCTGTCTCCCCTCTGGTTGCTCTTTTGCGTGTCTTCGTGATCCTTCTGGAAAATACCCTCCCTCGATTTTTCAGGTAATTTGGAGGTATTCTTCTTCAGCAACTCAGCGTCCACTTTTTACCGCCGAATCCCGCGTCTGCTGCTTCGGCACCGGAAAGTTGCAAACTGTGTAAAATAGGCCAAAACAACATAAGAACATCATCGTAATGTGAAATATATCAATGAATAAGGATGAATTATGATATAAAATAGTGATGCATTTTGGACGTATTGTAATGCCCAGGATGGGACTATACCTCCTACGTGTCGAGGCACGACTTAAAGGTATAAGCCCATCCTAGAATGATCTCAAGTTTGGTATCTTTGCATGACTCATGTAAAAGAGGGATTAAAAGCAAAAGAGGATAGTTGGCTTACACTCGCCACTTCACACAATACATTACATGAGCAATCATCATACAAAACATCACAACCCGACTACGGGTGAAGATCCAAAAGAAAGATACCAAAACAACATAAAACCACAGGTCAGGATCGAATCCTAGTAGAAACCACTACTGAACATCGAAACGTCACAAACAAACAGCCAAACTCTTCATCGAGCTCCCGGTGAAGAACTGAACCAACTCCTGCATCAAACTCGGCTGAACCTGCAACTGGTGTGGTGAAGTAACTGTGAGCCACAGAGGACTCAGCAATCCCGTTCCCGGGTAACAAGACTATTTAAGCCTTGGGTGAGGATAAGGCTGAAGAAAGAATATGAGGTGAAGGAAAACAAACGAGAGTCTGCAGCAGCAACTAGCACTAACTTACGTAAAAGAGAGCGAGAAGAGAAGTGCATCGGTCGAAAGATGATCACGAAGTGATCCTAACTAAAGCCGGTCAAACATAACCCCACCGTGTTCAACTCCCGAATCCCTATTCGGAAATTGACAGTCACGGTACACACGCTGGTAGTGTATTAGAACATTGTGTCAAGTTATCTACAACCGGAATTAACAAGCTCCCATCTGCCACATAACCGCGGGCACGGCTTTCGAAAGTTCAAACCCTGCAGGGGTGTTCCAACTTGGCCCATCACAAGCCCACGATCCGCGGAGTCGCAACTCCATAGGTGGGAAGACTCGAGTATTCTCGGAATCCCGTGCTCAAGTTAAACCGAACTAAGGTAAGGCTAATCCAGCAAATCCTCCCGGCGTGCCGACACCCTGATAGTAGCCGCGCGTATCTCGTCTCAGGCCACGACCGGATGAGCGCTACGTACAGTACCAAAGACCCCAGATAACTGGGTGGTACCGCAAGTGACTCTAGTTTGGGACCAACACCATCAGCACTGGCCCCCCCTGCTATGTAGAATTAAGAATCCTCAGGGACATGACCCCCTATGCAATTAAATAATTATTTAGGTTGTTATTATGGGCAAATAGTACCAATGTTGGGACTTGCTGGAAAAGACTTAGCACTTAGCGGTTTATCAAGGGGGTCCCATACACCCCAACCGTGTTAGGAACGCATAATCAAGGAACATAACACCGGTTTATACGGTTCCTAACGGCATGAGTGGAACAAAACACCAAGCAAAAGGCTTAGCCTTCCACCCTGCCAGTATATAGATGATTTCATTTAAGCATTTATATAGTGTGATATAACCCAACCAAACTTCAACATGAGGCAAGCATCTTCAATCTTCACCTGCAACTAACAATGCTATAAGAGGGGCTGAGCAAAGCCTACGTATAGCCAATCAATGGTTTGCATAGGTTGGTTGGTTAAACATGGCAATTGGTTACAAGTAGGAGGCTGACAAGAAGAACATGGGCATCGAGGCAAAACTATAGAGCGGAACTACTAGCAATAGGCAAAGATAGTAATGGTATCCGGGTTCGGTCATCTTGCCTGGGGATTCCACAAGGGAGAAGAACGGATCCACGAAGAAGACGGAGCAACACAGACGAGAGAAACCTCACAACTCCGGAACGAAACCGAAGCTATCAAGAGAAGCAAACCGGAAAGAAAGAAACAACACGGTAAACACACACATCAAAAACATGGCATACGATGCACAAGCAAGCATGATGCATGTCCGGTTTAAATATGCATGGCATGGCAAAGTGCACAAACAACACTACAAGTTAAGTGGAGCTCAATATGCAACGAGTTGCATATTGACGAAACACCACAATTAATTATTTAATTGTCTCTTGTTATTTACAAGACAAGGTTAATTGTTTGTTAACATGGCAAGAGGTGAAGCATAATAAAACTACACTATTAAGACATTTTAAATGGGGCCGGAGAATAACAACATATCCGGAAAAATCCCCATGAGCATGCTTAATAATTATAAGCAAACAACAATTAAGCATATATAATGTTGTTAAATGATGCGGATGTCATGAGCAAGTTTATGCAAGTTTTATTAAAAGTTAACATAAGAGATAAGAAGCATTTGTCACCGTGGTGGAAGAAAGGGGTGCCACGGCAACGATCCGAAAATGAAGCATGTCAACATATCGGTACCGGTAACTCGTTGAGAGTCCGGTGCAAAAGGTAAGAAGGCATGGGTGAGTCAAACGAGATGATGGGGTGATCCCGTTACCGGGTTCCCACGGGTCGGTGACGAGGCCACCGAGGAACATGACAAAAGGTCGGAACGGGCACGATGCACACACGGGAGACAACTCATACAACACAAGCAAGCATGCATCTCACGGGTCATCCACGGGGTCGTTTCGGTATACCTTCGAAGCATGCGTTTCGGGGCGGTTCGAGATCGTAGAGGAAGTAGTGGTACTCGCGGTCGGAGAGGAAGTAGTGGAAGTAGTGGTACACGAGTCGTGGTACACGGGGCGACGGTAGTGGTACTTGGTGCGTCTCCGAGACGGTAGTTGTTCACGTTTCCGTAACCGTTCGGTCGTCGTGGTACTTGTTCCGTAGCCGTTCACGAGCTCGTTTTCCGTAGAGGTACACGCGGTCGGAGAGGTACTTGGTCGGGTCGCCGGTAGTCGTGCACGGGACGTTTTGTAGATGTTCACGGATCTTGTTCGTAGATGTACTTGAACAGGTTGCCGGTAGTCGTTCGGTCAGCTGTCAAAATAACAGTACATGGCAGCACACAAAACAAAACAAAACTGCTCGGGAGCAACAAAAGGGGCAGCACGGCGACGAGGTAGTGACGAGGCCGGGGCGGCTCCTGGCCGGAGGGAAGGACGCAGAGGCGCGGACGGAGGAACGCTGGAGTCGCGGAGGAGGGAGCCTCGGAGCTGCTGGCCCGTCGGAGATGAGGGCCTGGCCGGCGCTCGCCGGGCTCGGGGCGGCTTGCTGGAGGACGGCCGCACGGGGTCGGAGGACGACGGCTGCGAGAGGTGGGTGGCCGCGGCCGGCGCTGGATTCCGGCGGCGACGGGAGGACGAGGGGCCGCCGGCTGGAAGGGCACCGGGGCTCCTGGCCGGATGGCGAGGCGAGGCGTCGCGGCCACCTGTCGAAGCGGGCGCGGAGGGGCTCGTGGGCGAGGCCCTGGCGCGGGAGTCGGAGCGAGAAGGGAGGCCACGGAGGGAGGCCACGCGCGGCAGGCTCGCTCGGGGCCGGGCGATGCAGAGGGGCGCCGAGAGGAGGAGCTGCGGCGAGGGGCTCGAGAGGAAACGGGAGAGCAGAGGCGCTCGAGGGGAACGGGGTCGCGAGATCCAGAGGGGGGTCGGGCAGCGGGCGAAAGAAGAGCGAGAGGGACGAGAGGGAAACGGGACTTGCTCCCTGGCGGCGCGACGGGAAGGAGCGGAGGGAGAGTGCGGTCGAAGGATTAGGGTTCAGTTCGGTGCGGTCGGGCTGGACAAAGTGATTCGGGCCTTGGGCCTAGAGGGGAGGAGAAGGGAGTTGGGCCAGGAGGAGTCCAGCTGCGGCTGGCTTCTTTTTTTTTTATTTCCCTTTTAGCAGAGGATAAAAGAGAAGAAAGAAAAAGAGGAGGAGTTAGGGCAAGAATTAGCACACGAGGTCAAAATCCCCGGGCTCACAAAAATGTCAGGGATTTAAATAAAATAGAAGGAGGTTTTTTGGAGGAACTTCGAGCAACGAGAAAAGAATTATAGCAAGGTTTTGGAGGTGAAACTCGAAGTGAAAAGACATGGGGAAAATATGCAAGTGTGTTATGGTGATTCCGAAGCAATGGAATATTTATTAATATAGCTCCATAATATTTGAAGGATATGTTATAAAGAGAAGACATCTTCCCTCGATTTAAATGGACCGAAGGTCCACACGATTTATTTGGTTGTGAAAAAATTAAATAACATGATGGCATGATGACATGATGCAATGCAAAAATAAATAACACAAGCACAAAGAACCACACGGGCAACCCGGAACATCTGGAATCTTCTGGAATCTTCTGGGACGTCGGTCTCGGGCGTCACAACTCTCCCACACTAACAGAGGATCTCGACCCGAGAACCTAGAGATATCACCGGGTAAAACGGAAGAGGAAGAGGTAAAACAAAGTTGCTTCTTAGACGAACGAGTGAAACCAAAGAACCTTGAGAGGTTGAACAGAATGAAAGAAGAATACAACGGAGATGAACGAAGTTGAAAACACTCCGTTAGAAAGAGTAACAAGGAACATTATGAGAACCTTGTAGGTTGAAAGACATGAAAGGAGAGCTTACGAACCAAAAGAATATGAAACTGCAATGGTATAGCCAAGGAATAAGAATGACAGAATTTGGACAGCACTTTGTCTGAAAATGGAAGGAATTAACAAGAACTAGAGGAGATGGAGTGATACTTGATGAAAACAACAACACACAACCTCCGGAACAATTAAAAGAATGGCACAAGGAGTAAGAAAGATTCAGACAGCACTCCGGTTGAAAGACAGGCAAAAACTTGATAAGATGACGGAACTAGAATGAAGAATACAACACTCCGGATAAATAGATAAACAAGGAAGAACATGATCCCGATAAAAACGAGATGATGGTTAAAGAGAGTAATATCAGAAAGCCTCCGGAATGACAGAATAGCATATAAATGAAAGACAGAATTGAACGGAGAAGAAAATGACAACATCTCTCAAAATTGAATTTGAAAGAGCATCCTTACGAAGAAGGTTGAATAGAGTTGTTGGAAAAATCAACAACGAAAAGAAATAAGCTTGATGTTGGCTTATGGAAAAACATCTCAAAATTATGAGGTGACAACCAGCCACTAACAGAATTATTTGATTGGATTGAGATCAACAAGGAGATGAAAAACTTAACTCACCGGAATGATAAATGAAGAACTTGGGTCATTTATAAGCACCATAATAGCAACAATCCTTAGGGAAAGCTTTTAGGTGAAATACAACCCAAGATAACTCCAAAGAATAAATTGAAGGGTTGAAAAGATCTCTTGAACAAAGAAAATGATGGTTTTAAATATCTCATTCCTGACAACTTGTGAATCATGAAACATGAAGGAAAATTATCAAGAATGACATAACACCATCTGAAAGATAAGGGAGCAAGAATTGCAATTGGAAAGCATGAAGAAGAATGCTTGAGCTCCAACAAGAATCTTGAAGAAGACTTCGAGGATGAATTAAATGATGATAAACCACCATGAGAACTCCGGTAATGAAAACAAGAGAAGTGAAAGATGGAAAGAATAAGATTCAAGGCCTGCGATGAATTAAATGAAGGTTTAAAATGATAATTGAAATAACTTGAAGCTCCGGAAAACAAGATGAAAAACTTAGAACCGAGAATATGATATGATGAACAAGCTCCAGACAAAAGAATTAAGTCACCTTGAAGGAATAAGAATAAGAAATTATGTTATGCATCTCCTTCACCAATTAAATTGATGACAACCAAAGGATTTGGCATACTACTTATTCTCGTTGGAAAGGATTAAGAGAGATCTAGCACAACCTTGGGTAAATCTTCAACGAAGCACCGGTAGGATTGTGAAAGAACAAATGAATTGAAATGATAACAAGGAAGAGTAAACTTGAATGAACCACCGTTAGAATATGGAGACGAACGAAGAGACATCAATGAAGAATATTGGAGGACGAAGTTGAAAACTGAGAACGAAGAAATATTCTGAAATGATGGCCTTCGGAGGATCACAAAGAAAAGAATTCATGAAATGCTTCAGATGGTATGAAAATAATCCACACAATCGAAACAATAATGAGGATGGCATGAAGCTAGAACCACGAATCTTCAAGAGAACGGGCCAAGATTAAGAGAAACACTTCTCCGGTCTCCAAATGTTGAGAATGAAGACGAGAAATGCCATAAGAATTGTTGAGCACTCCGGCATGAAGAATTAAAAAGGTTGAAACAAAGATGGAAAAGAATTTGAAAGCAAACTTGGAGAAGACATGTGACTGATGGAAATCATTCTTACGTCACACTAAGAAAAGAATTTGAGTATACTCCAGAAAATAAAAGAGTCAGGTAAGATCCTGGAAAAGACCTGTGGGTTAGGGCCCACTAAAGAAATCACCGTTGGAAAAGATTGCTTAAGAGATATAGCACCGGTTGAATTAAAAAGGCTTGAATAAGAAGACAATCCTCAAAATAATTTGAATGGATTAAGAATGGAATTATGAATCTTGAGCACTCCGAATATGAATAGCAAGAGGAGAATGATTAATTGGTGCACCGGAATAAGAAAGCATTGTGAAAAGAGGAAAAGGATAAGATCAACACCAAAATCTTGAATTACATCCACCGAAGAAGAAACGAGAACGGAGAATGATGAACTTGAAGCGCTTGAGCATCTTCACGATAAATCACCGGATAAGAACATTGAGGGAAAAGAATGAAGAAATATCACACGAATAAAATGGATACTTCATTTAAGAATTTCTGGCTCCAAGAAGAAGAAGGCGTGGGAGGGTGGGGAAAACAAAGACAACTTGAGATGAATGAAACAGACAATCGTCAGATTTCTCCACGACGTCCTTATGGAATAACTTGAAGGGAAGGCACCCCGGTTGAAAAGGATTAACATGAAGATCTTGATGGTTAAGAAGGAATAGCACTCCCATAGAAATATGAGAACACCGATTAAGAAAGGTATGGAATCAACATTTGACATCGAAGCAACTCGAATACCAGAATCAAAACAAAAACAAAGGGTAGATATGCAACATGATCTTCACAATATCATTCGAACAGAGACTTGAACGAATGAATTCCGCAGGTACATCAACTCGACGAGAAGCCACTTGGAGAACAAAAAGGTAAATAAAAAGGAACAAGGATCAGATAGAACAAATACAAGATAGAAGTTTCGTTCGACATCTTCGTGCTGAAAGCTCATGGAACATGTTACAAAAGGGTTTTGCAATCCCCGGATCATCATAGCCAAGGACCCTTTAAGATGCAACTCCCGATCAGAACAAGTCCATAAAACCACTTCACTCAATGTAGAACCCCAAACTTCATATCGAGCATCCGTTGGAAGAATGCCTAGAACTACTTGATGAACCCACCTATAGATTTCCGAAAGTTTCCAGTTATGCAATCAGGTGTTGGGGATACACGGGAAGCACCACGCAATCAACTCTAAACCTACATCCAGGTGTATCCATCCTTCAACACATAACCAGTCTTTCTCGGAAACTGTTTACCTCGGACCTTCGAAAAGCATCCACTATAACAAGCTATGGCAATACTCTCGAACTACCTCCCCAGTACTGGGTGATGTCGGGGTTATCTTGCCACTGGCCGTATAGGAGATATTTTCGATGTCGGCCGTCTTAAGTATTTAGTACTGCCGCGATATGCTTGTTACAATGATACCCCGAAGCTCAACTCCTCGGTAACAGGAGGCAACGGGAACAATATCCTTGTCACAAGAACATCGAAACAATCCCAAAATGCTCGCGGGATCCTAAAAAAAATTTGGTGCAATTTTTGAAAGTAGAAGAGGCAAGAGTAATCGTCAGGAGTCCTCACCAGAGTGAAAGGGGATGAGAAGCAAAAAAATCCTACTCTCCGATATAAATATAGGACTCAAAACATTTTCAGTGTGTGCCTAGACTCAACCGTCAACGATTCGATCAATCAGTGGGGGCTTCTAGGTCGGAGAAGGCTCTGAATACCAACTTGTAATGCCCAGGATGGGACTATACCTCCTACGTGTCGAGGCACGACTTAAAGGTATAAGCCCATCCTAGAATGATCTCAAGTTTGGTATCTTTGCACGACTCATGTAAAAGAGGGATTAAAAGCAAAAGAGGATAGTTGGCTTACACTCGCCACTTCACACAATACATTACATGAGCAATCATCATACAAAACATCACAACCCGACTATGGCTGAAGATCCAAAAGAAAGATACCAAAACAACATAAAACCACAGGTCAGGATCGAATCCTAGTAGAAACCAGTACTGAACATCGAAACGTCACAAACAAACAGCCAAACTCTTCATCGAGCTCCCGGTGAAGAACTGAACCAACTCCTGCATCAAACTCGGCTGAACCTGCAACTGGTGTGGTGAAGTAACTGTGAGCCACAGAGGACTCAGCAATCCCGTTCCCGGGTAACAAGACTATTTAAGCCTTGGGTGAGGATAAGGCTGAAGAAAGAATATGAGGTGAAGGAAAACAAACGAGAGTCTGCAGCAGCAACTAGCACTAACTTACGTAAAAGAGAGCGAGAAGAGAAGTGCATCGGTCGAAAGATGATCACGAAGTGATCCTAACTAAAGCCGGTCAAACATAACCCCACCGTGTTCAACTCCCGAATCCCTATTCGGAAATTGACAGTCACGGTACACACGCTGGTAGTGTATTAGAACATTGTGTCAAGTTATCTACAACCGGAATTAACAAGCTCACATCTGCCACATAACCGCGGGCACGGCTTTCGAAAGTTCAAACCCTGTAGGGGTGTTCCAACTTGGCCCATCACAAGCCCACGATCCACGGAGTCGCAACTCCATAGGTGGGAAGACCCGAGTATTCTCGGAATCCCGTGCTCAAGTTAAACCGAACTAAGGTAAGGCTAATCCAGCAAATCCTCCCGGCGTGCCGACACCCTGATAGTAGCCGCGCGTATCTCGTCTCAGGCCACGACCGGATGAGCGCTACGTACAGTACCAAAGACCCCAGATAACTGGGTGGTACCGCAAGTGTCAGGACCGGTTTTCCAATAAAACACTTATTGAAAAATCGCCCCTTTCATCAAACTAGTATAGAGAAATCCTCCATACTGGTAGACAAATCCTTGATACAGAAAATCCAGAAGTGCTAAATATTATACAGGGTTGAGCTGAAGATTGCCCAACAATTTATTACAAGCCCGCCAATATTATACATAGAGGCGGATATGACACAACTGGATATGGTGGCATAACTACTAACTCGTAGATATGGTGGAAGTGGATATGTCACAGTGGTGTGGGTGGCGTGACTCCAATATCTTACACTCATCAAGCGTCGGAGTGAGGCTTGATGATTTTATTATGGTGGCGGAAGCGTATATAACACAAGTGACCAACTCCAGGATCGCAAGGGACTGACTGGGACTCCTCTAGGCGTCGGACTCGCTATCGAACTCTTCATCCATAAGATCGCCTTCGTCAACATCTGGCCAAATCAACAAGCCAGGTGAGTACTCTGAATGTACTCGCAAGACAGGTTGGACATAAGATATAACGAATGCAAACATGATGCACACGAGCAGTAATGTACACGTAAGTAATTTAATTAGCGTTGCAAGATAAATAAATAGCGGAAGACCGATCGGGTGTCTGGAGCGACGCCTCGAAAGGTAAAATAGAATAATCATGCCACAGTCGGGCGTCAGGGCGACACCGCAGAAAGGGCTTATATCAAAGGTAAATAACAAGAATGCCACAGTCGGACGTCTGAGCGACATCACATAAAGGGCTTATATCAAAAGTAAATAACAAGAATGCCACAGTCGGACGTCTGAGCGACATCACATAAAGGGCCTATATCAAAAGTAAATAACAAGATTGCCACAGTCGGACGTCTGAGCGACATCACATAAAGGGCTTAT